>JANHMN010000003.1:32101744-32124244 GCA_030674055.1 Rhabdomys pumilio | reverse complement strand
TCTTTGTGTAGCCCTGGCTGTCCTGGAACTCATTCTGTAGACCAGGCTGGCCTCGAACTCAGAAATCCACCTGCCTCTGCCTCCCAAGTGCTGGGATTAAAGGCATGCACCACCACCGCCGGCTTGCTTTTGTGACTCTTGTTGTTGTTCTTAGTTTCTTGATTTTTTTTTTTTTTGAAAAGAGATAAAGTATAAAGTTGATTGAGTATTGAAGATGGGAGAGTCTGGTAGGAGCTGAGGGAGGGGAAAACATAATCAAAATATATTATATGAAAAACAATTAGTAATAAAAGAATAGCTGGGGCCGAAGAAATGGTTTAGTCAGAAAGGTACCCATGTAAAAAGCATGGGGGTGCACACCTGTAATCACAGTTATGAGAGACAGAGACAAACAGACCCTTGCAGCTCACTGACCAGTAAGCCTACGAAATCAGTGAGGTCCAGGTTCAATGAGACATCCTGTCTCAAAAAAAGTAGGGCTGGGGCTGGAGAGATGGCTCAGCAGTTAAGAACACTGACTGCTTACCCTAGGGGTCCTGAGTTCAATTCCCAGCAACCATATGGTGGTTCACAACCATCTGTAATGGGATCTGATGTCCTCTTGTGGTGTATCTGAAGAGAGCAACAATGTACACACATATATAAATAAATAAATCTTTAAAAAACAACAACAACCATAAAAAGGAAGGGCTGGTGAGATGGGCTACAAGTTAAGGTTCTTGCTTAAAAAGCAAGGCACATATGGTAGAGAGATCTGACTCCTAGGGACTGTCTTCTGACTGCCACGAGCTTGTGCTGATACACAGTAAATATGTAGAAACTGCTCCTATTCAAAACCATTAAAACAACAACAACCACCAGAGAATATGAAACATTTGGCAAAGGCCAATGATAGGCCTATCTATGCCCAACCCCGTGATTTTGCATTATGGCATACACTCACCCAAACTATGCCAATGCTACCAAAATATTCACAGTGACAGTCACAAGTCCCTCATGAATAAAAGTTCCATTTTATAAAGGGAAGATATCCTTGCTGTCTTAGTTAGGGGTACTACTGCTGTGATGAAGCACCATGACCAAGGCAACTTGGGAAGTGTAGTGGTTTGAATAAGAATGGCCCCCAAAGGCTCATGTATGTGAGTGCTTGTTCATCTGAGAGTAAGCCTACTTGAGAGGCATTAGGAAGTGTGGTCTTATGGGAGGAAGTGTGTCCCTGGGGATGGGCTTTGGGGTTTCAAAAGCTCAAGCCAGGCCAGTGTGTCTCTTCTTTCCTACCACCTGTGGGTCCAGATACAGAACTCTCAACTTCTCCAGCACCATGTCTGCCTGTGTGCCACCATGATGTCAATGGACTGAACCTCTGAAACTAAGCCAGACCTAATTAAATGCTTTCCTTTATAAGTGTTACTATGGTTATGGTGTCTCTTCTCAGCAAGAGGATACTAGCTGAGACAGGGAGAAATAAGTTTATTTGGCTCACACTTCCACATTGTAGTCCATCCTGAAAGAAGTCAGGACTGGAACTCAAACAGGGTGAAAACCTGGAGGGAGGAGCTGATGCAGAGGCCACGGAGGGGTGCTGCTTACTGGCCTGCTCCCCATGGCTTCTTTAGCCTGCTTTCTTACAGGACCCAGAACCATCAGCCCAAGGATAGCACCACCCATAATGGGCTGGGCCCTCCTCCATCAATTACTAATTAAGAAAATATCCTGCAGGTTTGCCTGCAGCCCAATCTTACTCTTAACTGAGGTTCCCTCCTCTCAGATGACTTTAGTAGCTTGTGTCATGTTGACATAAAACTAGCCAGCACACTCACCCAGAGACACCAAGATTCTATAGTTCTCCAACATGACACGACTGTACAGATGCCTTTGAGAAGAATTCAGGCAATCCCATTCCTCCTGGGAGAAGTCTATTGCCACATCTCTGAAGGTCACCAGCTCCTGAAGTGAAAGAAAGAAAGAAAGGAAATACCAAGTTCACCCGTCTGCTCAGCACCAGGCACAGAATAGTTCACTGCTCAAGCTTCTGCTTCACCGATCATTCCTCTGTCCAATCAGGAGTATCCAACGAGGGCACTCCCTGATGCCACATCCCAGATACGTCAGCCACGTTCCTCTCAGAGCCTCTGCATTTCTCAGATCATTCTGAACAGTGCTCCTACCTCAAGTCCCTACTGGCCTACCTATCCTTGCTGTATGTATGTATGTATGTATGTATGTATAGACAAATGTACATATGTACGTATGTAAATATGTATGTATGTAAATATGTATGTATGTTTTATGTGTGGAAATGTTTTGCTTGCATGCATGTCTGCACACCATGTGCATGTAGAACCCTCAGAGGCCAGAAAAAGTTGTTTGATATCCTGGAACTAGAGTCCCAGATGGTTGTAAGTCACCACGTGGGTGTCAAGAACCAAGCACCAGTGCTCTGCAAGACCAGTAAGTGCTCTTAACCACTGAGATATCTCTCCAGTCTCAAACCAGAGGTGGGCATGCCGAGGTTTGAGCCCAGGCCTTTGCACGTGCTAAGCAAGGGCTCTATCGGTGACTATATCCTCAGCCATGTATTTTATTTTATTTTATTTGAGACAGGGTTTCATGTATCCCAGGCTGGCCCCACATTCTCTGTGTCCCTGAAGATGATCTGAAGCTCTTGATTCTCCTGCCTCCACCTCTCAAGTGCTAGGATTACAAGTGTGACCTCTCACACCTAGTTTATGAGGTCCTGGGGTTCAGACTCAGGGTTTCGTGCACACTAGGCAGATGCTCCATCAACGGAGCTCCATTTACAGCCTTCTGCTTGCTTCATTTATTGCGTGTCCCTTTCCCCAGGGACTGAAATGTAACACCAAAAGGACAGTGCGTTTGCTTTGTCCCTGCTGTTTCCCCAGTGGTACAAAAGTACAGGCACTCATGAGGGATTCAGATACTCCCTTGACAATTTGAATGAATGAATGAATGAATGAATGAATGAATGAACATTTTAAGATGCTCAAGGGAAAGGGAATGGCCCACTGTTACTTGGCACAGCTCTGAAAATTGTGCATAGACTGGACAGAGCCAATAGCTTTTGTGTACAGAAACGGAAGCTTCATTCCTAATTTTGCTTCTGCCTCCAGGGGGCAGGGCAGAGTTCTTAAAGATCTGGAGCTGAGCTATGATTCTGTTGCACTCCAGGTTTCTTTATGTGAAAAACCCAAAACAATAACAACAACAACAGCAACAATAAGCCACACATATTTTTCCATTCCTTTTTTAAGATTTATTTTTAATTATGTCTGTGTGCCTGTGTGTGGTCATGAGTGCAGGTACCTGTGAAGGCCAGAAGGGGGCGGCAGAAATCCCTTGGAGCTGGAGTACTGGCAGTTGTGAGCTGCCTGATCGGGACTGGAAACCTCTGCAAGAGCAATCCCTCTGGCCCTCACCCTCTGCTGGCCTATATGATCAACAAAAACTAACCACAAGGTTGGCTGCAGGCAGCTCAGCGCCCAGAGTGTTTGCCTCCCGTGCCCAAGGCCCTGAGTTTGATTGCCAGTGCTGCATTTTAAAAAAAGGTGTAAATCCCAAATTCACGATTAATTTGTCCCCTAACAAATGATGATAATGTACTTAGCCTCTCCACATGTAGAGTCAACCAACCGTGATGAAAATGTTGCAGGCAGCCGGGCATGGTAGGTGGCAAGAGAATTTCAAGTTTAAGAAGCCTAACACAGTCAAGAGAGGGGATGAAGCCGAGAGCCAAGTTAGGAGACTACAGCCACACCACACATGGGAGATGACAGTTCAAAATGGGAACGAAGTCGTGTCATTAGTGGAAAGTAGTCTGATTCTGGCTCTGTTTGCAGGTGGAACAGACTAGCTCCCTTACGGAACAGTACCACCATGAGCGATGGAGATAAGGAAGTCTGTATGAGCTCCTTAGTTTCCTTGTTTACTGCCCTGTTCTGTCCTCGACTCACTCAGCTTATTCTCAACAGTGAGAGAGATCCTACTCAGATGAGTGCCAGATCACACCACCTCCCACTCTGGAATTTCACTCGGGTGGAAGACAACATTTGCATCTGAGATAGCTATTCTGTCATAACATGAACATGTACAGTTAGCAGTTAGAGATGAAAATCAAGTCTAGGGATGAGAGCTAGCTGGGTGGGGTGATGCTGGGTGGGGTGATGCTGGGTGAGGTGATGCTGGGTGGGGTGATGCTGGGTGGGGTGATGCTGGGTGGGGTGATGCTGGGTGGGGTGACGTGCACCTTTAATGCCAGCACTCAGGAGAAAGAGGAAGGTGGCACTTCATGAATTCAAGGCCTACGTGGTCTACACACTAAGACCCCATATCCAAGGGGGGTAAAAAAGGTTTAGATGCACAGAGAGTGTTTTAAGCCCTGAGACAAGATGAGATTACTAAAGCAGCCAGGATAAATAAAGGAGGAAGGGGCCCAGAACTAAGTCTGTGGTTCTCGGTGTTAACGGGTTCTTAAAATTTGTTCCTGCATGAATGATGTTTGCCAAGTATCTAGAATTAAGCTAGCCTTTATCTTAAATAAGGTGAATAGCATGCCAGGAAGAGGGCATACATAGTATGTGTAAGACCATACATCACACGTGTACATAGGTCTGGGGAGGTGGCTCATAGTTTAGAACGTTACTGTGCTGTTGTAGAGAATTCAAATTCAGTTCCCAGCAGTCAGGTCGTGTGGCTCACACAGATAAACACACATACACTTCAAAATAAATCTTTTCAAAAAGACAGAAATTTACAAATCATGTTTAAAAATTTTTTAAGGCAGTGAGCCGACTGAATGGCTTTCACACAGAGCGAAAGAAATGAAGATAAAGTCAAGGGAGACAGCCAGGGACTGGAGTTTGTAAAGTCCTGTAAACCATTCACTTACCCCAAGTGAGTTAGGAATCCCACTGGAGGACTTTTGGAAGCTACACGCTGGATACCCAAAATCATTTCAGGAGCAGGGAAGAATGTCAGCTCACTTTGAAAGGTGGGAAGGTAATTAAAGGAGAGAGAATACACCAGCTCACCTGGCACATGGTTTTAAGAAGTCCAACAGCCATTCTTCCTCTCAACTCCTCCTAAGAAATGGTGATCCCAGCCAACTGAGATGGGAAAAGAACAGGACAAACTAGTGTTCCTCTCAGCATCCACATTACCTACCATCTTATGTTTCTTCCTCCTGCTGCAGCTTCCCTTAAGTAAACAAAACTGATGGAGACATAGCAATTTGTTTGCATGCAATATAATCCATGCTTAACTCATTTCCAATTTATTACTTGGACAGCGAAATTACAGAGCTTGCAGATGAAGAGATGTGTGATTGTTTAGGTAAAGATACACCTCGAATAAATAAGTCACCAAGATTAAATAAGCTTAACCATCCTTCTCTCCAATAGAAGAGTGATTCAGAAACTCGGAACTATACTATCACCACTCGGCTACCTTAAAAAGACACTGGGTGACAGTTTTAGGACCCTCACATACTCAAAGTCTTCAAAAATGACATTGCCAGCCACGGTCACACACACGCCACAGTGAAAGGCCACGGATGTACACGGTGTCAGATGTTCACCTTCTCCTACACTTCCAAGTCTCAGACACCCTGGTGCCACAGGCTGGCATCACTAATGGTCTCACATTCTAGTCACAAAGAGGCTTCACGACCGTGCACAAGGGGGAAAGAGAAGGTACCAGGCGGCATAGATCCACTCGCACATCGGGTGACAGTCTCACAGAACTGTAACCACTGTCTTACTCCCAGGGACGCCCAGAGGGCCTGACGACCAGAGAGTCCGGGAGACACGCTGGCCACTCCCTAGCCCACTCGGTACTGCGGGAAGATCTCGCTTCTTCCCTGAAGGCTCTGGAATCTGCTCCACTCGGCTGCCACACCCGCTGCGGTTAAATTGAAATCTAGCCTCCGGATAGGAAGGGGGCGGGAAAGAAGCCCCTCTGTTGCCTAGGTTCCCGGAGGACACAAAGGGGCGACAGCCCAGCTCCCGCTGGGGCCATTGGGAAATGTAGTCCGGACAGAAGGACTCATAGCACCCTGGAGTTCAGCGTGACTGACAAGTCTCAGTCCTAATGTCTCTTCTCACCGCCAAACTACGTGTATGCAGACCACACACGCAAGCAGAACACCCATGCACATAAAATAAACTAAACTGAAAATATGTTTAATTATTTTTACTTTTTATGCATGTGCGTATTTTTGCCCACATCCATGTATGCGAACCATGAGCATGCCTGGTTGTCAGGAGAGGCCAGAGAAGGGCATCAGTTCCCAGAATGCTCTTAACTGCTAAACCTTTTCTCTAGTCCCTTCACAGATGTTTTTGTGGGATGGAACCCAAGTCGTTAACCATGCCACGCAAGCACTCTGCCACTCAGCCATGTCCTCCGTATCGTCTTCATCTGACTCTGTACTTCATTCGAACACAGCATTTTGCTTCAGGAAAAATTTCACGATTTTGAGAACAATACCTAACTCTCTTAGTCTTTGAGTGTGTATGTGCGTACACATTTCTCTGATTGTAACTGTGGAAAACACGATGTGCTGGGTTAGGCAACCATTTCTGGAATTGTGTGTGTGTGATTGTGTTCACAGTGTTTATGATATTCGTGATGTTTAAATGTGCTGTACTAGAAACAGATTTGTGGAGGATGCAACAATACGACAAATGTTGAAGGGTTGGAATAACGGCTATGTGTTTGTGTGTGGAATTCTCCTCTGTGGTATCTGATTAGAAGCCAACACTGTATAGGCTATCTGTGGTGCTGGGATAGATAGAAAATAAAAGTTAGAGGTGGAGGTGGGCCTATGAAACAGAAACGGGCTGATGTCTCTGAGCTTGAGGCCAGTCTGGCCTACATGTCGAACCATGGCAAATTCAATCAAGACATTTATTTGACAGCAACAATACTAGTCAAGAGAAAGAGAAACAAACTATTGCTTAGAGTTCTATACTCTGTGTGAAATAAAATAATGTTTCTTAAATACTATGATACAGAAACTATGTACACTATACTATCTAAAGCAGGGGCTGGAGAGATGGCTTAGGAGTCAAGAGTACTTGTTGCTCTCCCAAAGAGGACCTGTGTTTCAGTCCTAGAACTTTCAGGGAGTAGATCGCAATCACTGGCCACTCCGGTTTCAGGGAATCGGATGCCCCCTTCTGGTCTCTCCATGTACTGCATGCACATACTCCAGGCAAAATACTCAAAATACATGTAGAAATAAATAAACCTAAAACAAACAAACAAACAAACAAGCAAACAAAAACCTCGTGTTCATTAAGGAATATTATCAAGAAAATAAAAAGGCAATTTACTTCTACAGCATGGATGAAAAGTATTTGTAAAACATATATCTAATAAAGTTCCCCTCCCCAGTGGTGATTGTTTTGTTTTGATGGATCCCAGGTCTTATGCACACAAAACAAGCACTCTATCGTCTTGGCTACATCCCCAATTCCTGCTAAGAATTGAAATATATGAAAAGCTCCAGCTAATGGGACAATCAAAGGCAAATTTTAAAAATGAGTTAAGATTTTGTATAGACATTTTTCAAAGATGTGCCATGTCTAGCAAGCAGCTGAAAAGTCGCCCAATATCATTCGTAATTGGATTATTAAATAATGAGCGATGTGAGGAGCACAGGGAAGGATGGAGAGGGAACGGCTAACTGGTACAAGGGTCTAGTAAATGGCTTTGTTTCCTTAGGATCTAGTTAGTATGCAGACATTACCCAGCAATCGTGTACAATCCTAGGTCATCAGTCAGTAACACCATCGAACAAGGAGTCTACGAAGTATAGACAAAGCTTTTTTTCTGACAAAACTGGACTTTCGCAAGGAAACGTTGTTGAGAACCACGGTCACAAAAGTGGTTGCAAGTTCACACAATCTTAAACATCACTAAACCTCAAGGTTACTTAACTCCATAAACTCCACACCCTGAGCCTATAGTCTAGTTCTCTCAGACATACGTATTCACGTAAACTCCTCCTTCTGCCTGCTACCAAGAGTTTGTGACTCCGGAGGACACATGATGGGGACACATTCCCATCATAAAGAGGTAGACAATCTCTGGAGACAGTCCTGATCCAAGGGAACTAAACAAACTCAGCCATGCTTCCTCCCTAGATCAGACTCCTTAACCCTGAGTCTCAGAGCCAACCTCCAGTTTTTCATTTGAGTGAGCACAGGTCTCGGGCCGCGAAGGGCTCTGGGAAATGTAGTTCAAAGCAAGAAAGCAGAGGATTCTTTCGGATTCTTCTCAGTTGCAAGTTGCACCCCCAGGCTGTGAATGCTAGGCCGTGGGGAAGCCGCTGCTACAAAACCCGCCCAGGCCCAAGCCGATCCCCCTGCCGCAGCGCCGCGCCCTTACTCGAGCCGTGGCCACTCTCCCGGCTCGCACACAGAAGGCCAGACCCGTCCGGCGAGCCGCGGGGCCCTCTGGGAAGTGCTACTCTGCGTCTAACGGACCCAGGTTTGTGGAGCTTCAACCCTAGCCTTGCGGCGCCGTGTAGCCCGGGGCTGTGCGCCTTGGGCGGCGTCGGGGTGTGGGATCGCCACCGGTGGCCCGGCTTGGCGGTGAGTCCCCGGAAGCCGTGAGCCCGGAGGCCGGGACTCTTTGTGTTGGGTGGGAGCCGGGGCCCTGTAGAGCCGCCGCGGGTGTGGATGGAGGACGGGATGCCCGCGGTTTGCAACGCCCGTGATGTGACTGTAATTTGCTCGTCATCCTTTATGTGCCTTTACGAACATGGGTGCACATGTGATGACTGAGGTAATGAATGAATGAATTAATGAAAAACTCTATGGGTAGAAGTTAGGTGGGTAGGATTGTGTGGAGATGTGTGAAGACCGCGTTTGAACCAGAGTGCTACCTTTACCGTTTATAATAATTGAAAATCTTTTTTTTTTTATATGAAACATCAGTATCCCCAGTACTTGACTATTTTTGTGTATTGCCAAGCTTGGAATATGTGCACATGACGGGCGAAATTCATTTGCCTTGCTGCCCTAACTCCATTCCCCAAATAGCAAGATACAGAAAAACCCAAAGACTAAAAATTATTCAGTTCTACTAGTCACGCAGCTCCTGGCAAATTTACTTCTTTACACTCGTGAGTATGTACACATGCATTTATGTGCTCATATAAAGAGCATGGCGGCTTAAAAAAGGAGTAACATATATACAGTTCTGTAACTTACAGCTCTTATTTAACAATTGATATGGTTAACATATTGACATCAACAATTACAAATGTATACCATTTAAACACACACACACACACTCATGCATCTGTCTTCTGAATAATTTCAACCTCTTAAAGTTATAAACCAAGTTCATGAAGAGCCCTGGGAAGTGCTGTAATGCACCCTGTCTCCTCCCTCCCACCTTGCCTTGTTTGCTCCCTTCCTGGGAGTAGGCTTTTAGAGGTGGAATTGATATGTTAACAAGCATATACTTATTGAAACCTCCCTAAATCTATGCTAGACGCTTCCCAATGCAAGCGTCTAACATCCTACAATATTACTGAAATAATCAATGCATATCTATTAATATTTCGGTAATATTGGAGTAGAGATACACCCTAGATAGCAATGAATGCTATAAGTAATCTTTACCTTTATAGTTATAAAATAAAGTTTAGGTTGCAGTGAGAGACCAGATCTTTTGGGTTCAAACTCCATCTTAGAGAACCTGACCTAAGGTTGAACTTCAAGTTAACTAACAGGCTGGTAGCTAGCTTCAGTTTCCAGGCTATCCCCCAACGAGACCTGTATCTACCAGTTTCCAGGTTAAACCCCCCCCCCCCAACTAAACCTGCATCTCGAACCAAATTCTGGGTTATTCCCCAACAAATCTGCACCCCAAGGTTGTAAGCCTGCCCTTAATACTTCCTAAGAACCACAGATCTGGAGGAAACCAGAAGTCACTTTATGGTTTGGCCTCCAGCACCAGCCAATTATGTTAAAGGCCATAATGGACCCCTAAAGAGATGTGTAAATGCTTGGGGGGAAACTAGGCCAGGGTTCCGCCTATCTGCTCTGCCGGGGTTGTCAGGGAGCGCAAGCTCAGAGACCCTCATGCGACTTCGCAGTTGCATAGGCTCTGGCTTCTTGGTGGTCTTTTTAGGGTTCCCGAAGGTTTCATGGCACAACAGCAGTCCTTCTTACCCAAATCAAGCATTTAAATAAAGGTCTCCTTTGTGATTTGTTTGCTAAGGTGGTGCTCTGTTTTCAGCTTTCATTTTCAGAGTTCTTCCTGCGCTGAGGAACCTTTGATAAACTCAGTATTTGTTGAATGTGGGATGTATATCAGTCAGTTGTCGGTTCGTGGGATATAAGAGCGAACAAAAGAAGCAAGCCCCTCTCCCCAGCTATCATGATGCTCACATTGCCGAGGACCAGATAATAAACAAAGTAAGTAAACATGAACTATATCAGATGCTGAAAAATACTTAGGAAAAAATAGTCAAAATAGGAGGCTATTTAGAATTAGAGATGGGAAGTAGACAGAGAGTGGACCAGGGAAGACAGACGGAAAAGAAGGGATAGATGACGTGAGGAACGGAGCGGATGAGGTACGCGTACAACTGAGGAAGATTATTCCATACAGGGAGAATGCAGTTGTCAGGGTTTTGACGTTTTCATGTCTGTTCGGATGAACACACTGGCAGTGGTTGAAACAGCCAAGGAGGGGGAAGGCCAGTGTGTGTGTGGGGGGCGAGCAGAGGAAGCTGGGCTTTGTAGACCACAGTACCTTGAGTGAGATGGGAGGTATTTTGAACATGTGAATAATAATATATCTGTGCAAAAGGAATGAAGAAGGGGCGGGGCCAGGGTGAGGGAGGGAGGAGAAAACTAATTAAGAGAATCTTGAAATAGTCCAGGGGAAATACGGTGGAGATCGGGACCGGCAGTAGTGAGTGACAGGTGGTACACTGTAACAAGATGGCATGGTGTTTATTCATGTACTGCAAATGTAAGTTAAGAATTCGATTCTTTTTTGGTTGTTTTTGTTTGTTATTTGAGACAGGGTTTCCCTGTGTAGCCCTGGCTGTCCTGGAACTTGCTCTATAGACCAGGCTGGCCTAGAACTCAGAGATCTGCCTGCCTCTACCTCCGGAGTGCTGGGACTAAAGGCGAAAATGAGGAGGAAAAAACGAGATTCTGGTTTGGGATATAGTATGTATAGTGTGATACGCTCGTTCAGATTGAAATGTCACATTGGCAGTTGTATATACAAGCGTGACGTTCCGGAGACCTGGGATGGGGAATTATCATAAACGATACTGAAAACAGAAGCATGAATGAGATCACTTAAGACAGAAAAGGGAGCAGTGAAAGACACCCTAAGGGTCACTCTAATATGACATCTCTGTCGGGTAGTGGAGAATCAGAAAAATGGCTGACAGAGACTAGAACAGTCGGAGGAAACTAGGTCAATGTGTTACCCTCAACACAAGGAACAAGTCTGTTGTAATGAAAACGGTGTCATTATACAGAGAGGGCACAGAGACTGAGAAAGAGGATCCATTGAATTGTCTTGGAAAACAAGTTTGGTGGATTATGGAGCCAAGGAGAACGAGAGAAGAAAGACTGAAGAGATCAAATCCAGACAGCTCTTAATAAATCCAGACACCCCCAACACACATATGAATACACCATAAAGGTAAATATGATCAAAATATACTGGATGAAATTCTCAGAGAACTAAGCAGAAAGGAGAGAGATAAATGTATGTCCTTATGTAGTCAGCATCCATAGGATCAGAAGGCAGAGTGTGCCTTAGCTTGGGAGATGATCATGCTAATAGAGAAGGAGGGGGAGGAGGAGGAGGGGAGGGGGAGGAGGAGGAGGAGAAATTAACGGGACAAGAGACAGGCAGCCAAGCGGCTGTGTTGGTGAGAGCTTGTAAACTCTTTCCACACGCCTTCAACTTCTTAGTGACTAGCCTGCAGGAAGCCCAGCCTGTCTGAGCAGAGAGACTGGAAAGAGGTGTTAAGGCTTTGAAGAGAAATAAAAACAACAAACACAAAACCACATCAGCACTTGAAGCAAGCAGGAATAACATGAAAGAGAGGCAAGGAAGTCTTCAGTTAAAATGAATTGATATTTTTATTGTGGGCTTTTGAAAATGCTTTATCTTGTAGCAGGGTGTGGTAGTGTACACCTTTAATCTCAGCACTGGGAAGGCAGAGGCAGGAAGATCTCTGTGAGTTCAAGGCCAGCCTGGTCTCTAGAGTGAGTTTTGGGACAGCCAGGGCTACACAGAGTAAGTCTGTCTTGAAAAAACATAGATAATAATAATAATAATAATAATAATAATAATAATAATGATGTTTGTAAAAGACAGAGAGTCTTATGGAATCAATTCAATGTCTCTTAACCCTATAAAAGGAAAAAAATTCTCTTTTTTATATATACATATATAAACTCTCCTTTATTTTAAAAATTAATGAGGGAATTGTTTTCTTTAGGATACTTCAGTTAGAAATAGCAGAAGAAATGACAGTGACAATCCGTCACTTTTTTCTTTTGAGAAATAGTCTGGCCAACCTCAGACTGGTCACCTGCATGTCTCCATCACATCCAGCTTTGTTCTTTTTACAAGACTCCTGACAACCGAAAGTGGAAATTCTCAGTTTTGTCCCCTTCCACCAGCCCCTCCCTGGCTCCAGCAGTCTTCTTTGTCTTTCATTGCTTTCCTAGTCTCATTTCCTGGTTTGCTCAGTTCAAAACTGACAATCTGGGCTGCAGAAGTAGCTCAATGAGGAAGGTCACTTGTCCCTTCTGCAGAGAACCCACGTTGGGGCCCCAACTGTTACACAGCTAGCAACTGCCTATAACTTTAGTTCCAGAGGATGCAAGGATACTGCACACACATACACAGACACACATGCAGACAAAATACTCATACACATAAAATAAAATAAACTGTTCCCCCCCTCTTCCCTGAGACAGGGTTTTTCCGAGTGACCCTGGTTGTCTTGGGATTCACTCTATAGAACAGATTCTACAGACTACCTGCCTCTGCCTCCCAAGTGCTGGGATTAAAGGTATGTGTCATCATGGCACAGCAAACATTGTTTTTATTCATGTGTGTCTGTCTTTGTGTGCACCATGTATGTAAGTGCCTGCAGGGGCCAGAGGTAGGTGTCCAAGCCATCCAGTGTAGGTCCTGGGAACTGAACCTGGGTCCTTTGCATGAGAAGTACATGCTTTTAACCACTGTGACATCTGTCCAGCCGCAAACCCAAGGGATCAGGATGACAACTCTCCACAACTTCCTGCTGAATAGGGGTAATGAAAATTCTTTAAAGGGGTGGGCAGGGATAGGAAAAATAGAAAAATTGGTTAGACGTAAGAGAGCTAGCTTTAGCATGTTATCCAATGTCTGTATGCTTAGAAGGCTCAGGGCTTGATTGAAGTTTTGACTGGATCTGTCTGAAAGGCTGGATGAAGTGAGATCATCTGGAATGAGTAGTAACTTCTGAAACTGTTCTGGAAGCAAGTCTCTGAACAGCATCAGGAGGCAGGGGGCTGGAATGGTAGTTCAGTTTAGCATCTCCGAGGATGAATCTTGCCAAAGCCGTACATTCTGTAAAATATGAATCTCACAACCAGAATTTTAGTACTATTATTATGGATTGTGCAAGGTGCACAGATCAGTTAAGGATACATTTGTGTTCTTTGTTTGAGCAGATGAAAGGCAGTTGTCTTTTTATGAGTTCATTTGATTACCACCATGACCAACCAGACAACTTTATCATTCCTCGAGGGACAGTCTGCTTGATGAATTCCCTCAGTTTTCCTTTGAGAGAGTTTTTTTTATGTCTTTCACTGTTGAAAGGTTAGTTATGTAAATTACAAAGTATGATACACAATTAACATCCAGTCGATCATATTTGTCGGTTAGATAAAGTACTCTACCATCTATCCTAACACAAGAGTTTACAATTCTATACTTAAATTATGTTCTGATTTTAACTTGTTTTACCATCTGAAAAACATCCTTTTAAATCAATATCAGTTTCCTCAATGCTAACAACTTAAGTTTGATTATGAGACTCTTCAATCCTGTCAGGAACCCGAGAACGAAATAAATATTACCTGAATATATAGGAAGCACAAAACATAACTTACAAAACTTAAATAAATTGCAGAAACAACTGACTACATGGACAGTCCCCTGTTCTTCAAAATGTTAGAGCGTCTGTCTTCAGCCTTCTGGCCCAGGATCATATGACAGATCGCAAATGAAGCAGGAACTATGAAGGACTGCCTCACTCTGTCTTGGCAGAGTTAAGTTGTCAACTATTCCACATTGTATGTCCTTTCTTGGACAGTATTTTTTTGCCTGTAGATGGATAGGACAATTTTTGTCCAGTGGCTACCTTGTTGTAACTAGATCAACTCCATCTGGAGGGTTTTTTGTTGTTGTTGTTGTTTTTTGTTTTTTTGTATAGAATAGAGTTTATTCAGGATATGGGGAGGGGAGTTAAGAGGGTAGTAGAGGCAGAGACAGAGAGAGTAGAGAAGTAGAGGCCAGCCGTAAGCACGTGGAGAGGAATGGGGAGAAGGGGGTGAGGGGACAGAGCGGGAGCAAGAAGGCAAGAAGGCAAGAGAGCCCCATATGGAGGCTTTGATTCTCAGTTTCTTCTTTAAATTGTGAAGAGGATGCTGTCAGGAGCAGACATGTCTCATAGTCAAATGATCTTTAGTAATGATATAACATTAAAGAGATATGTCACATTCTCTGGATTTCTGATGTTTTTTAAGACTACCTATCTATGTAAAGTATATCTGAACTGTTAAACCTTAACTACTCTTAGCTATTTCTATTTGAATAATATTGAAGACACTTTATTATAATTAAATCAGAATCTAATATAACCATGAGTTTACTATTTGGCCCTTAACTTATGTTACTTAGTCATCTTAAACAGTTTGTAATAGTAGGTATTAGAAGAACTGGGCCAGAGCCTTGTATTCTTAAATGAGTTGCATAGGCACAATGCCTATATAAGAGTAACAACATTAATTTCAAATTTTATATCAATATAACAAATTTAGTCAGGCAGTGGTGGCGCACACCTTTAATCCCAGCATTTGGGAGGCAGAGGCAGGCGGATTTCTGAGTTCGAGGCCAGTCTGGTCTACAGAGTGAGTTCCAGGACAGCCAGGGCTACACAGAGAAACCCTGTCTCGAAAAACCAAAACCAAAAAAAAAAAAAGAAAGAAAGAAAGAAAGAAATGTATACCAGTGAAAACCTTAAATTTGTATCAGTATATGAATTCTGTACCAATGTAAAAAACTATAACTTCAATTTTGCATCAATTACAAAGATTTCTACCAATGTAAAATTGTGGCTACACAATGCTTTGTTCAAGAATAAAATTAGTAACCATCCTATCAATTTTCCCCCTGTTCAAAATTATGACCATTTCCAAATTACCCCTTAAAATGACAACCTGTCTATAATTTGTAAAATAACTTTAACCAGACACTCAAACTGAAGGGATCAGGATGACGACTCTCCACAGCTTCTTCCTGATCAATAGGTGTGATAAGGCTGTTATCCAGTCTCTGTATGCTTAGAAGGGTCAGGGCTTGACTGAACTTCTGACTGGATCTGTCTGAAAGGTTGGATAAGATGAGATCATCTGGAATCAGTAGCAATTCCTGAGCTGTTCTGGAAGCAGTGTGTGGACAGCATCAGGAGGCAGGGGCTGGAACAGCAGGTCCGTTCAGCGTCTCTGAGGATGAATCTTGTCAGAGCTGTGCATTCTGCAACATATGAGTCTCACAACCAAAATTTTAGTACCATTAAGATATTTGTATTGATTTTGTGAGATGCACAGATCAGTTAAGGATGAAATGTTGTTCCTTGTTTGGGCAGGTGAAAGACAACTATCCTTTAATGAGTTAATTTGATCAATAGCCAATTATAATAAATCTTCATTCATGCCATATGAAGGGTGGTATGAATCTTAAGGATTCTATAACCAACAAGTTTTACTGTGTAATTTTAGCTGAAGTTTGGCTAGAGACATTTTTATGTCTACACTAGTTATTAGGCTGGTCCCATGTGGAGGGATTAGTAAATCACATTGCCTGTCCTGTTCGATTTGCTCGAATATTTCTTTTCTGTAGCCAAGATCTTCAGAGGATCTACCCCTGTCATATCTGATCCATAACCACTCTGGAAGGGGTCCAGAGCTTTTTCTCCTTTCCTGTCAACACAGATACAGAGTCTCGCTCCCAAAATAGCATGTCCTTGGTCCAGTAACCAGAAATCATTAAAGGTATAGATTTAACTAATTTAATAGCTTGTCCTCTCTTACAGAGGAATTTTATTATAACCACCAAACTCATAACCACACGCGTTTTGATAATTAAAACAATTCAAAGCAATTTAAACAACTAAACAAATATTATTGTCCGTTGAGATAGTGTTCTTCCACTATCTCCTGCCCCATCCTACTTAAGATCAAGGCCTAAGTTATTTATTTATCTGTATACACAAATTCTCCCTTCTATGGAGATTAATATCTCTGTGGGTAAATATGTCCCCTTTCTCTTTATAAAATTTAAATTATCGTAAGCTTCTATTATCTAAGTTTTTTCTTCTTACCCCCAGCTCTTGACCTACACTTTAAGATCAAAATCCTTAAAATATTTATTCACCTATACATTTAACTTTAATTAAATTCCCTTCTACTTACTGTGAAAGCCATTTCCAGACTCTAAATTTGTCATACCAAGCTAAACAATTCCAGAAACCCCATGTACACCATATTCAAAGATGCTGAGAGCTACCCTAGCATAGACTTTTTTTTTTTTTCTTTTTTTTTTTTTTCTGAGACAGGGTTTCTCTGTGTAGCCCTGGCTGTCCTGGAACTCACTCTGTAGACCAGACTGGCCTTGAACTCAGAAATCCGCCTGCCTCTGCCTCCCAAGTGAGCATAGACTTTTAAAATAATCTTTCAATACATATTTCTCATTCATTCTCCCTTCTGTCTCTGTGTGCCTTTGATCTTACATTTGAAATCAAGGCCTGGATTTCCTTATTCCTCGTATATTTAAAAACATTTAAACAATTACCGTTATACTCCCTTCTATTCTTGACAACAATTAAATCAAATTTCATTCATCTCTATTCTTTATTTATGTTGTTATAAGTGGCAGGCAGCTTCTATTGCTTGTCTCAGCTGGCTTTCCAGACACCTGTCTCTTTGCACAGCAGGGGCTCCCAGTGCTTCTGAGCCCAAACTTTTTGGGGAGAAATCCCCGTGTTGCTCTGGAAAAATCTGTAGCCTGGTAAGAAACCAATTCTCCTCAACTCCTAATCTTACATTATGGTGTGTGTCTATTCCATCTGAGAATCTCTAAATAATTTTTAATTGTGAGTTCTTGCCTACTAAGTTGTGTGTCATCTGTAGCCGTGAATTGTTAATCTGCTTTGGGTCCTTGGTGGGTTGTGCACGCTCTGCACCGGCCCAAGAGCTCTGGATTCACGAATGAAAGACACATGCACACATAACCTTTATATTTTGATATGCCTGGAATAGCACAGTTGCTGGGCACTTCCTGACTCTCCCCAAGGCTAGCACATGTTCCCCTCCGGTAGTCCCGAGTTAGCACTTTCTAAATCTATATTTTACCTTTGCTGCCCTGTTTTCTTCTGGGCAGCCCTCCCTCTCATGGGGCCACTTTCCCTTTATATCTACACATCTCACCCTCCTCTTCTTCACAGCGTGATCAGTCCAACGCCCCTCACATGGCAGAATTCCTTCTTCCTCTTCCCTGCGTTTCTTGCTGGGGAATCCTAAAAGTCCCACCTCTTTCACCCTGCCCAGCCATTGGCAGTTGCCTCTTTATTGATTAATCAAAAACCAGTTGGGGACAGGGACCCTCGGCATTTGGACATGCAGATTTCCATGTGATTTTGGGAGATTAATTAAGACAAAGCTTTAGGACCAATCCCCAACACAAAATAACATTATGCCTGCATCCTCCGCCCTACCCCAACTTTCTTTTGTCTCAACTTGTTAGAATTGTGACCAGATCTGTCATCAGTATGGAACATTCCTGTACATGTTTACATAAAGTATTCCTCCTTTTGGCATTCTGTTTGTACACGTAGTACATGTGTATCGTGTGTTCTGCTCCTGCCTCAGAGTTTGTTGTTCTGTACTGTTTTGCATTTGTGTTTGGAAAGTGTCTATTGACACTTGGCTCACGGATGTTTCCCTTTGATTTGTCAGTTCTGCTGAGCAGCACAAAGTCACTCCTTGTTTCTGTTCAAATGGTTGTTGTTTATAGCATCCCCTTTCTTTCTTAGTTTCCATTTCTTTGATTATTTTCCATAATTCTCTTTTTCCGTTAGAGACCTCAGCATACTAGTCATGGTGTTATAAAACTCATTTTGTAAACTTTACTGTACCCTTTCTTGAGAATTACTGTGCTGGGTAATGAAACATCAGTTCTTATTAGCAAGTCCATGCCATAAGTGCTTCTGCACTAGAGAGCCTGACACACTAACAGACAATACTATTGCATGGTGGTAAATGCCACCGTTTGGGAGCCTAAGAGATACAGGAGCGTAAGTCTATATGAGGAGCATCCCAGCCAAGTCATGAGGTAGTTGTGACTTAAGAACCGAGAGCTTTGGTAAAAGAGAGGTGGGGCTGGTTGGAAGTCGGGATGGTTTCTAGCCCTGGGAACAGGATGTGCAGTGGCTTCTCTGGCTAAGTGCTGTGTGTTCTGGGGCGGCAATCATTGTGTGCCGCTGACCTGACGGCCGACAGCAGGAGCGGAAGACGGCCAGTGAGGCATTTAGAAACAAATCTGTAGGTGGAGGTCTGACTATGTGTGTGTGTGTGAGGCTTGCATGTATGTATGTGTACCTGTGTGTGACTGGTAACCTTCGAGGGTGTTTCTAGTCTCTGCAGCTAGAGTTGCAGGCAACTGTGAATGCCCAGTGTGGGTGTTGGGGACTGAACCTGGGTCTTCTGCAAGAAAAGGAAGTGCTTTTAACCACTGAGCAGTTTTTCCAGTCTCAGTATAAAATTCCTAATTAAATCATGGGTTTTAAAAAATTAATTTTGAGAAAGGTATCCTTAAATTAGGGATATTTGAATGTATAGATTTTAAAAATATGAGTATATGTATCTTAGTTTGGATTTTATTGCTCTGAAGAGACACCATGTCCATGGCAACTCTTATAAAGGAAAACATTTTATTGGGGCTGGGTTACACTTTCAGAGGTTTAACTCATTATCATCATGGAGGGAAGCATGGTAGTATGCAGGCAGACATGGTGCTGGAGAAGGAGCTGAGAGTTCAGATCTTCATCTGAAGGCAGCAGGAGATTGTCTCCTGCAGGCAGCCAGTAAGAGGGTCTCTGGATCACATGACCACACATGATCATGTATATGAGACCTCAAGGCCCTGCCTCCACAATGTCACCCTTCCTCTAACAAGGCTATACCTCCCCCAATAGGGCCACACCTCCTAATAGTGCCAGTTTCTGTAACGGGAGATATTTAGAAAACAGCACTCGGTACAGCTTGTTCCCGGGCAGCCGCCATGTTCCTGTTGCTCCTCGGCTCTGACTGGGACTCAAGCTAGCTGCATGCACAGGTCCTCGCACCCACGAGATGCCAGTGGGGGGATGGCTCTGCCAATTCACCACACTGTTCATAATGCTCGGCTGAGCCTAGACCATTCCCACTGAGCCTGTGGAACCCAGTAGACATGAGACTCTTAAAGCTTAATGATTATCTAAAGGATTGATATATTTAGAAATGCTCACTCAACAAGATGCCCACACAATTGTTACCCAGTTGCTAACCTTTTGATAGAAGTTGTTACCCAGGGCAGCTTTCCACCCATCTGTGGTTCTCCATGGCTGCTCCCTCCTTCTTTTCTCTTCCTCCTCCTCTCCTTCTCCCCTCCCAGCTCCTCACTCTGCCTACCTTCCATACTGCCCAGTCACCGAGCTCCACTGCGTACACAATATGTAGCAGTAGCAGGAAATGATCCTGCTACGAGTTTCCATGGGGCAAGCATATTCGAATCACACAGTGGGTATGTGCATATCATAGCGGCTGCTCATGGAGGTCAGAAAAGGGCATCGGATTTCTAGGAGCTGGAGTTACAGGTAGTTGTGAGCCACTTGATACAGAAGAGTAGCAAGTGCTTTTAGCCACTGAGCCATCTCTCTATGCCCATGAACATATAGATTTAATTATTGTACCAATGTTCAATTTTTTTTTTTAATGTAATAGTGGCATTGTGTTTAGATGGGCGAATTTCTTAGTTTTAGCAGATACAAGCCAGGGAATAAGAGTGAAGTTCACCCAGGTGGTGGATGCACACACCTTTAATCCCAGCACTCAGGAGGCAGAGGCAGGCGAATCTCTAAGTTCCAGGCCAGCCTGGTCTGCAGAGCAAGTTTCAGGACAGCCAGGGCTTCACAGAGAAACCCTGTCTTGAAAAAACAAAATAAAAATGAGTACAAATTGAGGGAAGTTTGAGTGAAATACACACAAGTTCTGAACATAACCTAGAGGAAAGGAAGGCTATAGGTAAGCTGTTTATGAAACACATCCCTCACTTTTAACCTCTTACCCAAAGGGACCACTGTGTAGTCTGGCTAATGTGTTCTCTTTCCTAATGTTCAGCCAATATAGATGGCGCTTCCTCCTCACATGCAGGGACTCTAAGTGTCCCCTAAGAGCAAGAGAAAGCTTGTGAACAAACGCCAGTGCCTTCATTGTAGACTTTGTTCTGAAAAAGTCTATTTCTGTTTATTGTGCATGGTGCCAGTGAGTGAGTGGGTGGGTGGGTGGGACATGTCTCATTCTGTAGCCAGGGTGGCCTTGACTTTATAGAGACCTTCCTGCTCCGGCCTCCCAGGTGCTGAGAATACAGGGGTATGCCACCACTCTCACTTGACATAAATGTTAATAAAGCACAAATACACATGTTTATGTGCACGCATGGTATTCTAAGGTAGCCATGTGCAGTCAAGTAAGATGCAAGCCCCCTTTCTGCCCCAGTCCTGTTCCTCTTCTGCTGAGGCCTGTGCTGTTTCCCTGCCTCTTGCTGATTTGGAATCTGTGGGTTCTATTTAGGTTTGAATGGTGTTGAGTCTTCATGTAAGTATGAGAAAGCCTGCTTCTTAATGTGGATGATGATAAAGTTTTATAATTACTACTTGAGAAAAGTTTCCAAAACTACAAGCAAAGATATGGTAGAAAACTATCATCTTTTGTCTCATTAGAAGACCTGTAAGAGAACTTAAGAAGTTTAGAGTAGAAAAGGGAGGGGGTGAGGGAGCAGCTTAAATTTACATGGCCGAGAGTTTGTAACGTGTTTTTAAAAGATGATGAGCTACAAAAGCCCTTGGCTTAGACTAGGAGGCAGAACCTAAATTGACTTTCGAAGATGAAAAGAGCTGAATTCTTTCCATTATGGAAGCCTGAGGAAATATAGTGGGACATGGCAGGTCCAGTACCAAACAGCCGAGTGGGCAGGGCTACAAATAGGACCAGATTTTGGCCTTAGTCTTTGGATTTGTGGGCCTTCCCTCACCACATGCAGACACTGCTTCCTCTGTGCAAGGAAATCAAACTATGTGTGTGAGTACCAGTGCTCCTTTCTCTGAAGCATAAAATAAGTCTGGGCATACGACAACCGGTCAGGGTCAGCAGTGCCAGTGGTGATGTCTACTGTCAACCTTGATAAGACCTGGAGTCCCTGGGCATGGACCCCTCAGTATGCTTTAGGGGTTGCCTTGATTAGGTTAATTGATCTGTGTCCATTACATGGCACCATCCTTTATACAGATGAGAAAGTGCTGAGCACAAACACCATAGGTCTCTGCTTCTTGACTGGATATAGTGTGACCAGAGCCTCTGTAAGCTCCTGCCACTGTGACTTCCCCACAATGGTGGGATGTTAAAATTGGATGTTCTGTGCCCACCCCAGCTCTGAATAAAGACAACAGAGACTTATATATTTATTATGAATGCTTAAGGCCCATACTTAGGCTTATTTCCTACTAGCTCTTATATCTTAAATTAGCCCATATATATTAACCTATGTTCAGCCACACGGCTCATTAATTACCTCTCCTGCAGTTTCAATATCTGTTCATTCTTCCATGTCTGGCTGGTGAATTCCCCCATGTGGAGGCTTTCCCAAAGTTCATATTTCTGCCCAGAAGTCCTGCCTACTCTCTCCTCCTTTGCTATAGGCTCAGCCTTTTATTAATCCAATCAGAAAGTGAGAGGGAGTGTTTACAAACTATGATGTATCCATTAGCATAACAACACCAGAGTCAATTGCACTCCACTGCTAGCACAGAAACCAGCATTCGAATAATATAAAGACAACCTTTACACAGTATACACACACACACACACACACACACACACACACACACACACACACACA
>JANHMN010000003.1:32086304-32101734 GCA_030674055.1 Rhabdomys pumilio | reverse complement strand
ACACACACACACACACACACACACACACACACACACACACACACACACAAAATCACCCCAACAGATTATAGTAGCTTTAACTGTGATCCAGTCAATGGAAGTTGCTACAGAGGCCAGCAACTGGACAGTGTGCACAGGGTGTTGCAAGACTCAGCCCCTAATGAAATGCCTTTACCACGCCCACTTAAGGGCTAGCTGAGGAGAAGGTAGAGAGACTGTAAGAGCCAGAGGTGGTGGATGACTCCAGGAAACAGCATTTCCAGACACATCCGGACTGACACACATATGAACTCACACACTGGGTGAGAGCATGCAGAAGATCTGAATAAGATTTTGTCACGACAGAAAATCTCATCATGGAGAAGCAAAAGTGAGCAGGAAGTCCCACCCCTAACCAAGAAACTGTTTGCAATTGTCACCTGCTGGGAGAGGGAAGATGAGAGTTGTGCAGTGGGGTGGCACCAGGGGTGGTAGCCAGTCATGGCGGGCCTAATGCTCAGAAAGAGTTGAAGGGCACAAAATGGACTATGGGATTTGAGATTTTTGCGTTTGGTTTGGTTTGATTCAGGGTTTTGTTTTTTGTTTTTGTTTTTTGGTGGTTTTTTTTGTTTTGTTTTTTTGTTTTGTTTTGTTTTTGAGACAGGGTTTCTCTGTGTATCCCTGGCTATCCTAGAACTCACTCTGTAGACCAGGCTGGCCTCCAACTCAGAAATCTGCCTGCCTCTGCCTCCCAAGTGCTGGGATTAAAGATGTATGTCACTACACCTGCTGATTAAAAAAAAAAAAATCACAAAATTGAAAGAAGGGGCCAAGCATAGTGGCATGTGCCTTTACTTCTAGTACTTAGGAGGCAGAAGCAGTTGGATCTCTGAGTGGGAGGCCAGCTTGGTGTACAGAGCATATTCCAGGCTAGCCATGGAAAGATACACAGTGAGATCCTGTGTAACAATTAATACTATTGTAAATGTATGCACGAAATTAATTTGACAGCAGTTTTTCTTAAACCTAGCTAATTTCCAAATAACAGAGAGACTATGATTTATTTACAAGTTAAAAGCCTAATAGCTATTAAGCTTTTATACTTAATACTTCTATTTTATACTGTATTATACTTCTGTTTTAATACTCTAATCTGGCTACCTACCAGCCAAAATCCCCTAGATTTTGCAAGCATTTTAATATTGGTCTTGTTTGGGGGACTTCAGATGTGTTCTCCTAAGATGTCTTCTCTCACCTTCCTTGTGGCTGAATCCCTCTTACTCTTCCCTCTCTCCTCCTCCCCTGGCTGCCAGAAGTTCTACCCTGTTCTCTCTTCTGCCCAGCCATTGGCTGAGCAGCTTTTATTGACAAGTCAGTGAATAAAAGGAGAACAATGTTTACACAAACTTGAAACAGTGGATTCTTAACAAAAGCCTTACAATGCCGGGTCTAGGATTGAAACCAGACAGCAGGATAGAGAAATCAGCATTTATATAACACAAAGATAATCTTTACATGCACAAAACTTGCCTACAAGCCTGCCTTTAAAAAGAAAAAGGGAAAAGGAAGAGGAGGAAGAGGAAGAGGAGGAAGAAGAAGAGGAGGAGGAAGAAGAGAAAGAAGAAGAGGAAGAAGAGGAGGAAGAAAAGGAGGAAGAGAAGGAGGAAGAGCAGGAATAGACAGAGAGAGGAAGCGACATTGGGTAGAGTAGGAAACCCTGGATTCCAGAAAATCTATTTCATTTTTACTGGAAACAACAAAATAGCATTTTTGGTACTTAGAGATTTTTTATTTATAAGGAACTCAAGGAGAAGTTTGACACAGCAGCAAGAAGAAGGGATTCAGTCAGAGACTGTGGGAGATTGAGAACAACCTCAGACAAGGCTTCCAGTTTTCTGGAGTCTCCCAGAAAAGGAGCCACAAAGAAGGATTGCAGCTGGAAGCCACCTAGGGTGATCATGACAGGAGGGGTTAAAGGTCATCCATGGTCCACTGGAGAACAAATGAGTCTCTAAAGAAGGAGAAGCAGACGTGCTACAAGACTCCCCTAAGTGTCTTATGAAGACAGAAGACCCAGAGGGGCAGATAAGGAAGTGGCCACCCTGGAGGGTGAGAGACCCCTCTGTGCAAGTAGAGGGCAACACACCCTGGGGGCTCTGCCTGGAGCCTCTTGCCTAAGGAGAGGCAGCCAAGAGTGAGTCAGAGGGAAGCCCCGCCCCTTTAGTGCTGCTGTCCTGGTGCTCCTGGGGAAAGTGCCCATGGCCATTGCTTCTTCCACTGTCCCTTGGAGACTGGCCTGGCTCTCACCTCTCATCCCCATTCATACCCCTTTGATTTGAGTCAGAGCTGAAACCTGTGTGTGTGGGATGAGATGAAGCCATTGTGTCTTTCTGCTTACATCTTTAGGCTTCTGCTGGGGCCTTGTATCAGTCAGGGCTCTCCAGGGGGAACAGAACTGTTCATTCTCTGTATATGGGGTTTGTAGAGTAGCTTACAGGTTGTGGTCCAGCTCGTTCAACAGTGTGTGTCTAATAGAAAATTCAGTAATCCAGTAGCTGTTCAGTTCACAAGGCTGGCTGTCTCAGCTGCTCCTCAGTACATGCTGGACTCCAGCGGAAGGAGGCGGTTCTCATACCAGAGAGGGGGTGGACGTGCTGAGCAAGAGCAAGCGGGCAGAGAGTGAGCGTGTCCACATTCTGTCGATAGGCTGCCAGCAGAGGGTGGTCCAGATTAAAGATGGATCTCCCCATATCAAAAGATCCAGATTACAAGTGGGCCTGGGTTGCTGATTCTACCTTATGACAGCTCTTCTGGAGGGCATTCTAGACTCTAGGCTGGGTTGGGGTGGATGTGGACAGGATAGAGCATAACACCACGGTGAGGACCTGGGGCCTGGAAGGAGCAATCCTCAACTTGAAGGAAGAGAGAGAATGAGAGCGCCATCTCTTGTCCACCTGTCCCCAGTCCCACATTTATTTTTCTGTCTGCCCAGATTGAGGAAAGGTAAGTTTGTGAGAGAGGTTCCCTTCCTCAAACCCCTGATGATTGACTGTTGAGAGAGAGATTTTAAAATCGCAGCACTCAATCTGCTTGTGTTACAGAGCTGCCATGTTTCCGACTAGCCTAGGCCTGAGGCCACGAGCGGCAACTGCTCAGGTGGTCAGAGACACTGGGCCCTGCCACCCACAAGACAGCAGCGTGGGAGATGGCTCCGCCAATCTTCCATGCTGTCTCCACAAATCTGGGCTGAGCCCAGACTATCCCGCCATCCACGCGGTACACGGTAGAAAATGAGACTCTAATGCTTGATGATTAACCAAAGGCTTTATATGTTTGGTAATGTTCAATAACAAGATGCTCACACAATTGGAGGTGTTTCCCAATTAACTAATAACCTAGATATAAGTTGTTACCCAGGACTGGTCTCTGTCCTCCTACATCTCTGCCTCTTCCTGCTCCTCTTCCTCCTTCTCTTCTTTCTCCCCTCACTCCTCCTCTTCCTCTCCTTACTCCTCCCACCTTAACTCCTCCCAACTTGCAGGGAAAATATGCCGCTACAATTGACAGCGCCTATTCTTTTTCTTTTCCCTGTGTGTATGAGCCTGTGTGAGTGTGTGTGGGCAGTGTGTGTAGGTGCAGACGCCCAGGGAGGCCAGGAAGGCCCTGGGATCCCTTGCCTTGGAGTTGGGATTACAGGCTTAGGAGAGCTGGCTGTTCCCTTGTTGTCCAGGGTCTGTGGAACCATCTGAAGATAGGTCAGGAGGAACAGGTCCTGTAGAAGTGTCTGCGTCTGTGAGAGAAGGTTGGAGCATCTGGAGGTTGCTTCTCTGGAGCTGTCCTGGAGGTAGTGTCTAGACTTGACAAGATGCACACACACACTGGGTGGAGTCTACTGGTCCACGAGAGGTCCATCTGAGTGAGTTCCTGTAGCTTATACGTTTACAGAAGAGATGAGTTAACAACAGGAGCAGTCTGTAAGATGAGCCTTTGTGCATGGAGCAGAAGGAACAAGAATCTGTGATTATACAGTTGGATCGATAGTGGAATGTTTATTAGAGTTAGTCAAGTTTATAAGAACTGAATAATGTTAGGACGGTGGCACAGCAAGAAGAGGACATATGAAGTATTTAATTGATGGAAACTGCGTTTAGGTAAGGAAGTAACATTACATCTGTGAAAGCTTACATCTGACTTAAGTTGCTAGGAACTGAGTTTACATAAGGAGCTAGGTCTGCTTTCTAGGTGTCAAGCTTCAGTTACCTTAGCTGTCAACGTAGTCAGAAATCTGAGAAAGAATAAATTACCATCTAGCAATCATATGTTATTTAAAAAATGACAGAGTTCACATATAGTCCGAACAGTTCCCTATGGTCTCTATGGTCTCTATGGCAACTTGGGCGGAGTCAATCTGACTTTCAAGCCCAGAAGATGCAGGACTTTTTTTCTCTGTGGAATGGATACATGTGACATGGCTTACTTTGATTTAGATAAGTCGTATGACTCTGAGGGTATCCACTTTTGTCCACTGTGTTTCTCGGTGGTTATCATATCACAATTCAGGCAGTCTCTTGAAACTGTGTCTGTATCTTCTGAGACCTTGTGGGCTAAACTGTTAAAGATTTCAAGAGGTTCTGTCTGTCATAAATTTAACTATATTAATAGCAGACTTCTGACAAGACTGAGGGCTATATTGATTGGTTATATCTGAATAGAGTACACCATAATTTAATGGCAGCAGTAAAAAAATCATTATCAAGACAGGATAGGAATGAAAATCTTAAGTAGCTTTGACAGTTGTGTAAGTAGAGAAAAACACATTTTTATTAGCAGAGAATCATTTGTCTTTGTATTAGTAGAGAAACACTCAGCTTAGAGTTGGTGTGGACCAGAATGGAAAGAATAATGACAGCTGACAGCTGTGCCGTGAGACCATGGTGACGGAAAGTATGTCCAGGCGGATTCAGGCCTGTGACCCGAACTGAGCATACCGGCCGTGGGAGCGGGCCAGGGGTGTGGGAGTGCGGACCTGCATCCGCTATGGGCTTTGGCCCGGAGAAATGTGGAGGCCACAGCAAGTCATAGAGCCTGGTAAGCTCACGGCCTAATGATCCCTGTTGGAGCTGGGAAATTTTGACCCAGGACCTGGAGCTATAGACAGTTGCATGTGCATGGCTGTCACTGCTTTCACTTTGAGACAGTGGAGGTGACAGCGGCAGCACAGCGTGTTTACTTTGGCCGAGCTGCGTGGGACTTCCTCCCAGCAGCTGGAAGCCGTGGGCCAGGGCTTCCAACTGTCAAGAGTCTGCTGTGGGTGGGTAAAAGGGAGCGCCTGAAGTAGCATGTTCCATATCCCAGCAACGTGCACGCTATTCTTGTGGTGGGCAGAGAGAGAGGAGAGGGGAGAGAGGGAGGAAAGGAGAGGGAGAAAGAGAGGAGAGAGAGACAGAGACAGAGAGAGAGAGAGAGACTCCCTTGTGTGCGCTCGTGGGAAAACGACTTCTTAGGACAGGCAAAAGCTGTTTTTCTCTCGGCTGTGGTGGGCAGCCAAGCAGGGGCGGTGATGGGCAGAGTGCAGAAGCCCTGCGCGAGAGAATGCCAAGTGTAGGGGCAGAAGATGGTTGTGAAGCAAGTCTCACAGAGTCTCTGGCAGGTTGCAAGGGGCGGGGCCAGACCCGCTTTCGAGTGGCGAACCTGTGGAACCAGTGGCTGCAGCAGCCTCAGTGGGAGCGAATGAGGGAGGGGGAGGGGGAAAGCCTACACTATGGATCGATAGTTCAGTGGCCATGTAGAGATATTGCTTTCTGCTTACTGTGAATTAGACCAAGACATCCCAGTAAGTAGGGACAAGGCAGAGAAGACTGACCCATGGGTGAGAGAATAGGGTTATTAACTGCCCCTACCAGTGTCCTGAGGGCATCATCAGTAACCAGAGAGATTCTAGCACAGGCCAGACCACCAGATCGGCATGTGATGGGCTGGGGGTTATGCTCAGAGCCAGTGCCTCTGAGCTAGAGAGAGCACTTCACCCTGGCCTGGAGATTTCTCAGCAGTGAGAAGAAACTGTCTCAAAGGAGAGAGGAAACTCTCACCCAAGGGAAAAAGTCCTAGGACAAGGGACAGTGAAAAAACTGAGTGTCTCCATCCTCAAGGGCAGCACAGGGTTAGCTCCGAGCTCACGAACTCTCCCCTGGGATCATGGAGACGTTTACTCTGACTAGTAAGACATTTACTCTTATCAGTTCTCCGAAGTTTGGGCTAGGGAGTGTTGGATCTCCATGTGACAGCAGGGGGGATGCAAACCTGCATAGTTGATTAATCCGAGTCCCGGGTTTCAGAACCATATGATGTGTTTATAATACAATTCTAGATTGTCTTTCGGAAGGACTAATACTTACAAAATAAAATGTGGTGATGAGCCACAGACAACACTAGAGTCCTACCAGCATTTAGTTCTCTGCCGGTACAGAATCAACAATTGAAAATACACTGTCACACAATGTCAAAAGCGTTATTCCAAGAGATTGTAGTTATCAGTGCAGCTTTCTGAAACCAGAAAGACAATAATGTTTGAATGACTTCTGTTCTTCTTGCCAGCGCAGCGTGCTCAGGACGTCCTTCCTAAAAAGAAGAGGAAATGACCGACTTCGAGGTAAATATTAAATACTGTCTTGTCTTCCACTTCTTCTACGTGCAGTTTTAGGGCCTTACCATAACCCCTGCCATGCGTTTGGAAAGTCTGTATACATAAAACATTTTTTTTTTCTCCAGAGGAAGTAACATTAGAACATTAAAACTAAGGGAGAGTTCAGATGTGGCTGTCTATGAAGTCCGTTCAGAGAGTTAAAGCTGACTCTCAAGTTTTTAGTCTCATTCTTTTAGGTAAAGTAAACTGGGGTCAAGTTTATCATATCACTTTCATTATATATAGGGCTAAAACAAATAATTTCATCACAGTAACAAGCCTCACAGTGGCCTGGGTCAATGAGAACAATACTTTTTAGCTCTTTACAGTTGGTAAATAAAGGGTAAAAGAGAGAAATATATATATAAATAAAATTAATCCCAATTATTATTATTTTATTATTATTATTATTTTTTTTTTTTTTTTTGGTTTTTCAAGACAGGGTTTCTCTGTGTAGTCCTGGCTGTCCTGGAACTCACTCTGTAGACCAGGCTGGCCTCGAACTCAGAAATCCGCCTGCCTCTGCCTCCCAAGTGCTGGGATTAAAGGCGTGCGCCACCACCGCCCGGCTTGTCTTGGTTTTTCATGTTACTTGTGTTTGTGTTGAGACTTGCACATCTGGACCTAGATGGTTGGTTGAATGCATTTCCTACCTACCTTATCTTTATTGTTTCAGAGTAGGTTTTTCTGGGTTAGCAGTCTCTTCACAGTCTTCACTGTGAAGGGGTACTTGGTTGTTATCACCTGGTAGGACTGTGTGTGTCTGTATATGTGTGTCTCTGTTTGTGTGTATGTGTGTCTATGTGTGTGTGTATGTGTATGTATGACTGTGTATGTGTCTATGTGTGTGTATATGAGTGTGCATGTGTGTGTGTGTGCTTTTTAGAGTCTGGGTAGGTATGCTGACCTCACTTGGAAGAGGTTTGGGACAGTAGCATCCTAGGCACTGTGATTACTAGTGTGATGGGCAGGATTGAAGCTTCCTGACATGCTGAATTCACATGACAACAGGCAAGGCTGAAACCTCCCTAGCACACTGTGATCACTGGGGCAACAGCAGGCTGAAGTCTCCCAGGTATGCTTGTTTATCAGGTGTCAGATTTCTCTATAGATGAACAAAATACTACTGTATATACATACCACTGGCGTTGTTTTCTAGTAACTGGATATAAATGGCAGTACTGCTGATGTGATGTCTGCTTCATTTTGTTTAGAAAATTGGCAATGCTTTTTGTAATCTCATCTTTCTGAATTCTATCTGAACAAGGCTTGTTATGTTTTTTCCTACACCATTAAAATGGATAACTTCAGGTTGAGTGTTGTGTATTGTTGCAGGGACTAGTGACATTCAAAGACGTGGCCATTGATTTCACCCCAGAAGAATGGAAGCAACTGGATCCTACTCAGCGGAACCTATATCGGAATGTGATGCTGGAAAATTATAACAACTTAATCACAGTAGGTAAGATAATGTACTTTTCCTAAAATAGATGTAATTTTTAAGTGTTGATGAGCCTTGCCTTGAGATATCTTGAGATGTTGCTGTCCCTGCTGCAGCTTTCAAAGGAAAATCTTTGGTGGTATTTCAGGGTACAACTTTCTCAGAAACCTGGCTTTCCCAGGCCCAACTCAGAATCCTGGGTTGTTTTTGTTACTGGTGTGTATCCCCAAACCAATGTCATTTCCCCCCAACAGGCCCACCACTCACCAAACCTGATGTGATTTTCAAGTTGGAGCAAGAGGAAGAGCCATGTGTAGCAGAGAAAGAAGTGTTAAGGAGACACTGTCCAGGTTAGTGGGAGGGAACCAACCGGGTGAAGCGAGAGGACGAAGAAATGATTGGCTGAGATGTTTTGCAAGGTAGATTCCCAGCTACAGTAACTGTAGTAACAGCTAGGTGTGAACTCTTTGAAACCTACATGCCATTTCTCTTTAAAACATCTTTAATGACATTTTTTATTTGTGTGCACTGTGTGTGTGGGTGCATGTGTGCTATGGTGCACATGTGGAAGTCAGAGGACAAGGTGGACAATCAAATTTGGGACATCAGGCCTGGTGGCAAATGTCTTTACTTCCTGATCCATTTCCTTAGCCCAAGGTTTTATTTTATTTTTCAATGCTATTAAATTGTGTGTGTGTCTGTGTGTGTGTGTGTGTGTGTGTCTAGGCCAGAGGACAATCATATGATGAGGTTCTGAAAGTTAGGACTGTTATTTCTTTTTGGCAGCACACACTTGATCTTGTAGCATTTTTCTTTTTGGCTGTTGAACTTGCTCTGTTGCTGACACTGGCCTTGGATCCCCAGTCCTTCTGCCTCTACTCCACGAGGCATGAAATTAAGGCGCAGTCTGCAGTGCTTAGCCATTGTATGGTCAGTTTTGAGTGTTTGGATATTTTTTTTGAGGGGGGGGGTGTTTCGAGACAGGGTTTCTCTGTGTAGCCTTGGCTGTCCTGGAACTCACTTTGTAGACCAGGCTGGCCTCGAACTCAGAAATCCGCCTGCCTCTGCCTCCCAAGTGCTGGGATTAAAGGCGTGCGCCACCACCGCCTGGCTGGATATTTTTTATGTTCTTTTCCTTGGTTTTTTTTCATAGTTTTTTAAATTTTTGAATGTACTTTTCTTCTTTTATTACATTTCCCAAGTATCTATGTATTTATAAAGGTTATTAAAATTAATATTACTTTCTTTTGCATAAAACAAAGGTAATTGAATTCTTAAATAGCTATTTCCTTTCCTGGAACTTCCTTATAAAAACTGAGAAGATAAGGCTCACATGTGGGTCTAGAGGACAGCTCAGCAGTCGGGAGCACAGGCTGCTCCTCTGGAGGACTCAGGTTAGACTCCCAGCCCACATGTCAGCTCACAGCTGTCTGTGACTCTAGTTCACAGGATCCAGTGTCCTCTTCAGGCTTCAGCAGGCATCGTGCATGCCTGTGGTACACTTCAATGTATGCAGGCAAAAAAAAAAAAAAAAGAAAAAAAGAAAAAAAGAAAAAGAAAAATATATATGTGTGTGTGTGTATGAAAAAATTTTTAATAATTCTTTTTAAGATTTATTTATTTTATGTGAGTACACTGCTGCTGTCTTCAGACACACCAGAAGAGGGCATCAGATCCCATTACAGATGGTTGTGAGCCACCATGTGGTTGCTGGGAATTGAACTCATAACCTCTGGAAGAGCAACCAGTGCTCTTAACCACTAAACATCATCTCTCCAGCCCAAGTGAAAATATTTTTAAGATTACATCACAGTAGAAGATACGCACTTGAAATTACATCACAGTAGAAGACACACACTTGAAATTTGTTTATCTGTAGGGACACTGTCTTTCAAGTATACTTGGTATTCCAGTGTTGGGACGGAACCACCAGTGATATTTACTTGCTGTCTGTTTTAGGAGAGATTTTGGGAATTGATGAGCACCAGAAAACCCAGGACAGACTCTTGAGACAAGTTTTCAAGGGAACATTTATGACTAATGAAGCTGATGAATGTCTTAAGAAATTTGCAAATACATTTTCTCCAAACACAGACTCCATTCCTCCCAGACACAATCCCTCTGATGGTGACAGTGCTGGAAAGTGTTTAGAACCCAGTTTTGGTGATCATGATGATGAAACACACCCGGTGCCAGAGGACCATTTTGAATGCGATGATGCTATGCAACCGTCTTACGCCAGCTCGCCCCATTTTGTACTGACCCCTTTTAAGTGTAACCATTGTGGAAAAGGCTTCAGTCAGACTTTGGACCTCATTAGACACCTGAGAGTTCATACGGGGGGAAAACTCTATGAATGCCACCAGTGTGGGAAAGGCTTTAGCCTCAAGGAGAAACTTATCAACCATCATAAGCTTCACAGTCGGGAGCAGTGTTACGAGTGTAACGAATGCGGGAAAACTTTCATCAAGATGTCAAATCTCATTAGACATCAAAGAATTCACACGGGCGAAAAACCATACGTGTGCCAGGAATGTGGGAAATCCTTCAGCCAGAAATCTAATCTCATTGATCACGAAAAAATTCACACTGGTGAGAAGCCTTACGAATGTAACGAGTGTGGAAAATCCTTCAGCCAGAAACAAAGCCTTGTTGCACATCAAAAAGTTCACACTGGGGAGAGACCTTACGCGTGTAACGAGTGTGGGAAAGCTTTCCCTCGAATCGCTTCCCTTGCTCTTCATATGAGAAGTCACACAGGAGAAAAACCATACAAGTGTGATAAGTGTGGGAAAGCCTTTTCTCAGTTTTCCATGCTTATCATACACGTGAGAGTCCACACTGGGGAGAAGCCTTACGAGTGCAGCGAGTGTGGGAAAGCCTTCTCTCAGAGCTCAGCACTAACTGTACATATTAGAAGCCACACGGGCGAGAAACCCTATGAATGTAAGGAATGCAGAAAATCCTTCAGTCATAAAAAAAACTTCATCACCCATCAGAAAATTCATACCCGAGAGAAACCTTATGGATGCAATGAGTGCGGCAAAGCTTTTATCCAGATGTCAAACCTTGTCAGGCACCAGAGGATCCACACTGGAGAAAAGCCTTATCTATGTAAGGAATGTGGCAAAGCCTTCAGCCAGAAGTCAAATCTCATTGCTCATGAAAAAATTCACTCTGGAGAGAAGCCCTATGAATGTAACGAGTGTGGGAAAGCCTTCAGCCAGAAGCAAAACTTTATTACACATCAGAAAGTCCATACAGGAGAGAAACCTTACGATTGTAATAAATGTGGGAAAGCCTTTTCTCAGATCGCTTCCCTTACCCTTCATCTGAGAAGTCACACGGGAGAAAAGCCTTATGAGTGTGATAAGTGTGGGAAAGCCTTTTCCCAGTGCTCACTGCTCAATTTACACATGAGAAGTCACACAGGCGAGAAGCCGTACATATGTAACGAATGCGGAAAAGCCTTCTCTCAAAGAACTTCCCTCATCGTGCATATGAGAGGCCACACCGGTGAGAAGCCCTATGAATGTAACAAGTGCGGGAAAGCCTTCTCCCAGAGCTCATCCCTCACTATACACATCCGAGGTCACACGGGCGAGAAACCCTTCGACTGCAGCAAGTGTGGGAAAGCCTTCTCTCAGATCTCTTCCCTTACGCTTCACATGAGGAAACACACAGGAGAGAAGCCCTATAACTGTATTGAGTGTGGCAAAGCTTTCAGCCAAAAGTCGCACCTTGTCAGACACCAGAGAATCCACACTCATTAGAGACCCTGTGAACACTGTGAATGTGAGGACTGCCTTCCTAATGAACAGCTCATAGCACACGACATGATGAGTCTAGTACTGACTGTAGGAGAGCCTTGTGAAGAACCCATGCATTTGTTAGGGAATTCTCACTGCGGTCACCAATTGTATGAGAAAGCTGAGAAACCGTGAACAAACGCCCAGTGATGTCAGTATTCTCATTCAAATCGGAGAGAAAATATCTGCTGCAAATCAACGCACTTGAACCTCCTGCCGACGTATTAATCAAGAGATGGAGATTGGAAAAAGCAAGAACAATAACTTTGATGGGCAATATGAGACTGTGGGGAAGTAGGTTTTGTATGACGATGTGTCAGGAAGAAAGTCTAAGGTAATTGGATGACATGCGTACAAACTTACAAAATGTGCTGACGACTGCAGAAGACCACCTGACAAAGCAAGTTAGAAAGTTATACAAGTTCACGTACCTTTCCAATTCTCTTCCTTTTCTATACTTCCACTCAGAATTTACATGTCACTTGCAAAGGATTTCATGAACTGATTTCAGAGTAATGTGGCAAGGGAAAGGACCACAAATAGCGAAACCAAAAAAAATACATCAAAAAACAAACAAAACAACAACAAAAAACATTTTTTTTTTGGACAAAACAACTAGGGAACATGCCCACTCACTACTAGATTTTAAATTATTTAAAGTTTTTCTTATTTAAATTCTTTTGAGTGAAGACACTTTTGGAAACAAATTGAAATCCAAGACTCAGCAATTTCCTATAGAGGAGTGCTATTGAAATCATTGGAATAAGTCTAGCCTGTTCAATGTGTATACAAGTCATGTGACCCAAACATGTTACTTCTTAACCATAGATATACAGAGTCCATCAGGCTGATGAGACGGCCCCCCCGATGGGTGCTTGCTGCCAAGCCTGATAGCTGACTAAGACCCCCAGAATCCACATGGCAGATGAAAAGAACTGACTCCCACAATTGTCCTCCGAACTCCAATGGCACGCCATGGCATGCACGCACGCGCACACACACACACACACACACACACACACACACACACACACACTCCAAATCGGAAAGGTAAGATTCTAAAATCATGCTGGAAATGAAGTAGAACATGTTGCTTTAGAGTAAGAGTTTTTAAAAACCCACAAACATGGAATAGTCTATTTCCTCTTAGTGTGTTGGACTCAGAAGTATCCACGTATGTCTCCAAAGATTTATCTCTAACTGTTCCCGGATTCATGGTTTGGTTTGCTCTAAGTGGTATGTAACATTATTATCAATGTGGAGAGACATCAGTATGTTGACTTCTGTGATAGGACACTATTCTTTATTTAAAATATACAAAGTTCACATGTACTTACATGGCTAGGTCACAGTATTTTGAGAGGAAACCCAAAATATTCAATTAACCATGGTATAATACTTGTAAGCTAATAAAACAGTTGAAAGAACAGTGTTGGGTGTTGCCCGTGGTCCACTTATGATATCAGTTGCCTTTAGGGTGCAGAAAGCTTTTATGGAAGTTGTTACATTGATCTGTATTACTTCAGTAAAAGAATAAAAGCAAATATTATAGTGCTAACAAGTCGTCATCAAATTAGTTCTGAGGCTTTGAAGGTCTTGTATTTAGTTGTCTATTTTTACTAGAGTAAGTCAAATGGGTGTTGGAATCATGGGCTTATAGAATCCATTTTAAAATAGCACGTGTTATTTTATATTTAATCCTCTTTACACAAGCCTGATTTTAAGGTGTTTTGTTTTTTTACTTTGTTATGGTTTGTTTTCCCGGGGTGTTTCCCCCAAAGCTTTGTATGTTGAGAACTTGGTCCCCAAAACAACAGTGTTCAGAAGTGATTTGGTCACGAGGGTTCTGACCTCTTCAAAGTTGAATCCACTTACGGATTCCTAGCTGAAACCAAAAGGTGGGAGCTGTAGGAGGGGATGCCTACTCAGAGGCAGCAGGCCCGAGGCATGCCTTCAAAGTAAGAAGTTTCTTCCTCATTTCAGTTGATTTTTTTTTTGTAGACATTCTTGTCACGGTAACAGGAAGCTGGCTAACTCATCAGACCCTTCATCGGGATAGTGACAACCAACAGCATAAAACAATTGAGGCTAGTTTAAAAAATCTGAAGCATTTATCTTCAACATAGCCTCTTTCCCAGTTGGAAGCAGTAGAAAAACAAAAGATGTTACTTGTTGGAATAATTGACTCTCAAGTATTCTCAACAGTAGGGACCCATTGCGTTTGTGTCGCAGTCGAAGAGAAAGCAAAGGAACTACGCACACAGCCTCTCAAGCCAGGGGCCAGCGCCAGCACCAGGGCAGGAGCAAAGCTCAGTGGATCTCAGCAAAGCTTTTCTGAGTGTCTAGATTCCTTGTTTTCTTTTTAAAAAAAAAATTTTTTTTTTTGTATCTGGTGTTGAAAGACTTCTGTAGACCAGGCTGGCCTCAAACATGGCAACTGTACTGCATCTAACCTAGGTTCAGGCATGCACTCAGGTTTGCAGGCCAGGCCACCATAGTGCCATGGAGTTTCTGGACTCTTAAACAGAAAGGCACATCTTGGAGATTTCTGTGTGCCAGGGAAGGCTGGGTGCAGGTAGAAAGCTCACTCCTTGCTGTTGGGTAAGTTTTGCACTGGTTCTGTAGGGAGAAGGCGTGCTATCCTAACCTGCCCTGATTCAGATGCTGCAGGATTAAGACTCTGGCTTTGGTTTTCATATATTTCAGCTCTGCAGCTATCAGTTTTTCAGAGGAGACACAGAAATGCCCATGACATTAGCACTGTACTTAGCCAGCGATCTGAAGCACTAAGGTCATGCTTTGCTTTTCTGCTCTGTCCAGCACAGAGTGGAATTATCAGTCATTCTCACAATATTCTACTCACAGGTTTGACCAAAATGTGCTAGGATGTTAGACACACGGTCACCTAGAAACTTGCCTTAAAACAGTCAAAACAGCCTTAATTAGGAATGCCAATGGTGATGTTTGTGTGTCCTTTGACATCATTCCATGGACTACCCATGTCCTCTGTGTCACTGGAAATAGTCATAGTGCCTTTAAACACCCCACACCAGAGACTTAGGAAAGCTTTTCAAATGTTCTCCAGACCATTCTTGTTCCCAGAATATCAGTCAGAATTCTCCAATAGGACATTCATCCATATATGTATATTACATGTAAATTAGATGTTACATGTTATATATCAAATGTATGTGTAATATATAATTATTTAGCAAGTATGAAAGGGAGAATTTTGGGTTTTTTTTTTTTTTGAGTTGAATATATAGTTTTATGCATTTCACAGAGCTGGCTCATGCAGTTGCAGGGCTGGCAAGTCTGAAATCAAGGTAGACTGTGATAACTGGAAACTCAGTCAGAAGCTAATATTTAAGGGCCAGCAAGAGGGCCCAGTAGGTAAAGGATGACCTGAGTTCATTCCCTAGAACCCACACTGTGGAAAGAGGGAACCAATTGTTGCAAACTATCCTCCAGCCATGTGTGTTGTGGCATGCACATGTGTGTTGTGGCATGCACATGTGT
>JANHMN010000003.1:32051382-32079658 GCA_030674055.1 Rhabdomys pumilio | reverse complement strand
CACAACCATCTGTAACTTCAATTCTAGGGGGTCCAACACACTCTTCTGGCTTCCAAGGGTCCTAGGTATTTGCTGGTGGACAAACATTCAGATAAATACTCATACACATAAGATACAAAAATTTTAATTAAAAACATTTTTTTTTTTTTTAAGAAAGAAGGCTAGAGCCAAAAAGTTCTTGTGTTTGAGTACTGAGTCTACCGCTCATTAACCATGTGAACCTGAGCGAGTAATCTTAATATCCTCGCACCTCAGTCACAAAGTAGAGCCCAGCTCATCAACCCATGATCTCACCCGTCAGAACTGCACGGTCACATTCACAGCCACCATCTCTCAATCATATGACCATATGAGTACAGAGTGTGTCCGGGGGCAGGGGGTGGGGGGAAGGGGTCATACATAGCAGATAGACAGTTGACATGCAGTCACATATATAGTGCATAACTCCCAAGGTCATATATCTGTATCTTGTCACAATTATGCCTGAAGAAACAGATGGTCATAAAAATCCCATCTGCTGTTACGCATTCCACCGCGTTTATAGCCACACAAACAGGTGGACAATCATACAAACACAGAAACAGGCACACAGAATGCCACATCTTGCTCTTTTGAAAATGTATGCACAGTCACAAACACATTTAGTTTTCCTGTCAGTCAACACAAGCATGAACACAGGCATGCACATCTACGGTGACACAAACGACACTCCGTCACAGTTGGACCTTGTCACATAGTTATGATACATAATAACACACTGACACACTCCCTCACACGTACAACGTCTCACGGTGTCCTCCGGGTCCCCTTCGCCCTGCTTCCTTCCTATCTCCTGTACGCCCCAGAGCCACTCTCCACTGACCAGCCTAACTCACTACCCCGCGCCTCAGGCACGTGCTTGTGACGTCACTTCCCAACAGGCTAAGTGCTCCGAGAGAGCAAGCTGAGGCCAGCAAGAACCTATCTCAGGCTTCTGATCTAGCGGCTCATTCCGGCCCCCAAGAACTACCAGTCCCAGAGTCCTTTGCGGCACAACCCTTCCCACTTTGCGCCTCCCCCCCAAGATGTGTGGCAGTGCTAGTGCAAGGGGCAATTGTGGGCGGGTGGGTTTGCTTAGGGTGGTGGTGAGGCACTGCAAGGGCGTGACCATGAGCATAAGTCTCGGAGAAAGAGCAAGTATTTGGGGGTATACCAATGAGGAAGTAGTCAGACAAGCAATTAGAAAAGTAATTAGGGGTTACTCCCCACCCCCAGTAATTGTCAGAGTCAAATAAAATAACCATAGTCTGAATCCCATTCACTCCTAAGGATAAGTTTAAATGGTTCAACTACATGTGTGTATGCAATGTGTATTCGGGAACCTGAGGAGGCCAAGAGAGGGTGTCAGATTCCATGGAGCTGGGGTTATAGGCAGTTGTGAGCTGTCTGACATGGGTGCTAAAATTCAAACGGTCCTCTGGAAGAGCAGGTTTCTTCTTTGCTGTAGACCACCAATGCCTACTTCAGTGTGGTAAATGTCCCTCATTTCACAGTCACACTTTACCAATAGAGCTTTGTGGCAGCAACTGAGTCACTATTTTCAAGAATGAAGCACACCAAAAGTGGACCCAAGGTAGTTAATGAAAGCTGAGAACTGTTACTATTTCCCTCAGACCAGATACTGACGCACTGGCTTATCACATGCAGTGTCTAATATCCCACGGCTTTTATGTTGCCTTTTCTATTGTATTTATAATAAATCAATCAAAAATAAAGAAAAGTGGAGAGTGGTGGCACGTGCTTTTAATTTCAGCAGTTGGGAGGCAGAGGCAGGTGAATCTCTGTGGGTATGAGGCTAGCCTGGTGTACATAATGTGGGTACGAGGCCAGCCTGGTCTACATATTGTAGCTGTAGTTGACTAATCCACATTAATCTCCCTGGCAGTGTAGGCATGAGTTCCTTGCTACCTGCCCCAGTAGTCTGGATTCTCAAATGAAACACACACACACACACACACACACACACACACACTTCTCATATTTTAATATGCCTTTATCAGCTCAATGTCTGAGCCACTCCCAAACTTCCATGATGTTAATACTCTCCCCTCTGATACTCCTCAATTATTAATTACTAAAATCTATATTTCATCTTTGCTACCCTAGACCTAATCAGGGGGTGCCCTGGGGCCACTGTTCCCTGGCTTGTACATGATTGTATGCTTTCCCTTCTGCAGCTCTCGAGCCTTGTCCTTCTGCTACTTCAACACAGGGTCTCTCTGTGTAGCCCTGGCTGTACTGGAACTTGTTCTATAGAGAAGTGAAAATATTGTACTGTGCAGAAACCCTCCTTACAAATCAAGAAGGAAACAACTCAAAATCTTTAGGAAATCCCTGAAACTGACTAGACTCATCAGGTCTATTGTAAAACATGTATTTTTCTTTTCTTATCTCTTTTTGTTACAAATAGCCAGCCCCTTGTTGGGTGCCACTTGCAAAATATGTGCTTTTTCTTTTAAAATGTTTAATTTAATGTCTCCACACAGTAACTGGTTCTCCCTGGCAGCACTCTTCACAGTTTTCAGCTCAGCCCCTTTCAATGCTCCTCCCAGCCGTTCCTCCCTCAGCTTCCCAACAGTGTGCTTCAACAGTCCCTTCTCCCTGTTCTCCCAATACTAGCACCTCCAAACTGTAACAACTGTTCTAGCCTATCTGCTCAGCTGTCTCCTAACATCTCCACCAACTGTCTTCTCCTCTCACTCTGCTGGCCCAGTTCCCTTTGAACTGTCTGCTAACACTACCTTTTCTGGCTCAGCAGTCTTCTATTTTTATGCACAATCTCATTTCTTCTCTTCAGCCCTACTCAGTCTTCTTTCTTCCTGCACCGTCTTCTCTAACCGTACTCTGACCCTATCCTTCAGCCACCTGGATCCTACTCTACTCCCTTCTTGTGCCCTATCCCAAGCCTTGAGCAGGCCTGAAAGACCTACAATAGACCAAATAATAGGACCTAGGTGGAGTTGACCACCTTGCTTGCACATACAACCTGCTACAGGAACTTAGAAGAATACACTGCCCACTGAGCTTGCCTTGGGACATCTCTGGCTGTGACTAAGGATGGGTTCTCCCACTCATCTCCGGCTGAAACAAGAAGGGGTTCGGTGGGGCTTTCCCTTTAAATTAGAAGAGCTGAATATTAAACTTCGAGCCTTGATCAGAGAACTTTGTCTTGGCTTCATGATTCTCTTGCCCTTTCATCCCTTTTTTCATTTTCCAGCCCCCCTTTCAGGTGAACCCAGTTGGTTTGCGGCCCCAGGTGGCTACACCTTCTCTTTCAGCCTCTGCTGTCTTTATACAGCTTCTCCTATTCCCAGAAATTTAAGGGGTCATTGAAACTGAAGGTCATAGGGTCAAGCAGTTTTTTTTTTTTGCTTTGTTTTTTCAAGACAGGGTTTCTCTGTATAGCCTTGGCTGTCCTGGGACTCACTCTGTAGACCAGGCTGGCCTTGAACTCAGAAATCCGCCTGCCTCTGCCTCCCAAGTGCTAGAATTAATTCCATCATGAATCCTCCAGTTTTGATAATCGTATGTGACAGTTAAAAGTAATTTTTCTGAAGCTGGGAGAAGTGGGTTAGCAGTTCTAACACGAACATTAGCTTAGAATTCACCAGTGAGCTCTTCACAGCTCAGTGAGAGTGCCTGCCCAGCAAGTGAAGCCCTGGTTTCCAACCCTGAGAGGCCCACCCCAAAGACCCTTTCCACAAATCGTAAAGAAAATTAGGACACTTGGTATACAAACAACAATTAAGAAACCTTTAATGAAACCCATTGCAGGCTAGCACTAGATCTATGAGTTTTACTTATGAGCTCACCGAGTTCTCACAGCAAACTAATACATACTTTTGCATATGTAAAGGAGGAAACAAACAACTACTGATAACATGTAAGAAAAAATCTGGAAAAACAATACTTTCCAAACAGTAATTACCTTTCTGGCATGACATTAGGATTGGGGTTAATGAAAAGGAACAAAATAGCATACAAGGAGAAAATAAATTCAGTATTAAATGTTCTCGTTTTTAGGAGAAACAAAACATCAGACATACAAATGGAAGTTTGGAGTCATATTAATGGAGACAACTTTTATAAATGCAAAAATTCAGAAGCAACCATAACATGAACAATAGTCATTTAGAAGACATTAAGTAAGTCTTTAAAATTAGAATCCATATTTGCTGAAAAGGCAAGATGAGTTTTTAGCATGAGAAAAGCAGACGAAGGAGGAACACAAACACGCTAACTACACGCCTTCCACAGAACAGGTCCTACCGATTTGATAGTCGTTATCTATAATCAAACAATCACAGTTCATCTTCATGACTGAGCTTTAGAGTTTCTAGTTTTCTCTTTTTTCTCACTTACAATAAAAAAATAAGAACAAGCTCAGGGGATAGCAGTATGGCTGGCACGGCCGCAGACCCAACCCTGGAGCTCCACGAGGAACTTAGCTCATTAAAGCTCACATAATTAAAACACCGTGCTGTTAGCCCAAGCATCAGAAACATAGTTTAAAAATAAAAGACAGACCTAAGAATATGAGCAAACATAAACAACAGTATGGCAAACCTCCAAGCAAGGGGAGAAGAAAACCTAAAAAGCACTAGCATTGGTGTGGGAGAAAGACAATACATGTAGGCTTGAAACTCATAACCTACGGTCAAATAATTCAGATGAAAATGTAAATATCTAGTCAAACAATGCAGAGAGAGTAACTCTCAAGCACGGATTATTACTCATTAGTGTGAGTTTCCTGATGGCGAATGAGGTCTGACTCATTACTAAACGTCTCCCCACATTCGTCACAGCTACAGGGCTTGTCATCACGGTGAGTTCTCAGATGGCGGGTAAGGTTTGAGCACTTATTAAAGGCCTTTCCGCACTTATTACACTCATACGGTTTTTCATCTGAGTGGACTCTCTGGTGTTGAAAGAGCTGTGAGTTCTGAGTGAAGGCCTTCCCACATTCAAGGCATTCAAACGGTTTCTCACCAGCATGAATTCTTTGATGTTGCCGAAGCTGTGAGCTCTGAGTGAAGGCTTTCCCACACTCCTTGCACTCATAGGGCTTCTCCCCAGTGTGGATCCTCTGATGATTTGTAAGGGCTGAGCCACTACTAAAGGCCTTCCCACACTCCTTGCACTCATAGGGCTTCTCCCCGGTGTGGATTCTCTGATGCTGAACAAGCTTTGAGCTCTGAGTGAAGGCTTTGCCACATTCCTTACATTCATAAGGCTTCTCACCGGTGTGAACTCGCACATGTTGGAAAAGTTGTGAGCTCTTTGTGAAAGCTTTCCCACACACTTTGCACGCATAAGGCTTCTCCCCAGTGTGGATTCGCTGATGGTCAATGAGGTTGGAGCAGTAGCTAAAGGCTTTCCCGCACTCCTTACATTCGTAAGGTTTCTTACCAGTGTGGATTCTCTGATGCTGAGAAAGGTACGAGCTACAACTAAAGGCCTTCCCACAGTCTTTGCATTCAAAGGGTTTTTCACCAGTGTGAATTTTCAGATGTCGAGTGACATGCGACCCACAACTGAAGAACTTCCCACACTCCTTACACTCGTAAGACTTTTCACCAATATGAATTCTTTGATGTTGAAGAAACTGTGAGTTCTGCGTAAAGACCTTTCTACATTTCTTGCATTCATAGGGTTTCTCATCATTATTAATAATTTGATGTAGGGTAAAGAAAGTCTGCTGAACAAATGTGGGCATGTATTCCCCAGTGAGTAACTCTTGGCTGCCGCAGTCCAGAACATCTCTAAAACTGGAGTACTCGAGGCCTTGCTTGGAAAGTCTCATCAACTCTCTCTGGCAGGATTCGATCTCATAAACTTCTTTCTTTAGAGATAATAACTTGCTTTCACACATTGACTCCAGAGCTGAAAAGAAAAGAAAAGTAGCAAATATTCTTTTCCTCTCTTGTTTGAAAAAAACTTAAACTTTCATACTGGAAATGAAAAAGAGAAAGTGAATGCATTGTCTAGTCAGTAGATGACACAGGCTTACAGAGACAGGGAGACTAACCATGGATGAAAGGAGACAACAGTGGAAATAAATTACCAACAAGCATTGTCTTGTTTTGGAGACAGGGTTTCTCTGTGTAGCCCTGGCTGTCCTGGAACTCACTCTGTAGACCAGGCTGGCCTCAGACTCATAGGGATTGGCCTGCCTCTGCCTCCCAGTGCTGGGCTAAAGGCTCGAGCCACCACCGCCCACCTTCCAACAATGATTTTTAAATATGGATGCAGGTCAGAATAATTTAGAGGAAAAAAGCACTGGGCACAAGAAATGAAAAAAAAAATAATAATACATTTGTTCTTCTGCTCATTGTTTGTTTGAGGCAGGGTCTCACTATCTAGCCCTACTGGCCTTGAACTCAAGAGACCCTTTGCCTCCCAAGTATGAGCATTAAAGGAACCTTCCTGAGACAAGGTCTTCTTATGGAACTCTGCCTGGTTTTGAACTCTTGCCCCAGTCTCTCTAGTTGCTAAGATTATAAACATACACTGCCCCATTGTCCTGGTTTTCTGCCATGGAACTTCAAAAACCTTGAGATTCTCTGAATGACAGCAGTATGCTTGTGTTGCTACTGAGCCAATTCATGATGGGCCATAAAGAGCCTCAGGACTGGTTCTGGAAAGATGGCTCAGGGGTTGAGAATGTGTGTGGCTACTGCAAAGGACTGTGGTTAAGTTCCCGGTTCCCAGACAGCTGCCTGTGACTCTACTTCCACAGGATTTTATGAAGTCCCCTGACAGTGGGCATCAGTCCTCAACTGGTGGTGCACACACACTGCACACACTCAGGCCCATGAATATAAATACCACGTCTGGTGCACACACACCACACACGCCCAGCCCCACACATATACATACAATACATCTTTAAAAGAAAGAAAAGTTTTGGTATTGAGCCTGGTCACCAGAGGGTGAATCAGGGTGTTAGAAGGTTGGGATTTTAGGTATCTGACTAAAACGGATGGAGGAGAGAAGGGAAAGACTGAGAAGCCAGTTAGATAATTGTACCCATGTAAAAACAAAACCAAACTTGATGACCTGAGTCTGATCCCCTGCATCAACACCATGCACAGAGAAAACGAACTTTCATAGTTGTCCTTTGACCCCACACACTCGCCCCATACAATAAATAAATAAATAAATAAATAAATAAATCTAAAAAAAACAAAAAACAAAACAAAAAGAGCTTTCTTTAAAATATGAACTCGCTTTTCTGACTGAGACTTAAGTTTTTGGCAGAAGCTTACAAAATAACAACCAAGGGGCTGGATCAACGGCTTGGGTGTTAAAAGCATTGCCTGCTCTTCCAGAGGGCATTTCCCAAAACCACACGGTGACTCACAACCATCTATAACGGGATCTGATGCCCTCTTCTGGCACATGCAGGTGTACATGCAGACAGAGCACTTGCGCACACATTAAACAAATAATCTTTAAAACAAAGTAAGATGGCGGGCGGTGGTGGAGCACACCTTTAATGCCAGCACTTGGGAGGCAGAGGCAGGCGGATTTCTGAGTTTGAGGCCAGCCTGGTCTACCAAGTGAGTTCCAGGACAGCCAGGGATACACAGAGAAACCCTGTCTCGAAAAACCAAAAAAAACCCAAAAAACCAAAAAAACAAAGTAAGATGGGAAGGTGCAGTTTCCCGGATCACCAGCGAGCTGTCCCTGCGGGCACTGCCCTGCTCAGTGTCTCTCACTCACCCGAGCACAGGCCTCTTGTAAGTTCTTTACCAGTCATCCAGGGCTCTTTGCCTTGCTCCAATAAAGAGATCACCTGAGGCTTGGGAATGTGAAGTCCTGCTTACAAGAAAAGATATGGAACATAGTTATGCTGTGGGAAACAGATGCAATCCCTTGATCACCAAGCAAGAGACGCCAAGACAGGAACAGCCAAAGACGAGGAAGAAGCTTCAGACAGCCCACAGGAGCGGCCTGTTTCCCAGGCTTCTCTTCCAGCCCAGCTGAAACCATTCATGTGGAAACAAGGAGCAGGAATTCAGGTGGCAGACTTGAAAGGCAGCGGAGAAACCTCTTGAGGAAGAAGCAGACACTGCAGAGATGGCTGCACTGAGGCACAGGCGCCCTTACCCACTGAGAGCAGGTGGCTGTAGTTCTCCATCATCACGTCTCTGTACAAGTCTCTCTGTGCAGGGCCCAGACACTCCCACTCCTCCTGAGAGAAGTCCAGAGACACATCACTGAACACCAGCGGGTTCTGAAACAATAAACACACCCAGGTGTATAACACAAAAAGCACTTCCCAAATGTTGGTGCTTGTGTTGTCGGGCTGAGCAAATGGGCCACTATGTGATGTCACCAAGACCCAGAACGTCTGGGCTCTGTTCATTCAGAAACAGGACACAAAGCCAGGCCTGGTGCTGCACAGCCATAATCCCAGCACCAGGGAGGGTGAGGCAAGAGGATTCAGGTGGAGCTGAGCTGTCAGCCCAGGTTTGCATAGTGAGTTCAAGACCAGCCTTAGCTACATAGTGTGATCAAGTCATAGAACATGTGCATAAGGCCCTGGTCTCAAACACCAAAACATTAATTCATTTCTTATTAGTACAAATTATCTTTCTGGTGGCCAAATGTTTTGATATTTGATTGTACAATCTCAACAGCTTATACACACTAGTCAAACTTATAAGAATCACCCATTATCATCCTTGTCCCTATCTGAAACAAGTAAAACTTATTTTCATATAGAAGACCAGCATCACCCACATTTCCTATTGGACTTCAACTTGTTTCATAAATGCCACCAGAGTCTCAGAGATCTGTACTTTCGATTCTCAAAGCCTCCTCATAAGCTAGCAAATCTGTCAACATTTGAAAATACCAACCCCATTTCCCATCCTCTGTCATTGGAAAATGCTAGTTTATAGACATGATTTTGGCTTCTCCACGTGTCTTCCAGCTAAGTGACTCATATGGCCACCTCATCAGATCACAGCCCAGGCAGGACAAGTTTATTCTACAGGCCTACGCTTATTTCCCTGAGCACATACTCTGCTGTCCATCACGGTGCTTGGGAAAAGGCCAAGAAAAGATTATCAGTTATTTGCTGAATGAAAATACTAATGTTGCTTGAAAATGAGGGGCACTGAGGGATGATGGAGGATTAGCTAGCTAGCATGAGGCAATAGGGACCAAGATCCCGGCAGGAATCCTTATCACCCACAAATGTCAGCACTGGAAAGCAGATGCAGCCTCCTGAATCGCTGGGCCACAATATGCACACCACTGTACCTGGACAAACTAATGGAATGCCAGGGAAGTAAGACACGTCAGTTACCTCAGCCATGGTTTAAGTACTGTAGGATATGGCCAATCTTATTCAAGGCTGTTCTCCTGGAGTGAGGGAAGGTTCTGAGAAAGTAAGACTGGGTAGGAAAGAAATACACTAGAAACTACACTAGTCTTACCATGAATGCTTACAGCAGTCAGATGAAACTGACTACTTTCCTTGTTAGAACTCTAGTGAGTGAGAATATGGACCAAATACTACATATTTATGTGATACTTGAAACAGGATCACACTGGAACTTGTTATGTACACCAGGCTGGCCTTGAACTCATAGAAATTGTCTGCCTCTGCATCCCAAGTGCTAGGATTGTGTCATGCAATCTTGTCCAGCTATTCTATTACAAACTACTCCCTTTATCTCTAAGCTTCCTGTCTCGAAGTGTACTTTCACACACTGCAGCTGGAAATACAGATTAATAAAACCACCTTGGGAGGTTAGCATCAGGTCAAGTGGGATGCATGTGTAACTTATGGGCGAGCAATGCTACTACTAGGAATTTACATAAAACAAAAGACACACATTGCATATGTTACTGAGAGACACAAATGTGTTGTGCATAATCGCTGAACGTTGAAAACAACTCAAATGACAACGACAGAAGCTGTGCCAGGCCATCGGCCACAATTTTAAAAAATGTATTTTCTGATATGGGGTCTTGTAGTCAGTGAACACTGGCTTGGAACTCACTCTGTAGCCCAGGTTGGCCTCAATCTCACACTCCTGTTGCCTCAGCTTCCTGAGTACAGAGATTACTAACTTATCTAACTTCTCACAATGAAAATGTAAAGGGCAATAGTAAACGAGTAACTCTTAACTACATCTAGCAGTGTGGGTGGCTCTCATGTCACTTATGACATATACCATTAAATAACGCCTTCAAGAAAAGTAAAATGTAATACCCAGCAAAAGAAACCAACAAGGGCTGGAGAGATGGCTCAGCGGTTAAGAGCACTCTAGAAGAGTCTGCTCTTCCAGAGGTCCTGAGTTCAATTCCCAGCAACCACATGGTGGCTCACAACCATCTGTAATGAGATATGAGGCTCTCTTCTAGTGTGTCTGAAGACAGCTACCGTGTACTCATATACATAAAATAATAAAATAAAAAATAAAAGGAACCCACAAAAAGGACAGACATTTGTGATTCCGTTTATATAAAATATAACACAAGCAAATATTAATCTATGGATACAGAAGACAAAAATAAACATTATCCTTGAGAGACAGAGATAGCAAGTAGAGAAGACAGGAGTTCCAGAGTGCTGTCTCTGCTTAAACGAATGTGTGCATTCTTTTTTTTTTTGTTTTTTTTTTTTTTTTTTGTTTTTTGTTTTTCGCGACAGGGTTTCTCTGTGTAGCCCTGGCTGTCCTGGAACTCACTCTGTAGACCAGGCTGGCCTCGAACTCAGAAATCCATCTGCCTCTGCCTCCCAAGTGCTGGGATGAATGTGTGTATTCTTAAAAATTAATCCCACGACAACCTGCTTCTCAATGTTTTAAAAATTTGTGTTATACTGAAGAGAAAAATTTCACCAGATCCCTCCCCTCCTGGAAGAGAAATGTCATAGAACACTAAGGCACCCCTTCCCTCCAGAAAGGAGAGACTAATTAACATTCCTCAGACCACAGGGGGTGGGGACTGACCTGCAGGTTGTGGGGAGCCCAGAGCACATGGACAATGGACTGTTGCCAACGCACAGACAAGTGAGGTCCTTGCTGCCTTATTCCCTGAAGACCAATCAGTTTTTTTTTTTTTTTTTTTTTTTTTTGGTTTTTTGAGACAGGGTTTCTCTGTATAGCCCTGGCTGTCCTGGCACTCACTCTGCAGACCAGGCTGGCCTCGAACTCAGAAATCCGCCTGCCTCTGCCTCCCAAGTGCTGGGATTAAAGGCGTGCGCCACCACCGCCCGGCTGACCAATCAGTTTTAAAAGTCATACTGCTCTGCCAATCACACTGTGCCTAATGGCTGCTGCCCTAAGGGCTGTATAAAAGCTTACTGAGTGAGCAGCATGAGGTCTGCTCTCCTTTTAGGATGCTGGATGGCCCCAGCATGCTGGAACCTTAAAATTCTTCTTGTTTTTTCTCCGAGTGGTTCACTCAGGGGGTCTCCGGCTAAGGCTCTGCTCGCTAGGGTCTTACAATATTTCTTAAATTACATTTGTTTAATTGTGCATCAACAGAGGTCAGAGGATAACCTGTGAGGGTGGCAGTTTTCTCATTCCAACAAGCAGGTCACAGGGACTGAACCCACACCATCAGGCTTGGCAGCAGGCACAGTATTTGCTGAGCTATCGTGTCAGACCTGTTTTTTAGACAGGATCTCATGTGTCTGTGAGGGCCTTAGGTTCACTATATAGCCAAGGATGATCTTGAACTTCTAGTCTTTCTGCCTCTAAGTCCCAAGTGCTGGAATTACAGGACTGCTCCCGTGTGGAAGCTTAATGTGGTATAGAGATGATCCCAGGCCTCATATGAACCAGGTAAGCACTCTGAAGTGCATCCCTAACCCCACATGCTACTATTCTTAATCATCACTTATTATTTTAATATTGCAATACCAAAGGGTTAAAAGTTACAAGACAGAATGACAGTATTTATGAACCACTGATAAAAATTTAACTTGGAAAACCCATGTTGTAAATTGTACGTGTTAGAGTAATGGCTTTATACAGCGTAAAGTGCAGGCGTAAGGCTTTTTTGTTCTTTGTAATAAGGCAACCCTAGATTTTTTTGGGGGGGCGGGGGAAGACAAAGAGTCTCACTATATAGTCCTCAATATATAGACCAAGACCTGGCCTTAAAGTCACAGAAATCAGCCTGATTCTCATCTAGTAAATTCTGTTTTGTTATTTGTTTTGAAACAGGATTTTTTCTGTGTAGCCCCAACTGTCCTAGAATTCACTATGTAGACCAGACTAACCTCAGACTCATAGAGATCTGCCTGCCTCTGCCTCCTAAGTGCTGGGATGGAAAGAGTGTGCTACCACTGCCTGGCTTGGATTTTTAAAAGAAATGCAGAACTCAGACCCTTGTATGGAACTTGGCTTGGTGGCTTATACCAGTAACAGAGTCCTTAGGCGGCTGAGGCAGGTCAATCCAGAGCAGAGGTTCTAGGTAATCAAGTGGTTCGGGATAAATCAGGTATTTACATTATGACTCATAATAGTGGCAAAATTACATTCATGAAGGACCAACAAAATAATTTTATGGCTGGGAGTCACCACAACAAGAACTGTACTAAAGGGTCTCAGCATTAGGAAGGTTGAGAACCGCGATTTAAAGCTTGGAGTCAGCCTGGGTTATACAGTGAGACCCTGTCTCAAGCTAAATACAACCAGCTAAACAAAAAACTCAAATGGGGGCTGAGTGAGCCAGCTCAGTGATTACAGTGCTTCCTGCTCTTGCAGTGGACTGGATTTAGTTCCCAGCCTCCACATGGTAGCTCACAACCTCCTGTCTTCTGGTCCAGTGACTCTGGCACCCTCTTCTGGCCTCCACCAGCACTGCGTGTATGTGGTACACATACATACATACATACATGCAGAAGTATGGTGATTCATACATGTAATTGCAGTTCAGGGAAGCAGAGGCAGGAGAATTAGAAGTATAAGGTCATCCTCAGGCCAGGCAGTGGTGGCGCACGCCTTTAATCCCAGCACTTGGGAGGCAGAGGCAGGTGGATCTCTGAGTTCAAGGCCAGCCTGGTCTACAGAGTGAGTTCTAGGCCAGGGATACACAGCAAAACCCTGTCTCAAAAAACGGAAAAAAAGAAAAAAAAAGGCCATCCTCAGCTACATGCATAGTTTGAGGCCAGCCTGTCTCAAAAATCAAAAGAAAGCAAACAACAACCAAACCACACAACTGCAACATATAATTTTCAGTCCAAATATATGAAATAGTTAATGCTGCAAGATCCCACCCTTGAAAATATCATGAAAAGAAAATTGATCAAAAATCAAAAATCTTTGTGCAGCAAAGATTTAAGGTGGCTGTTTCCCAAATTCATTGAAATAACCAAGTCACAGATATGTGTTTAGAAAGAAACAAAAAGTGAAGTTGTCTAATTCCTGTATTAACATGTGACCATTAAACAGAAGGAAGTCAGGGAGAACACAGGCCGTCTGTCTGAGTTTTCCACCATTCTCATGAATGAAAAATTTGAAGAACCAGGTGACTTGATGAGTCGTGTTAAGACACAGAGACATCTACATAGTTTAAAGCTGTTAAAGTTATGCTGGGGCAGTCTCTCAGCTACCAACTTATCCTGAACCTCTCCATCATTCTGTCTCTCCATGTGGTTCTCCCTACCTGCTTCTATCTGTATGGGCAGCCTTCTGCCGCCATCTTTGTCTGCTGGCAACTCTGCCTGCCTGGAAGTCCCACCCCCTTACTTCCTGCTCCAGTGGCAGCCATCTGCTCCTTATTATGCAAAATGCCACATTTCTTACTCAACTCTAGGTTGGGGAAGGTCACCTTACTTTTAAAGGCAAGTGTGGAAGTGACATTTACATATCCTGCTAGCTAGTTGTTGCCAGCTACAAATAATAACTGAAAAAGAAGAACACACTTTTTTATAGCCAGAAAGTACAATCTTTGTGGGTCATCCCAACAGATATCCCAGCGTACCTTATTTTTGGTGTGGTCCACAGCCATTCCTCTTTTCTCCACTGGGTACCTCTGGAGGAGCGGAGCTGTGGAACAAGACAGGAGTCATGAAGCCCCAAGCCTTAAAGGCTTCCCAGAGAGAAGTCTAGGCTCTCATGATAATGAGTTCAGAGAAGGAATGAAGCTTATGTTGTCCAATACTGGAATCTGTTCTCATCTCACTGGGGTCTCTTACAGCAGAAAACTGGAGACACTTGGGTAGTCAGAGGCACGCCAAATCTACAAACCTACAGCTGCTGTCAGTCACCCACCAAGGAACCACAGATATCCTCACAATCACACCCTACCCAAACCATAGCACAACAGTCACACATCCAGCCTGAGGATCCAACCACACCCACACTTACAGAACCCTTTGAATACAACACCACATAAAACCACAGAGCTACAAACGGTCACAATAGCACACTCACTGCGGAGCCACACAATAGTTATGATTACCTCCAGTTGCCCTCATGGAGTTATACACAATCAATTCGCAATATACAATCACACATTCAACAGAACAGCCGCTAAGACATACAGTCAGCCTGACAATTACAAGCATCTTCCGATTGTGGTGAGAATTCTAGAATTTTGGTCTCATTAAAAAAACGCAGAAATATTCTAGGAGTATGTTTTTGTTTTAATCCCAGGTGTGGGGACATGGGGCGATTTCAAAGCAGCTGGTTTACTTTGTGCTCTGGTAGAAGCATGGTTTTGCCAGCTGCAGATAGTTTCTGCAATTGTGTGACATCTGAAATTCTGAGAACTTTTCAGAAGGGTTCAGACAAGCAGGATTGGTGGTTGTTGGTTTTCAGGGAGTTGGTTATGGTTTGTTAGTAGTCATGCTCAAAGAGGAAACAAGAAATTAGATTCAAGGATGTCTCTGTCTCTCTCCTGTCTCTCTCCTCCCTCTCCCCTCCCTCTCCCCTCCCCCTCCCCTCCTCCCTCTCCCTCCCCTTCTCTCTCTCTCCCTCTCCCTCTTCCCCCCTCCACTCTCCCTCCCCCTCCCTCTCTCTCCCTCTTCCCCCTCCCCTCTTCCTCCCCCTCCCCCTCTCTCTCCTCCCCTCTATTTTTCTTTCTCTCCTATCTAGCGGGAGGGTGGTGTGTGTGTGTGTGTGTGTGTGTGTGTGTGTGTGGGAGGAGGTATAAAGGATGGAGGTGGGGGGAGGAACCCACAAAGTAGCAAAGATCAACTACATTCAACCAAGCTCATTGTATCACATAAAGTTACATAATCACACTCAAACATCCTCAGAGTCACAGGCATCCAATAGACGTAGTATACAAACATACACACAGCCACCCTCAGATTAACAGTCATGGAAGGGTAATTACAGATTATCTGATATATCCCACATACACATGAGTTATACCGTTACACACAATAGGTCCAAACACACGGGGACGCAACCACACTTACACACAGCCACAAAGTTATTAATCACACATAGTAATAAAGAAAATGTGCATACGTACACACACAGCTCTGCGCATGTTCACAGGCCATTGACACACCCACCTAAGAAACCTAAAAATCACAGCCACGCACTCGCGGCGTCCTGGGGTCCCTTAAGGTCACACTTTCACACAGCCAAAGCCTCAATGCTGCTCACCCCGCACGATCAGCTTCCACTGACCTGACATCTCAAATACTGATTGGTATTTCCCTTCAGATCCCAGGGCCGCACCTTTGGAGCCTTAACAAGGGCCTAGGCCGCTCGCCGTACACTTCCCCGTCCCCGGACGATGAGGGTCCCGCAGGCAAAAGAAGGGGCTGTCTAGAATTCGCGGACGCTTCTGGGAAATGTAGTCAGCGATTGGAACTGGCGGGGAAAATGGCATCCATCCTCGGATTTCCCGCCAGGGCATGGCCTGAGGCGGGCCGAGGAGCTCGCTCCGCATTTGGAATTTTGTGCGGGAAGTTCCTAGACACAGATAAAACTCAGACCGAAACTCTCAGAATATGTAGGGCTGACATCCCGGGCACGAGCCCTTTCATGATAGGGCCAATCTCAGAGAATCACTATATGATTTTGGAGTAGCTTTGCACCGGAAGTTGTGTAGAGTCGCAAGTGTTTCTGGGAAATGTAGTCTAGAAAAGGAACTGCGTGGCACTGGTCTCCTGGAGCAAAGTTGCTGAAATGATTTCTGAGATGCCACACCCTGAGTCTGGACATTTCTAGGCCTTGTAACTCACTGTAGGAATGTTCAGGACGATGACAGATTCTCCGTTTTGCCTTTCGTTGTTGGCGAGGCGCAGCATAGGATTTATATGATCCATTTAGGTGGCATATATAAAAAATGAATATTATTTATTAAAATCTAATAGACTTAGGAAAAATTGTAAACGAGTGGTTGTTCCCGAGTAGGTATAGGGTTCTGTTATAGTGTAGTAAAAGGATTTCTCTTTGAATTTTTATTTATTTTGAGTCTGGATCTCACTCTAGGCTGACCTACAAGTCACTATGTAGACTTGGTTTGCACTGATCTCACATAGATTAGTTTGTCCCTGTCTCACAAATGCTTGGACTAAAGGCAAGTTTCATCACATACTAGGTAGACTTTTTTACTTTGGTGTTTATGAGACTCGTTACTACACAACTATTTCCTTTGTTAGCTGAACAATATTTTATTTTATGAGTTATGTGTATGAGTTTGTATATCCAGTCACATGTTTGTGGTTGTTACAGTAATCTCTAGATTAGTTGATTTTAATAAAGCAGCTAGAGGAGTTTGTGTACAATTCTTCTCTCTCTCTCTCTCTCTCTCTCTCTCTCTCTCTCTGTCTCTCCGTCTCTCTGTCTCTCTGTCTCTCTGTCTCTCTGTCTCTCTCTTCCCTCTTGGTTTTTAGAGACAGAGTTTCTCTGCATAGCCTTGGCTGTCCTGGAACTCACTCTGTAGACCAGGCTGACCTCGAACTCAGAGTTCTGCTTGCCTCTACCTCTCTAGTGCTGGGATTAAAGGTGTGCGCCACCATCGCTGGCTTTTGTCATTACTTTTAAAAAGTATCGTTTTACTGTTTTTCTGTATATGCTTTAACTCATACATCCGTGCCTGTAGAGGCCAGAAGGGGATGTCACATCACCTAGAGTTACAGACTCATTTGTGAGCTACCTGTTGTGGGGGCTTGAAACAGAACTCCGGTCCTAGGCAAGAGCAGTCTGAACACCTAATGCCGGAGCCACTGTCCAACTTGTAATGTCAGTCTTTTGAGTTTAATCAGATATTTAGAGGGTGAGTCATGGTATCAAATTAAGGCTTCATTTACACACTAAGGGCATTGTTATCTATACACTATATTTTAATTTTAAGTGCTTTTAGTCAACTCGTTGGTGCTACTACGTTTTTTCTTTCCTGCCTCTCCCTTTCCCTACCTCCTTCTACATATATCTCAGCCTGACCTATTGCTTCATCCTGCGGAGTCTTGAGCCTACGAGTGTGAGCCATCATGCCTGGCAATTAAACTATTCTTTTACTACTGTTTCATTTGAAGTGGTTACAGTGGAGAATAACAGAAACGAACGCGCTTCACGCCTGCATTCTACTCTGTCTTTCCTAAGGACACCCCGACCGCTCCCTCCCGGTGGTATCTCCCACAGGATTGCCTCCAGCTTCTACCCTATTTCCCAATGTGGTTTGTCCTATTCAAGATTTTGACGCTCTTCCAGTTGCCTCTGATACTGATTCTGATGCTCTTGGGGTTGTTGGGTTTTTTTTTCCTCAGGAGCAGAGTCCCATCCTGAATTGTCTACCTTTTTCATGAATGGTTTTTCTGTAAAGTAGATCGTACCACTTTCATTTCTCCCCTCATTTCCAAATGGTCTCTCCCACAAGCCCTCTTCTCCTCTCCAGATCCCCTGTACCACATGGTTTCTTCCAGTAGAGGGCGGGGTACTCAGAGTGGCAACTAAAACCTAGTTGCTAAGTGTAACAGAACTCTTGACCTTCTGTCGAGAGGAACCGCCTCTTATCGGATGATGCCCAGACAAGGGCCACAGTGCTTGGATCTACGTTCTTTAATCTCATTCTGTGTAACCTGACTGGATAACTATTCCTCTTCTATACGGAATGGATGTTTCGAAGATGGCGGCCTACACAGCTTCTACGGGCGCGGCCATGTTCCTCTTAAGGACTTGTATACAAAGGCTCTTGAAGCTATAAATGTGCGCTGTGAGTAGTTGGATTTCTCGGGCAATGCAGTTAACGTTGAGCATGCGCAGTACTAATAGTCAGAGGACCCCCCCTTTTTTTTTTTTAAAGGACCGGAAGTGACCTTGGTCCTTGAAGGTGGTTTTCCCCCAACCCCGCCCCCGCGCTGTTTCCATTGAGTCTTGCGAGCAAGAAGTCTTCGGAGATGATTCCGGTTGGTTTCAACTAGAATTCTGTGGAGTCAGTAGCGTGTGTGTTTATGTTGGGTGTTAGTGAAGGGGTGCTGTCTGCTCCATTGATGGTTGTCAGTGGCAAGGGTTTCTCAGATCAAAATAACGGGATTCTGAGTTTTGCAAGTGGGAGGTTGGCCGGGTGCCCTGTGATTGTCATGACTTGTGAGTGGTGTTAGGGAGCGTGATGAGCGGCCTGTGGGGTTTGTGGTCAGTTTGCTTTCTAATCCGAAAGTTGAGCTCATTCATTTTTAGCCTTGGTTAATGTAAGACTTTACATTCTTATGTATTTATCTGTAGACTTTTTATTGTTGTTTAAATAGAAATGGTTTTCTTTTTTAATGTTTTCTTTGATCCAGGCGTCATTTGGAAATGCATTTTCTGTTTCAGATGATATCTCTGGGTAGTTGGTCGAGTTGAAAAATGCTTTATGGTCGATACTATAATCACTTTTTATGAATGTCACATTACATAATTGTTCCCTAATTAATTGTATTGTGATAGATATTTTAATATCTCTGTCATATGACCTTACAGTTTTGGTTTTTGGAGCCCGGGCTGTCCTGGAACTCACTCTGTAGATCAGGCTGGTCTCGAACTCACAGAGATCCACCTGTCTCTGCTTCCGGAGTTCTGGGATTAAAGGCCCGCACCACTACACCAGCAGACGTTACAGTTTTTTTTTTTTTTTTTCTTTTTTTGTCTGCTTAGTTGTGGTGGAGGTATATTGCTCACAACAGAAAGGCGATTTGTCCATCTCCCCTGGGTCCATTTCTGGTTTATATGTTTGAAGTTATATTGTTATCAACACTTAGTGTATTTTTACAAAATATATTCTTTGAAGATTCTATATATGTATACAATGTATTTTGATCTCACCAACCCTTACTACCTCCCTCCAGTTATTTTTAATGCTAGGTATGATTAAGTCGTACAAGGGACATTGTTAGCAATTCGAGTGCCCACCATCAGTTTGTAAAAGCTTATTTTCACAAATATCTTAATGTTTTGCAAGTTTTCGATCTTTTGTTCACCCCTTAGCTTTTTAAAAGTAATTGCTAGGTTTCTTTCCTTCTTTCTTTCTTTTTAAATAAAATATTAGAAAGAACCCATGGGTTTCATGATGAAAATAATATTTATCATTATTTTGTGGGGTTTTTTTTCCCTTTTTTTTTTTTTTAAAGCTGGAGATTGGACCCAGGACCTCAAGCATGCTAGGCAAATGCTCTAACCCTGAGTGATAGCCTCCAAGCCCAGCCCCACTATGTATACATGCATTAAAGCTGTTTGTTTGTGTGTGGGGCAGCAGACTTTCCATGTAACAATTCTGGAAGTCAGAGAATAACCAATGGGAGTTGGTTTTCTTTTCCTTTCCCATGTGGGTCCCTGGGATCACACTTGGGTCCTTAGGCTTGGTGACAAGTGCCTTTATCAACTCGGTCATCTTGCTGCCCACACGCCTATCATGGCGTATTTTATCATATATTATGGTCTGCTCAGAGGTGTGTAGTCTTTCTTTCATAGCTTCTAGGTTTCCTCTTATGTGTGCTGTGTATGGAAGCTTTTTCCTGTGGGCATAAGAAGATGCCATCTTGGACTTTGCTCCAGATTATGACAGCTGGAGCAGAACTATTAGTGATAGGCCTGTGGTTCTGTCATGGAGTGGTTGATATTCCCTGGGGCCTTTACTCCCTCCTCTAGATGCAGGGGGTCTTGGGAGATGCTACAGATATGAGAAGTGGAAGATCACTTAAAAACAGGATTTGCTATAACGCCCAAGAGGTTGTCATCTATGAAGGGGTGAGACTTTTAATATGATGTAGCATGGGTGTCACCCATGCTCCTTTCAGTAACCCCTCACCTGTGCTCTGTAAGCAAGCCCCATAAACTCATTGGTCTCACAGTGTGGACTTGGATGAAGTTCTGTTTCTGTCTGTCATGGGTCTAATCTGCATGATTAGACTTTAGTGTGTGTCTGCCTGTGTAACAGCACCATTCATAGTCCCTCACACAGCATTATACAAATACAGACTCCAAGAATATATTTTAATATTGGGAGGGGGTGTCTTGTTGTAAATCTCCAACCCAAATAAGTCCAGTTAAAGAAAACACAACTCAGTAATTATGGATATAAGCTGCACGCCTAGATTGGGCAGATTCACCATTACACTGCTCTATCCCCCAGCTATGAGATTCCTTATAACTTGCGGTTTTTCCAGGTCAGGTGCTTCTCCATTGTCCTTCCACCTCCTGCTCCTCTGTCCTTTCCTCCCCCCACCCCTCTCTCTCTCTTTCCCTCTCTCTCTTTCTCTCTCTCTTTCTCCTCTCCCAAGCCTTTTTTCTCCACCTCCCCTTCTCTGCCCAATCACCGGCTGTAGCCTTTATTTTACAAATTAAGGTGGACAGAAGGTTCACAAGAAGTCACCTGTGTGCTGATTCACTCCTCCTCTGCAGCCCCTCCCAGGAAACTGGAATTAGCATCAAAATACAAGGCTGGGACTATGCACCACAGTGTCTAAAAGTACAGATAGTGATTTTCAGGCCTTTCTGAGTTTGTCTACTGAACAGCGTGTGAGGGTTGATCTAGTTTGTTCCTTTTTAGGCAGACGCCAGTGACAGCAGCATTACAAAATGAATGTCTCGGGTATAGTTGTTTGACTTTTTTTGGCCTTGATTTAGTGTCTGTGCATGTGCACATGTCATGTTGTGGTGTGAAGGGAGATGACAATTGTGGGACCAATGCTCTCCTTTCTCTGTGTGTGTCTTGGGGATGAGACTCAGGTTGTCAAAGTTGGCAGTAGGTGCTTTACCCTCTAAGATGTTTCCTCAGACCCACATTTTCTTAAATGTTCTATCCTCCCTGCACTGTTACTTGAGAGTAGCCCCGGTACAAAGGTTCCAGCATACTTATGGAGACTAGTTAGAAGCACAGGTTCTCAGACCCCTAGACCTGCTGGAGCAGGAGTCATGGGAGCGAGGCTGAAAGTTTTAACTGTATTTCGACAAGCCCTCTAGATCATTTGAGTGCGTGCATGCTCAGGCTTGAGAAGGACCGCTCTGTAGTACCTTGAGGTACCCGGATTCGTTTCAGGTTCAGCTCCTTACAAGACCTTCTCCCACACCCCACAGCGCTCTCCTCACAGCTCTGGCTGATCTCACTGAGGACCCTAAGCTTCTGGTTGCTGAGAGAACAGGGTCTGGACCCAGGGTGATTATACCAACTGACTGGACTTCAACCCTGGAAGCTACACCATGGGCCCCAGAGGATACTGGGAGCTCCTGTGAGGTTAGGAGGAGGAGTCTTGGGGGTGGGAGTTCCTCCAAGGAGTAGATGCTCCTGGTGTGTCACGGGAGTCTCAGAGGAGAAGGAGATAGGCCACAGGAGCAACCAGACCCCTAAACCAACCCTAATCTATTTATCAAAAATCAAGAAATACCTGAGCAAATGTCCCACTCCAGAGGCAACGAGGGTGGACCATAATGAAAGACTGTTGTTTGTCATCTCATCGTGTTTATCTGTTGTCTGTGGATACAATTCTTGGTAGAAACTACTTCCTTATAGAGTTTTTGAAGGAATGGTGACATTTCTTTTCAAATCGCCACACGGCACACAAATATTCTCTTGATTCAGTTCTTGACATTTCTGCTTAACAGTAGGTCTCCAGTTTTTATTTTCCCTCCACGATTTTTGCTGCTTTCCTTTTTGGGAAACATTGTCAGCTTTGTCTCCTCCCCCTCTATTGAGCTGCTGTTACCACTATTGACATTTAATTTCAAGGTTTGGCTTTAAACATTTTACTCAGTGAGATGGCTCACTATGTATGCTTACCCCATAAGCTTGGAGGCTTAAATTCAATTCCTGCAGCCACATAAAAGTGGAAAGAGAACAGATCCCACAGAGCTGTCTTCTGTTGCCATCACAGCACACACAGGCCCTTGAGCTCGGGCTACAGGCTGCCAAGCAACACAATGCCAAGGTTTCTTCACCATATACAGCCTGCACCTCTATCTCAGCAAAACTCCCTTCACCCAGCAGCTGATCTTTGGAAATCTCTCGCCCCCTGGCTCTGTTGTGTCGTGCTATCTCCTTTGCCTCTTCTTTCCACCATGAGAACTATTGTAAATGTGACACTGCTTTTGCCATATCCTTCCAGTCTTGGGGGATTATTTTATTTTTAATAGCCCAAGAAGTCAGGATTTGTTTTACAAATGGCAAATGCATTCCAGAATTAGTGACATTTTTTCTTAAATTTTCTTAGTTTTGACACATCCATGGGTTGCCATTCAAATTCCTGATCTTTGTCTGGTGGTCTTTGTTGTGTAGTAACTGGATAGACTAAGGTTTGTCTTCTAATACGCTTTGGCTGGCTTTTTAAATTTTATCTTCTGTCTCTACCTGAGTATTTTCCTTAATTGAAATTTTAAATTCCTGAAATGGGAAAACCTTAAAAAACGGCTCGCAGTCTGACTTGTTCCTTCGGCAGCACCACGTTCTTGATGTTCCCGCTCTGACCACAGCTCCGGCTAGCTAGAAGCACTGGCCCTGACATCCAGGAGACGTTAACATGGCTGCTGCCTCTGCTAGTCAGCTCCATAGAGACCATGGCCCAAAGCACAGATTTTGGGCCAACCCCGGAACCCTCATGGTTCTCTGCTAAGCCCCAGACAGTATCTGTCATGCTTGCGGTTCCTGGTAGAATGAAGACTCTTAACGCTTAAAGATTATCCAGTGGATTTATATATTTGGAAATGCTCAATACACAAGATGATCAGCCAATTAGCGTTGTGACCCAATATCTAACCTTTGGATAGAAATTGCTACCTGGGACTGCTGGAGATCCATGGTTCTTCATGTTGCTTTCTCTCTCCTTCTTCCTCCTCCTCTTCCTTTTCCTCCCAACTCCTCACTCCGCCTACCTCTTCTACTGCCCAATCACGGAGCTCCACTGCAGATAGGGTGTAACAGGGAAACAGCCTGCTGCAAATTTCTCTCCTAAGGTCTGTGTCCACGCAGTATCTCTCCTTTTGTTCTTCCTGTATCCTCTGCTCAAGGTTCTGCTTCCACATTTTAAACTTTCCTTTATGCTGTAATTCTGATATTCTGCTGACTATTTTATTTTGTTTTTGTTTTTTGTTTTTTGTTTTCTGTTTTTTGTTTTTTCCCCGAGACAGGGTTTCTCTGTGTAGCCCTGGCTGTCCTGGAACTCACTCTGTAGACCAGGCTGGCCTCGAACTCAGAAATCCGCCTGCCTCTGCCTCCCAAGTGCTGGGATTAAAGGCGTGCGCCACCATCGCCGGCTATTTTATTTTGATTGATTAATTTTAAAAGGTTCTCCTCTGAGCCTTGCTTCCAATGCTCATTAGTTTCTGCTGCCCCGTCTGATCTTTGAGCTGCTGCATCCTTTGTTCTAGCATCTTTTCCAGCTCCTGTTTCCAACCTTCGTTTTCCTCTCTCTGTTGCTTATCAGGACCTAGAAATTCCTGAGCATTAGTTCTAGTGTTCCCTCTGGGCCACCATGTTGCCAAGTCTTACTTCTCTTGCTGTTGTTCAAGCTGCTCTGTAATTTCCTCTGTAATTTCCTGCTCTGTATCTTCTGTTCTGGGCCCTGCTTCCATAATCTTAGCTTCTCTTTATGTTGTAATTCTGATATTGCAGCTTCTACCTCATTTTGATTTATTAACTTTACTAAATTATCCTCTAGACTCTGTTTGCAAATTTTATCACTATCTCTTTGCTGTTCGGTCTGATCTATGAAATTCTGCATCTTTTGTTCTAGCGTCCTTTCCAGCTCCTGTCTCTAACCTTCATTTTCCTCTCTCTGTTGCTTATCTTGACCTATAAATTACTAAAATGTACAGCTTTTAGTTCCAGCATTTTCTCTAATCCCTTTCCTAAGTCTTGTGATTTTTTTTTTTTTTAACCTAGGGCCCTGTCTTTTCAGAAGACATAGTAAACCAAGATATTCACTATTATAATAACTGTAATTGACAAGATGTCAATTTTCTTTAACTCCACCCTGTTAAACCATTCAAAATATCGTCCCATAAAACCCAAAAGCTATTTATTGTGTTTCACCTGTTTAAGTATCACTCTATTTCTTTATCAATTTATAATTCTTTTTACTTGATCTGGAGCATTTTGTACCTTTGTCTCCCTCTGCTGTTTGGTTCAGGACACTGCGGTCCTCTCTGATTCTTTTATTCGTAAGAAGAGCCTAACTGCAGGGGTGGCTTCTGAGCTTCTGAGCAGACTCTCTGTCTTTTGTTTGGGTTGCAGTGTGTGCACTGATCTCAGGAAGTCCGCAGTATAAGCAGTCGGGAGAGTGGAGAGTGGGTTTGGCTGTCCCGTGTGAGACGTGGGGAAGCAAGCACAGATTGGTGGCCAAATCAGCCCGCTGTGTCTGTGAAGAGACTATAGCCAGCCCCCAAGGTTCCCGGTTCCTCCCTAGGATCAGGGAACCCCAACTGTGTTACAAAACCAGCATTGCCCAAGTCCCAGCTCAGATTGGGGTGATGCCTCTGGCGGTCATAGTTTGCCTGGGGCTTGGGGAGGGAGCCTCTCAGCAGTTCTCCACAGACCCCTCGGATCCACTCAGCATTCAATCCACACATTGCTGCAGCCCTAGATCACAGCTCCAGTTGTTTATTGGGTCTGGGTGTGGGGGTGAACTTTTATCTCTGGTTAGTTGGGTTCTGATCAAGAGATATGTTGGTGGGCCAATTTGTTGCAGTGATTTCCAACCCCAGTAAGCCCATATAAAAACCACACAACCCAGTTATTATATTTATAAGCTATATGCCTAAATTGGGCAGATCTACCATTATCCTGACTTATTCCCCAGCTATGAGACCCTTTGCCACTTGGAGTTTTTCTTGGCCATGTGGTTCTGTTCTTTGTTGGACTCTACCTCTTCTTCCTCCATATTCTCTCTCTCTCCCTCTCTCTCTCTCTCTCTCTCTCTCTCTCCTTTCTCCTCTCCTTCTTCCTTGTCCCCCACCTGCCCCCACTTTCTAAGATCTCCAATCCCACCTTTCCCTTCCACTGCCCAATCACAGGCTCTAGTCTTTATTTGACAAGTTAGAATGGGAAGAAGGTTCACAGGAGAGAAGCAGAATTAACATTAGAATACAAACAGCACCAGGGCAACCCACAACATTTCCCCCTTTTTGTTCAATTAAAAGGCTCTTTTCTCTTAGATATAAATTGAGCATAACCATCACAATTTTGCAAATTATAAAATATAATGTACACTTGTATATGATATTTGTATTAGTGGATGTAGAGAGAATCTCTTGTGCACTGTATAAAAACATTCACATGTCAATTTAAAAAAAAAAAGCCTATGGCTAATGAACTGAGTCAGAAAATAGGAAGTGGGAGTTCCGGCAGAGAGAGAGAGAGAGAGAGAGAGAGAGAGAGAGAGAGAGAGAGAGAAAGAGAGACAGGAGAATTCTGGATTCTGGGAAATAGGCACTGGAGATTAGCCCCAAATTCTTTTTTTTTTTTTAAGGTTTATTTATTTATTTATTTATTTATTTATATGAGTATACTGTTGCTCTCTTCAGACATATACTAGAAGAGAGCATCAGATCCCGTTACAGATGGTTATGAGCCACAGTCTCAGTCATTATTTCAGGGAACTTGGGCATAGCTACATTATAAAATACACAGTTACAAGTGGGAATAAGGACGGTTAGCTTTACAGTTAAACAGCACTCAGACATTACAGAGTGGGTTGGTTGTCTGCTGAGGTGGCTGCAGGGAGTCCTCTTTAATGTTTCCTGTCTGTGAGATCGTGTGTGTGTGTGTAACACCACGGAGAATACCATGAGCAGCACCAGGCCCCACTGCCAGTAGCTGCTTTTCTTCTTACTCAGAAATAAAGGGGTGGGAAAAGATCGGCTCCTGAGCAGGAACCCATATTTAGGAACAGGACCTTGAGATGAAAGCCGCCTAAGACAATGAAGGATGGTTTTCACTTGTAATAGTAATAATGTACAGAGAGTCACTGTAGTGGCAATTTTGGAATTTTGGTTTCTTTAAAAAACACAGAAACGTTGTAAGAATACGTTTTTGTTTTAATCCTAGGTGTGGGACATGGAGCTCCTTCAGACTGTCCCCAGCAGCTGATCATGGTTTGCCCTGTGCTCTAGCAGGGGTGTGATTTTGCCAGCTGCAGATAGTTTCTGTGAGTGTGTAACATTTGGCATTCTGGGGACTTTTCGGAGGGTATATAAATGCTAGGGCCCCAAAAGGCGGGGTGGGTTGTAGCTTGTTGGCTGGTTGCAGTTTCTAAAGTAGTCATGCAAAAAGAAGAAAGGAGGAGAAATTAGATAATCTGACTGCAAATGTCAAACTCACCCCAAGAAACCGGATTGCCCCCAATCAGCAGAAACGCCACCCCCTTTTGCCTCTCTCTTCAGTTCTCTCCTATCTAGTGTTAGGGGGTTGAAAGGGTGGGGAAAAAAAGGGGCAGAAAAAGGTAGAAGAAAGAAGACTCCACAAAGTAGCAAAGGCCGGATACAAATTACAATATTTATTTACCAGTGTATCTTTAAATAAAAATGAACAGCGATCACCACTGATCCATGTGTCTGCTGGCCCACTGTCCCCAAGATGGCTTCTGTTGTATCCTACCTATGTCACCAAACTATTGTAAGGTCTTTCTGTCTGCCCCTACAAGTTGCCTGTTACACCCTGTCCTTCAAGGGCTGAGCTGAAGTGGTGCCCAGGCCCCTGGAGCAAGCCATAGCCAACAAGATGGGGTAGCACCCTAGGATTGAGGATTTAGGTCTGCCCTTGTTCCGTTTCCTATTTCTGTGATAAAAAGTAACATGATAGGGAAAGGATTTATTTGGCTCCCAATCAAAAGTTACAGTCATCAAGTGTGGATGCCAGTGTGTAAGGAACTTGAACCAGCTAGTCACACCTGCAGTCCAGAGCAAAGAGAATAAATGTACACATGCTTACTTTGCTCTGCCTCCCCACCCCCACCCACCACTTCTGTAGTCCTGGATCCCCTACCTAGGGAATGGTACAAATCACAGTGCTGCTGTCAACTAACCTAATCAAGACAACCTCCCACAGGCAACTTGATCCAGACAATCCCTCACTGGTACTTTCTTCCCACAATTCTAGATCGTGTTTGGTTGACAAACATACCCATTACAGTGTCCAAGGTAACGATGGTAGCTGGGATCTTTTTACCCTCCTGGTTTGGAGCCAACGGCTACTAGGGGCTCGGACAGCAGTGGTGAGCCATTGGGTTTTGTTCTCTCCTGTGGCCCTCCTGGGTTTCCAGGATGTCCTCTAGCCTTTGTCTTCAGTTCTTCCATCAAAACACAGTAGTTTCTTTGTTACTTTGCGGCATGTGTGTTACAGTTTCTACTTGGCCATCTTGCTGGGTCTCACCTCAGGGGCTTTCATGAATGAACTGAAGACAAAACAAAACCCAGGCTCTTTATTTCTAAGTATGTTTTTCCACCCTCCCGCCCCCTCCTCCAGTGTGTTTACTCTGAAGGAATTTGCTCTTACAGGAATTGGTGTCCTTCATGGATGTGACTATAGATTTCAGCAGAGAAGAGTGGCAGCATCTAGACCCTGCTCAAAGAAGTCTCTACCGGGATGTGATGCAGGAGACCTACAGCCACCTGCGCTCAGTGGGTAAGCACAGCGTCCGTCCGCTCAGTGGGTAAGCACAGTCTTGTATTGGAAAGGAAGCCTCACTGAGCATCTTCTATTCTCAGTTGCATGCCTGCTCTGAGGCATCTTAAGAATCTTTTAAGGTTTATTTTTTATTTGCGTGCATGCGTGCGTGAGTGCGTGCTTGCGTGTGTGTGTGTGTGTGTGTGTGTGTGTGTGTGTGTGTGTGTGTGTG
>JANHMN010000003.1:32018855-32051372 GCA_030674055.1 Rhabdomys pumilio | reverse complement strand
TGTGTGTGTGTGTGTGTGTGTGTGTGTGTGTGTGTGTGTGTGTGTGTCTTGTGAGGGTGCTCACATGTGTTGCAGTACCTGTGGAGACCAGAAGAGGGCATCAGATCCCCTGGAACTATATTTACAGGCGTTTGTGAGTGCTCAGTGTGGGTGCTATGACTAAACCTTCAAGTTAAGAGTAAGTACTTGTAACTGTGGAGCGAACCAACTCTGACTGAACAGCAGGACTGCCGACTGGGCTGGGAGGCATGAGTAGTTGGGCCCAGTCTTTTATCATTTTCCATGGACAGGGTATCAAGTTCCCGAGACAGAGGTTTTTATAATGGTTCGAGGGAAGGAAACCTGGGCATTACAGAATGAGAGCCCCTGTCAGCACTGCAGGTGAGGAAGCACGGCCTGCTCAGGTGGGAGACAAGAGCGCCTCAGTGAAGCAGGAGAGAAACATCTCAGCTGTCTTACCCCCATCGGCACCTGAGAAATGCTATTAAGATGGCTTCTGGGGAAAGTTCTAAATTATTCGTATTGCTGAGGACCCTTGACAGTGATGTCTCCGGTCCCTGGATGCCTTCCCTGTCATTGCTACCTTCTGGGCTTTAGATTCTATTGTGTGTGAATCTAACTCTATCTTTTGTTAACTTTTTTTTTTGAAACGTTTTTCTTCATGCTTTCCCCACAGCTTTAGTCTTTATGTATTTATTTATTGATTTTTCTTGTTGTTTCAAGACAGAGTTTCTCTGTGTATCCCTGGCTGTCCTGGAACTCACTCTGTAGACCAGGCTGGCCTCGAACTCAGAAATCGGCCTGCTTCTGCCTCCCAAGTGCTGGGATTAAAGGCGTGCGCCACCACCGCCCGGCTAGTCTTTATTTATATACACAGGTATTTATGAATCGTCCTCCATAACTGCTTTGTGATGTGCATATTCGTACTCCTGCCTGCCCTCCCTTCTTTCCGGTGATATGCTGCATCTCTGCCCCAGCTAGCTCTCTTCCCGCTGTTCTCCTGTCACTGTGTGAGATTTCTCATTGCTTCCAGTTTACTGTACCTTTCCTGAGTTTATGACTTGGGGATCCTTGTCACTTAACCTTTGGCAGTATCTGTCTGCTGTATTTGACATGATTTTTTAAGATGTACGTATGTATGTATGTATGTATGTTTGTTTGTTTGTTTGTATGTATGTATGTATATGAGTACACTGTAGCTGTCTTCAGACACGCCAGAAGAGGGCATCAGATCCTATTACAGATGGTCGTGAGCCACCATGTGGTTGCTGAGAATTGAACTCAGGACCTCTGGAAGAGCAGTCAGTGCTCTTAACTGCTGAGCCATCTCTCCAAACCTGTGTTTGACATTCTTAATCACTTTCTATAAAGCTTCATTTTAATCCTGCCCGAGCGAGGCCACATTTGACGGGGTCTGTCTTCCTGGTTAGCTGAGTTTTGTTGTTGTTACTGTTTCATTACTGTACTTCACTTATGAGGCCTGCATTTAATTATAATTGCATTTATAACTATAAATGTATAGCTTATATACCTATTATATAAATGTAAATGTATACATTTTAATTCTAATTCTATCTTGGACTTATGATAGCCTGAGCTCACATCCTCATCCCTCCCTGCCATGGATCACTGATTTATATAATAGAGACATGTAAAAATCATCTGCGTTAGAAAGTTTAAAATAAGTTAGAGCCATGTAACATTTTATAGGCATGTCAGCTTTCTCTGTGTGCCTTGCTTTTGCTTTACTTTGCTCACATCCGCCTTACGTGACATATCTACCTGGCTGTTCCGTCTAACTGATGTATCGTATACCTGGATGTTTCTTGTCCTTCACAGCCTTCTTCATCAGATTGCCCCCCATGCTTGTTCTGAATGAGCCATGTGTGCCCTGCCATCTTGCTGCACTGTGAACTAAAATCAATTGTTTCTCCTTCAGAAAGGAACTTAGCTTTAGAGCAGGGAATTCAGAAAAAGCCTCTTTGCATATCGAGCAAGAAGGTAGTTTTCTTTGTTTCCTTGTTTTTTTACAAATGATGTTTTCTCATATTTCATTCTAGAAGAACTACAGCAGACTGGTGACCAGAACAAGCCCTATCAGCAAATAGAACATAAATCAGCAAGCGATATGGTTTTCATCACGAAGGCACTGGATACAGAGAGTCGTTATGAATACTCGGGCATTAGAAAGGTGATCCACGTGAACTCATACATCGTTCTCTCTCCCCGTCACTGTGACCCATTTGCGAATGAGCTGAAGCATAATTTAGATTTACAGACTCATAATGAAAATAATGGGCTGAAGAGAATTAAAAAGATTACCGAATATGGTAAAATCTCATCCTATACCAACAGCGAACATATGCTAACTGGAGGGAAATTTCAGGACCATAATCAATGTGGAAAAGTCCTCAGTTACGAACAAGTACCTTGTCAGTATCAGAAAATTCATATTGGGGACAAATCATACGAATGTGCTGAATTTGGAAAGACTTTTACCCAGAAGTCACAGCTCAGGGTACATGTGAAATCTCCTACGGGAGAAAAACTCTACGTGTGCGTTGAATGTGGGAAGGCATGTCCTCAGAAGTCAGAGTTCCTCACACATCAAAAAACCCACACTAGAGAGAAGCCCTATAAATGCAGTGACTGTGGAAAGTCCTTTTTCCAAGTGTCTTCTCTCTTCAGGCATCAGAGGATTCACACTGGGGAAAAGCTCTATGAATGTAGCAACTGTGGGAAAGGCTTCTCTTACAACTCAGATCTCAGGATACATCAGAAGATCCATACAGGAGAGAAATGTCACGGCTGTGTCGACTGTGGCAAAGCCTTCACACAAAAGTCCACACTCAAGATGCACCAGAAAATCCACACAGGAGAGAGGGCCTATGTTTGTATTGTATGTGGACAGGCTTTTATCCAGAAGACACACTTGGTCGCACACCGAAGAATTCACACTGGAGAAAAGCCATTCAAGTGTGACAGCTGTGGCAAATCCTTCATTTCTAAGTCCCAACTCCAGGTCCATCAACGAAGTCACTCAAGAGTGAGGCCCTGTGTATCTCCCGACCACGGGGAAACCTTCGGCAGCAGTTCCAACCTCCTTGCACGTAAGAAAGTTCAAATGAGAGAGAAATCGTCCATCTGCACTGAATGTGGGAAGGCCTTTACCTACAGATCAGAGCTAATTATCCATCAGAGAACTCACACCGGAGAGAAACCTTACCAGTGCGGGGACTGTGGCAAAGCCTTCACCCAGAAGTCAGCCCTCACCGTGCACCGAAGAATCCACACAGGAGAAAAGTCCTATGTGTGTGTGAGGTGTGGGCTGGCTTTCGTCCAGAAGGCACACTTGGTTGCACACCAGGTAATTCACACTGGAGAGAAACCTTACAAATGTGGTCACTGTGGGAAACTCTTTACTTCCAAGTCACAACTCCACGTACACAAGCGGATTCATACAGGGGAAAAGCCGTACGTGTGCGTTAAATGTGGGAAGGCCTTTGCCAACAGGTCAAATCTCATCACACATCAGAAAACTCATACAGGGGAGAAATCCTATGTCTGTTCAAGGTGTGGAAAAGCCTTCACTCAGAGGTCAGACCTGGTTACACACCAGAGAATACATACCGGAGAGAAACCATATGCATGTAGCACCTGTGGGAAAGCCTTCACGCAGAAATCACACCTCAATATACACCAGAAGATTCACACTGGAGAGAGACAGTACAAATGCTACGACTGTGGGAAAGCCTTCAACCAGAAATCGATACTCATTGTGCACCAGAAAATCCACACGGGGGAGAAACCCTACGCATGCTCTGAGTGCGGGAGAGCTTTCATCCGGAAGTCCAACTTCATCACCCATCAACGAATCCACACTGGCGAGAAACCTTACGGATGCAGCAACTGCGGGAAGTCCTTTACCTCCAAGTCGCAGCTCCTGGTGCACCGGCCAATCCACACAGGTGAGAAACCTTATGTGTGTGCCGAGTGTGGGAAAGCCTTTAGTGGCAGGTCAAACCTCAGTAAGCACCAAAAGACTCACACCGGGGAGAAGCCATATGTGTGTTCTGAGTGCGGGAAGTCCTTCAGGCAGAAGTCAGAGTTGATTACACACCACAGAATCCACACTGGGGAAAAGCCTTACGATTGCAGTGACTGTGGGAAATCCTTTACTAAGAAATCCCAGCTCCAAGTACATCAGCGAATTCATACCGGAGAGAAGCCGTACCGGTGTGCTGAGTGTGGGAAGGCCTTCACCGATAGGTCCAATTTGAATAAACACCAAACAACACACACCGGAGAGAAACCATATAAGTGTGTAGTCTGTGGGAAAGGCTTTGTCCAGAAGTCAGTGCTCAGCATGCATCAGAGTGTTCACACCTAAGCAGTGTGAGCGAGAACTCACCCAGCTCAGCATGCATCAGTGTTCACACCTAAGCAGTGTGAGCGAGAACTCACTGAGGACATGGCTTACTGTAATTACTGTCTCTATGGAACCGAATAGTATGTGAATTATTGTAAGTAAAAAATGTCACATAACAGTGCCACACATCACTGCTCAGAAAAGGATCTCAGAGAAGGCACTGAATGGATGCGGGGAAGGACATTTCTACTTGCTGAGAAGAAATTGCATCAATTTGACACAATAGAAGAAGCTTTATCATGGAAAAAAAACCACAGTGGAACACTTATCAAGTTCTTCACAAGAAAGATTGTGTCAACTTATGCTGATGCAAAAATCCTGCTGGTGGAGTATGTATACTGCCAGCTGATTACATGGTGATACAGTGTACATGACAAGGAGCGGCTTCTCTCTGTCAGTGGTTTGCTGCAAACATTAAGAGACCGTGGGTGTGTTTGCATTCCTGGTTGGATCTAACATATCCGGTCCTTTCACTACAGGCCTAGGTATGGCATTTCATGCCAGTAATTCCAGCCTTTGGGAAGAGCTGAGGCAGGAGGGTCACCATGAGTTCAAAGCAAGTCTGAGCTACAGAGTAAGACACTGTTTCAAAAACAGGAGAGGAAGACCACAGTAAAGACATCGTGACACAAACTTGAGAGTGTACATGGACTTCCCATTGTCATCTACACCAGGATCTGTAACAGACTTTATAAACCACCAGTACTTTCTTTGTTAAAAACAACCAACATGTTGTCTCCTACCTCAAGTAACATGTCTTTTGAATTTCCTTTACCCTCAGGAAGGCTTGAAGTAAAAATACTGAGATCACCTGGGTCAAATTAAGACCCTTGTCCCAGTTTTCTATACTCACGTGTCCTCCGTGATCTCATAAATCAGCTCATTAGAACAGCCCTGGGTTGGGGAGTTAGCTAAATGCCTGCATGTACATAGGTTGAGTAGAGGCTGCCCTGCTATCAGCAGCCATCATTGGCTAACGTTTCCTCAGCTAGATGTGGCATCTCAGTGAGAACCCCTCATTAGGAATCACTTTGATGTATATTCATAGGTGTAGTAATGAGATGCTGAACCTGGCTGAGTCCCTGACTTGGTGAGGATGGTTGGAGGGGAGGGAGACACACCAAGTAGTGTTGCAGTGGTTCTCAGCCTCCCTGGCACCGCGACCCTTTAATACAGTTCCTCATGCTATGGTGACCCGCCCACCAATATTTTGTTGCTACTTTATAACTGTGATTTTGCTACTCTTATTGTAGTGTGTATATTTTTGGAGCTAGAGGGTTATCAAAGGGTCCGTGACCCACAGTCTGAGAACTGCTAGTTCACCGTATGCTCTGCCCACCTTCTTACGATACAATCCACAGCGCCCTCTCTCCCATGTTCCTCAGACACAGCAGTTGGTTTCTGGCTTCAGGGCCTTTTCTTTTCATATGTTGTGCCTCTGCAAAGAGCACAGTTTGTTTTATCTGGAAGCTTGCTCCTGCGTGCCCTTCTTCCGTGATACCTCCGTGTAGATCCTCCCTGCCTACTTGGCTTCAAATCCTAGCCTCTCCTTTGTTTTATCCTCTGAGGCACTCCTTGTAGATTTTACTTGTCTTTTGTTCACTCTAGAATGTTTTCCCTATTTACCATTATGAGTGTACACTCATGCCTGACTGTGTGTTATGGAGATTGACCCTGGCTTATCATACCAAGTCCTCCAGTGTTTCCTATTTGACTGCAGAGAGGATCCAACATTTTTTGTTGTTGGTTTTTTTTTTTTTTTTTTTTTTTGGTTTTCGAGACAGGATTTCTCTGTGTAGTCCTGGCTGTCCTGGAACTCACTCTGTAGACCAGGCTGGCCTCGAACTCAGAAATCCACCTGCCTCTGCCTCCCAAGTGCTGGGATTAAAGGCAGTCGCCACCACTGCCCAGCTTTTGCCTCCAGTCTTTACCTGATACCAATTTGCTTAATGAAAGGAAAACTGGAAAATATGTGGATGTTTCTTCCCAGAATTCGCTGCCATGATTCTGAAACCTCAAAGTGATTGGGGAAAAATTTAAAAAGCCCACTCATCCTTGCCTCTGCGCATGCAGTTTTCTTCAACTCCACCAAGAACCCAAATGATAGACCTTTATCTCACTTCCCAGGGTACCTGAGTCTGCTATAGAGGGATCAGGAAAAGATGGAAGGATCTTTGAAAGTCAGGCGGTCAACCCAAGACAGGCAGTGGAAGGATTCAAGTAGAGCAGACATGAAGGCTGTGGGGATGGGCCCAAGGTCTGACATGGGCTTTCCTAGCAATCGCCTGTTCTCACCTCACCTGGAAATGGGATAACTGGAGGTCAAACTGACTTAACATGAGTCACAAGACAGTAGTAGGACCTAAAGAGCCCACCGGGTGTTCTTGTTTAGATTTCTAGATACACTGGTATAGATCTGACCACAGTCTCGAGGCCCAACCCTCATGTAGGGAAGCACATTTTGCTGCAAATTACTTTCGATTTTTTGTTTTTGTTTTTTTGAGACAGGGTTTCTCTGTGTAGCCCTGGCTGTCCTGGAACTCACTCTGTAGCCCAGGCTAGCCTCGAACTCAGAAATCCGCCTGCCTCTGCCTCCCAAGTGCTGGGATTAAAGGCGTGCGCCACCACTGCCAGGCTTAATTTCAATTATTTATCATGACAAAATTTACTTGAGATACACATGAGCATATATATATGTCACAAGTGTGTGTGTGTGTGTGTGTGTGTGTGTTATGTATGTCACCCATGCCCAGCTCCCTCCACTTTAACAATCCATTGAGAAGAGACACCTTCCTATCAGCAGCTGTCATCTGCTGTAGCTCCTCGGCAAACCCATCTCTAGAAGTCACTTTGATATACACAATAAAGTGTGAGAAGTGTGAGGCAGATGAGTAAATTTATCCACATTAAGCTGTCTTGTGGAAGAAGTTCAGTGCCCTAAAATTCCTCCACATCATCCTGTCTGTCAATCTCTTTCTTCTCTGATTATTGGAAACTTGACTGTCTGTAGTTTTGCCTTTTCCAAAATGGTACGTTGGAATCACAGAATGTAGACCTTTTGGATTGCTGTTTGACTAATAAGCATTTAGGTTTCCTCTGTCTACAGGAGTGGACCAACCACTCATGACTTTATTGCTGAACAGTCATCCCATTGTGTGGCTGTGCCGTTTGCTCACCTAAAGGACATCTGGAGTAGCGCTACACCTGTGTGCAGGGATTAAAAAACACGACCAAAACACTTAGGTTAGAGGAGATGAAAATGTAAGACGTGCTGAGAATCCATCTTTCCACTTCGATATACTCTGTATTTGCTGGGAGCTGGAGACTCAGTGGTTAAGAACACTTACTGTTCTTGAAGAAGATCCAAGTTTGGTTCCCAGGAGCCACACCGGGCACATCACAACCACTTTCAACCCAGTTTCAGGGAGATGTCCACGCTTCTGTTTTCCATAGGCACCTGCGCGTGCACACATACACACACACACACACACACACACACACACATACATACATATACACAAACACACACAACTAAAAATAAATCTTGGCAAAGAACATAGGAAATTGGGAGAGAATAGTAGAGGTAGAGAGAGGGGAGGAATTGGAAGAGAAGAAATGGGAATTAGATTTAATCAAAACAAGCATATATAAAATTTTCAAGAAATAGTAGAATAAAATTCTTAATAATTAAAATATTTTTAGACCATATATACAAAGGATTTCTAGTCACTAAGAATGAGAGGATTCCCAGCACTTGGGAGGCAGAGGCAGGCGGATTTCTGAGTTCGAGGCCAGCCTGGTCTACCAAGTGAGTTCCAGGATAGCCAGGGGCTACACAGAGAAACCCTGTCTTGAAAAAACAAAAACAACAACTAAAAAAAAGAATGAGAGGATTGGGGCACAGGAAGGGGCTAGTGAACAGGAGTCCTTGTTGTTCTTACTCAGTTTATTGTCAAATTCAGCTCTCAGCACGCACACCAGGCAGCTTACAACCGTCTATAGTTCCAGTTTTAGGGACTCTCATGCCCTCTTCTGGCCTCAGTTGGAAGAAAAGAGACCTGAGAAGACCACAAAATTATAACTTAGGCTGATCTTTGGTACAGAGAAATCCTGAAACATTTTTAGATTCCAGTAAACGCTGGAAAATGAGAAAATTATTGTTTAACATTACAGCATTATAAAATTTCATGCCAGGTGGTGATGGCATGTGCCTTTACTCCTAGCACTGGGGAGACAGATGCAGGTGGATCTCTGAGTTCAAGGCCAGCCTGGTTGACAAAGTTTCAGGGTTATGAGTTATACTGTTCAGCCATAGGAGAGAGACCCTGCAGGATGAATTTAGACTGCTCAGCATCAGGATGGACCTCTCATGGGATAAACTCAGAATCACCTTGCAGAAAAGCCTCTTTATTGTTACTTAGAAATCACTTTTAACAAGTCAGTTTCTGCATACTAAAACTTCTTATCTAATCTAGGAGTTGTATAAAGAAACCATTACCTAAGCAATCCTCAGCCATACAAGACTTCCTCGTTTGCCAGGTTTGTCTTGGAACTAAGTCATGCAGAGGTTCTGAGACTCCTTTTGGAAGAGCAGTTCTGCAAACCTTAGATAATCATTGACTGTCTACAAAAGGTTACTTCAAGCCTCGGTGCGCCATTCATGCCAGATACCATGGCTCTGCTCAAATTCTGCTGCAACACAATGTGTTCCTGGACAGCCAGGATTACAAATAGAATCTCTGTCTCAAAAACAAAAGAAAAAAGAAACTCTGTATCAAAAACAAAACATAGCTCCTCAGTTAGGGGTGGGACTTCATGCTCAACTCTCCTCTCCACGTAAGAATTTAGTCTGGCTTTACTGTACAGGTTTTTCTGTGGTGTCAAATCACTGCCCCCCACCCCCACCCCACCCCACCCACCACCCACCCTGATTCAGAAAACACTGTTTCCTTAAGTCACCCATCACCTCTGACTCTTACCATTGTCTCTGTCCCCCTTTCCACAGTAATGCTTGAGCTTTGAGAGGAGGCTGTGATACGTATGTTCCACTTAGGGATGAGTATTCTCCCTTTTCTGTCCTTTCTGTTCTGCATTTTATCCAGATGTGGATGTTTGTATTAACTGCCCCACACTGAAAATAGAAGCTTCTTTGATGGGAGTAAACAAGAGATACAGTAATCTATGGGTATAATGATAAGTTAGGAGTTCACTTAATACTATGTTCATTTAGCAGAGTAATTGTAGTAGATTCTATTGGGTCTAATACGCCACGCTAGCTCTTTCCCGAGAGCTCTGCTTGAGCTCCCTCAACGTCTTGCCGCTAACTTCACCAAGCTTCCCCGGTCTCACTGGTCTCACTCAGTTCTGCCAAACTGCCACCTCTGACAGTTTTCCCATGAATACTGGGGACTGCACTCCCTCTCCACTGCCAACCACCCTGCAGTTAGGTCAGCCAATGTCCACTCCGGCTGTGCCTTTTCTCCTGCCCACCTGAGTTGCTGCAGATGGAAATCACCAGATAGCCTTAATATTTAAAACTAGCAGATAACTCAATGGCTATTCTATCATCAGCTATTCTATATCAGAATTCTGCCAGTGGAATTCTTTCTTTTGCCCAATGACTGGCTTCTGCCATCTTTACTGACTCAATCAAGAACCAGTTAAGGAAACGACACCTCTACCTACAAGGTTCTCCCCTAGGCTCTATGACTTGTCCAGCCATAAATTCATGCCTCAATCCTGGCACCAGTTATGGGTTTCATCTTGTGGAGCTGGTCTTAAATCCAATCAGAAAATAGTTGGTTACTCTTACGATGTTTGTGCCGGTCTTATACCAGTAGGAGCATCTTACCAGGCTAGTCATTCTGTCATTATTATTGCTCACAGGTTCACAGTCAGGTAAGAGCTGATGATTCTGTTGCTCTACCAATAGTACATGGCGTCATCCAGCACCATGAGAGCCAGGCAGTAGGGATGCAGCTTCCAGTGAGTATCAGAATGCTTTCTCTATGACTTAGGTATGCTATGTCTTCAACAACAGAGTCTTACCATCAAGTTCTAGACCAGCAGTTCTTAACCTGTGGCTTGCAGCCCATTTGGGGGCCAAATGACCCTTTTACGGGGGTTTCATAGTACCCTGGATATCACATGATTACTATGATTCATAACTAGCAAAATTAGTTATAATGTAGCAATGAAAATAACTACACAGTTGGGGGTTACCACAGCGTGAGGAGTCACAGCATTAGGAAAGTTTGAGAACCGCTGTTCTAGAGGTTACACAAGAGCACTGGCAATGGCCTGTAATGTTTAGGATTTCACTAGACAAATTTAAAAGTCTATTTGTGTGCCTGAGGATGCAGCTCAGTGTGGGTAGGGTGGCTGGAAACACTGAGAGTTCTTCCAGGAGGGAAGTTAGGCACTGCGGCTGTGGCTACAGCTGCTCATTAAAGGCCTTCTCCATGGTTCCTCTTGGCAAAGCCCCAATGACACGAGAAAGTCCTTGGGTTTCCAAAATGGCTTTATTGGCGTGATGGATGATGGTTGAATCTGGATGTGCACCCCTGTGAAACTCAGGGCAGACCTGAGTTAAATAGGGAGGGAGAGAGGGGGAGAGGCTGGGGAAGAATGCTTAATTGAAGCCCTCTGGCCTTCAGGCATCTCGTTAGTATGTAAATCTCTCTAGGGCCTGAGGCCTGTAGTCACACCCTCTATCTGTGCTCTTTGAGTGCAGGTCAATGGAGTTGAGTGTTAGGATCCTGGATTCTGGGAGCATGCGGAATAGATGCCTGTCCTTTACAGGCAATGGACACCTGTTGGGTGTCCGGGCTTTCCAGCCAGCGGTTCAACCAAAACCAAGACCCTTTCATGGCCCTACAGCTTAGTTGACAGTATACTTGTCTAGCATCTGCAAAATTTTGGGTTTAATCCCAATATCGCATAATCTGGATGTGAATTACCCCTGTAATCTCAGCTCTAGGGAGGTAGAGACAGAAGTCTTAGTAGTTCAGAGTCAGCCTCTACTTGATAGGACATTTGAGATCAGCCAAGGCTACATAAGATAGTGTCTTGAAAAAAGAAAAAAAAATGAGTTTGTACAACAGAACGAACCCACAAACTTAAAGATATAAAAATTGAAAGATCAAGTTTGATCAAATGAAAGATTAAACAAAATGCCATGCATGGTGGCACAAAACTTTAATCCCAGCATTTGTGAGGCAGAAGCAGGTGATTCTCTGTGGATTTAAGGCCAGCTTGGTCTATACAGTGATTTCCAAGACAGCCAGGTCTCAAAGCAAGCAAGCAAGCAAGCAAGCAAGCAAGCAAGCAAGCAAGCAAGCAAGCACGCAAATAAAATTGATAAAGCAATGAGAACACAGCCTAAAATACACATTGTCAAATGACCCAACAGATGCATTGTGGGAGACACCAGCTTCAAAAACAGTTAATAGATTGAATAAAACCCCTATGAAAGACTTGTTTGTCTGTTTTTACAAAGATATAAAATGTCATCCTAACATCCATGTGAATTGTCAAGGAACCCTCCTGAATTGTCAAAACTGCCTTGAAGAAGAAGACTGGGCGGTCAACAATTCTTTGTTTCAGACAGAATGTACTGTAGCCATCTAGGATGGCCCCAAGCCTGCTCTGTAGTTGTGAATGGCCTTGAACTCATCTTCCTGTTCCACCTCTCAACTGATGGGATTAGAGGATTATGCCACCATGCTAGGCTACAATCCCCTCAAGGGGACCTTCCAGATCCAAACTATAACAAGGTCCAACATTCTAAAATGGTGTTATCTCTTACCTCGAGTGTACCATGGGCTCCTTGCTTATGACTCTCCATGTAGGGAAGATTCGTCTGGGGTTCAGAGGGATGGACTGCCTATTTGTTTCCAGTAGACTGCTCTTCTATAAGGAGGATATCAGAGCTTCCAGAAGAATCCACAAGCCTGAAGAACTGTCTATGTATGTGGAACGTAAGTGGCAAACTGGAACAGGGCTCTTCCTTAGGGTTGCGTTCCTCCTGGTACTCTGACCCTGAGTATCTGTTTGGCCTTTGTGGCAGTTGTGATATTTTTTTTATGTTGTAATTCTTGTTTGGATATATAAAGAGTTCTGTGAGTTGGGTAGTTTATTTGGACCAGCAAGGATATGAAATCCCTTCTCATCTTTTGCCTGTGCCCTGGACAGCTCTCTGCCCAACCCTACATACCCTTGGGGGTTAGGAGTGAGTTGGCACAGAGTCAATGACACAGACTCCAGGAGCAAGTAAGAAACACCACAGCAAGCTCATCTGAGCACTGCTGCAAGCTCCTTTAATACCCTCCACCCATGCTCCCATTGATCCCAAGAAAACATTTCTTCTAAACAGCAGTTGGCTGGCATTATCTGCCCTAGCAATCCTTGATCTCTCAGGCAGTTCTCAATTAGGTCCTCCTGCAGAAGATGCTTTTGTGGCTGCACAGTCCCTGGTGTTTACATAGAGGCAGTCCTGCTGTTCCTGCTCCATATCCACCCTTTTGTTTTTAGATTTTGACAGCCTAGTAGGAGCCGTGGTGCCATTGCCTCGACATTGCTGACTCCATCTCGGAGGATTCCCAGGATACTGAACTGCACCTATCTTAGGTTGTCCTGTCTTACAGGATCTTACCCACCATTAACTGCCAGTCCTCTAAGAGATATCACTCAAGACACCCCTTCATGTCACACAAGAAGGAGATGAGGAACAGCCTACATGGTGGTCTCATGGATCTCTGCCATCCATGCTCTGATCACTTCCTTAGGGGGCCATAGTCAGGATTTTCAAGAGCCATCAGCACCTGGAGGGTCACTTTATTTATGGAACCCTGCCTGGAGATATGCTGTGTGAGACACTTAAACAAAATAATTATTAGTATGACAATTCCTCCCAACATAGCATAAGTGGCTATCCACGAGCAACATATATCCATGAATAAACCTTTCTCAAAAGAAGCCAATTATACCATTCCCAACAACAGTAATCTCATGGGGAATTCAGTTTAGACTAAAGAACATGAACAATCAGGAGTTGAAGGCATTCACTACATTGTTTCCCAGTTCCCAGTGATAGGGAAGAAGAGAATACAGCATGGACACACTGTTGAGAACAAATACACAGTCTACAGTCAGCCAGCCCATTTTACCACTATATTCTGACTCCACCTGACAGCTGGGAGTGATTTCCTCTGACTGAGCACTCTTTCTCTTCCTCCTCTTCTTCTCCTCTTCCTCCTCATCCCCCCTCTTCCTCTTCTTTTAGATTTATTTATTTTATGTGAGTACACTGTCACTCTCTTCAGACACACCAGAGGAGGGCATCAGATCCCATTACAGATGGTTGTGATCCACCATGTGGTTGCTGGGAATTGAACTTAGGACCTTTGGAAGAACAGTCACTGCTCTTAACCTCTGAGTCATCTCTCCAGGCCTCCACACTTCTTAGTGGAGAGAGAATGTGACTGCCATAGACTTGAGTTTTCATTCCATCTTTACACAAGACAGCTCCAGTTTCAATGACTGATCTGGTCATATGTCTGGATGGGTCATGTGAGGTGGTGTGCACACATCCTTGGACAGCCTTGTTGTAGGAACAAACACGGTTTTCATTTCGTCTGAACATTCCCTTTCACTCTTAACATTTAGTTTCCATTCTGCTGCTTGTGGCTGCCTTACAGAATCTAGTCTCCTGGCTTTCACAGTTTTTGTTTGTTGTTTTATTTTTGTTTTCTGGTAAGGTCTTGATCTGTTTTGAGGGTGACCTTCTTTCACACTGTATTAAGGTAAGATCCCGTATTTTCAATTGTTAATTCTGTACTGGCAGAAAGTTAAGTGCTGACAGGATTTTGGTATTGTTATTTCTATGGCCCATCACCAAGTTTTCCATTTGTAAATGTTTGTTCTTCAACACCTCCCCAGATGATGGTCAGGCAGCCCTCAAAGCCTTAGGCAGCCAAAAAGATGGACCAGGCATTGTTTTATTGCTGACTGGTTATAATAAAAAATCTGGTGGCCTATCTAGGTGGGATGGGAATTATGGGGTGGAACTTCTGGGCACAGGTAGTCACAGGATGCCAGCAGAGAGAAGAGACTTGAAAGAGACAAGAAAGGAACAGAAGGGAGACCCAAGCAGAGTATGGAGGTAAAGAGCTAGCCACATGGTCTGAAAGTTGGGTTAAGTTAGGAGCTAGCTGAGAGACTGTCCCAGCAAAAAGGCCTAAAGCTTTAAATTATATAGATGTCTCCACATCTATAATATTGAACTGCAAGTGAATCTGAGAAAGCGATGAAGTAATATTTAACTTTAGCTGGTCTGGAACTTGCTGTACAGACCAGACTGGCCTCAAAATCACAGAGATCTCTGTCTCTCTAGTCCTGGGATTAAAGGCATGCACCACATGCCCAGCATGGCATTCACAGTTTTCTCTGAGAAAATAGGCCCTTGTGTGATGTGGGGTGGTGGTCCAAGGTATGGCCTTACTTATTTAAAAAGTAAAGACCTTAGCCTCTAAAATAGTCCTCTTATGGTCTAAATGTTCCCTTACTCTCCTTGGAGCACCTAGGCTCTTAGGAGTCTTGTCCTCAACTGTCACACTCTGAATAAATGTTTAACATTCCCAAAATATGCTGTTACACTTTCTGTTTGGGATCCCAGTTCTGTATGTGATCCACAAGACACCTGTAGCATTTGAGTCTGGCTCTTCCTCCCAATCCCATGCTCCCAGATATAAGACTTGGATTCAAAATGTATTTACAAATACCTTGGCCATATTGCTAGGCTTTTCTTATCAGATAATAACTAAAATTATTCCACTTATTCTAATCTACATTCCATCATGTGGCTGGGTACCTGTGCTAAGGTACCACAAGTCCATCTCACCTCTTCCCTGGGCGAATCTCCCACCTGGCTCTATCCCAGAATTCTCTCTCCTCCCAGATGTCCACCTCCTATTTCCTATTTCCTGCCTAAGCTTTATTGTTGATAGGTGCCAATCCATGCAGACATAAGCTATTCTTTTCACATACCTGTATCCTGATGATACTCATATTAACATTTCCTTGAAGGCTCTTAGCACCAGTGGCAAAAAAAAAAAAAAAAAAAAAAAAAAGTAAAATAAAATAAAAGTAAAACAGAAGTGTAAAAATATTATCCACATAGGAAAACCTTTCTGGGATGTTCTTTCCATAAACTTAATTTTAGTCTTTCTGATCTCGGCCCTGATTCTTCTTCATGGACTCTATTCTTTAATGACCTTCTCACTCTATTACCAGTCCCTGGAGACAGGGTTTCTCTATGTGGTAGAGAATTGTCCATAATGTACTATTTAATGCAGTATGACCCAGAACCTTAAATCCTCCTGTTTCAGCTCCCTACCGTCACCAGCAGGTGCTGGGATTGCAGGTGCACCACATGCCTGCCACCACCACGCCTGCCACCACCATGCCTGCTACAATTACACATAACATGTTCTATATTTATTTTGCCACCTCTTGCTAAGACCTTACAGATATACCTCAAATGCCAAGAATAATGACTGGATTCTAACAAGTACTCAAATAAATGAGACTACTTTTAAAATGAGCTTGGATTGGGGGCGCATATAAAAACTTTTCATTTTTCTTTTTCAGACCTACTTACCTTTGCTGGCATGGGTTGTGGTCTCCTTTGTTCAAGTTCTTCCTTTAAGTCAGTTCATTGGTTTCAGTTAAGAAGACCAAACATGCCAGGTGTGGAGGGAGCACACCTTTAATCCCAGCAGTCAGGAGGCAGAGGCAGGCAGAACTCTGTGAGTAGGAGGTAGCCTTGTCTACAAATGAATTCCAGGACAGCCAGTGCTACACAAAGAAACTCTGTCTCTAAACAAACAAACAAAAAGGATGACCGTGTACACACAGTTAGCCACCCCCAAAAGCCCCGTCTGAGATACATTCTCATTATGTGGCCCTGGCTGGCCTCAAACTCACACAGATCCACTCATGTGTCCCTCTTGAGTGCTGGCATTAAAGGCATGGACCATCCATCATCTGTGGCTGCACATCTTAATAAAGTGATATAATGTCACCCTGGCTACATCTACTCCGAGTTAATGTCTTTTATAGGACATTTCTTAAAGCAGTGAGAACTACTGAGCCTGTATGCACTGCATCACTCCGGCCGCTTCCTCTACCATTGCAGCCTAAGGCTAACATTGCACCAGGTCTGCATGGGGATGCAGGCTGATCAAATGTCCTGCCTGAAAAATTAGACTGCTCAGTTTTGTAGCTGGAGCTCAGTAGACCCTCAGTCTCTACAGCCTTATATTAATGCCACATGTGAGACTCTGTTTGTCCACAGCATCCCATTTCCAGACAAGACATGAATTCATGCCCTTCAGAGAAGTTTCATTATTCAGTGAACTAGGAGGTATGAGGGTCACTTTTATTTTAAATAAAACACATAGGCAGAGCACAGTTAGTATGACAGTTCACAAGTCAACAGGCTTGCAGCCTCAGCCATCCATAATGCCCACATACCACTTCCAAATCCCTCATGAGGCTGTCTGGGCTCCACCTCATGTATCTACAGGGAGAAGCAGAGAGGATGCATTTCTTAATGTTCTATTCATACCGACACCATTTTCATCTTGCTCGTCTGCAACGGGGACTGAGTTAAGTTTTTTGGGGGCAGGGGGAGGTTGTTTCTTTTGGCCTAGGTTTTATGATAAAAATTGGGTAGAACAGTAATCTCTGATACAAGACCATGTTTTTGTCTTTTTTTTATTGTAAGTAATCTATGGGTGGAACTTTTTACTTTGTTTAGTTCATAATACTGCATATTTATTGTGGGAAATATTAGAAAATGTGGCACCAGCCCGTTTATACCCAGCTACTGTCTGCCCCAGCAGTCTCGCTGCCTCTAGGCTAGCCCCAGTTTGCACTATTCCCAGAGCCAGTTCCCCTGCCTCAGAGCTGCCTATACCTTCTCAGCCTTCTACCCCTTGTACCTAGGGGTCACAAATCCCCTTAACCCAGTAAATCAAAACTCTAGAAGCTTATAATTAATCAGTCAGATTTATATATATCAATAAATTCTCAATTCACAAGATGCCCACACAAGAATTTCAGAGCCAATTGATGATACAAGCTGCCCACCTAGATTAGACAAGTTATCCCAACTATTCTATCCTCTTATATCCATGGCTACCTGTGGCATCTAAAGCCACGCAGAATCTGGATCGTCCTGTTCTTCCTCCATCTTCCTTACCTCCTTTCTCTCCATTTTTCCAACTCTTAGCTCTGCCTCCCTTTTCCCTGTCCCAATCACAGGCTTCTTGTTGTACTGATTGGACAGGGAAAATTCTGCTACATATATTCAAGATTTTTTCATATCCTAGATTTATCGTGAGTACTTAGTTCATCATGTATAAGTAATGTTCTTGAATTCAAGTTAGAGATGGTGAAATGTGTAAATTTTGGGACTCTGTGACAAATCAATTCTGTAACCGTGGTACTCAGTAGCCCATTAGTACCACGGGTTTCTTTATAGTATAAATTTCCTTTTATAATAAGTATATAAGATCTGAATGAAAGCTTCCGGACACTGATGACAGTATATAAAGCCTCCCAAATAATAAAGATTTCTTAATGATAACTACTCTCATAAGTTCCCTCCTTTCATGCAAATAATGAAAATAGCAGCTAATATTTATGATATTCTATGTGAAAGGTGCAGATTCAAGTGCTTTTACATGTTAAAACATGATATTTAGAAGAATCTTATGAAAAACTGGGTCTTACAAATGGTTAAATCAAAGTCAGTTTACTTATACCAAATGTCACAAAGGAAACCAACTGACAGGTCCTGGACAATGTGATAGAGACATTTTCTATGCTAAAGACCTTCTATACCACAGCAACAGAATCACTTCCTATTTTAATTTGCTAAAAGGTAATACGATGTAAACATGTAAACAAACGGCTTTCCTATGTGAGTTACATCAGCATTTCTATTCTCCCACATAAATTCTCAAATGCTGAATCACGAATCCCATATTCACATTTGTAAGAATTCTTCACTGATAACAAATGGCCAGGGAGAGCTATGTTAGTTGCAGAAAATAAATTAACTCATATAAAAATTTGTGAATGATGACTTAAGTCTATTCGGCATTCCTTACAGTCAAAAGATTTGTGGCTGATATGAATTCTCTGATGCTGTATTAGTTGGGACCCACGTGTGAAGGCCTTTCCACATTCTTTACACTGATATGGCTTCTCACCAGTATGAACTCGTTGGTGCCGCGAAAGATGTGAGCTCTGGGCAAAGGCCTTTCTACAGTCCTTACACTCATACGGCTTCTCACCCGTGTGGACCCTCTGATGCAGAGTAAGTTGAGAGCCATGACCAAAGGCCTTCCCACATTCCCTGCATGCATAAGGTTTCTCTCCAGTGTGCGTTCGCTGATGTTGAGTGAGCTGTGAACCTCGAATAAAGGCCTTCCCACACTCCCTACACTGATATGGCTTCTCGCCAGTATGAATTCTCTGATGCTGTATGAGCAGCAATCCCCGTGCAAAGGCCCTGCCACATTCGCTACACACGTAGGGTTTTTCACCAGTATGAAGTCTCTGATGTTGGGAAAGATGTGAGCTCTGTGTGAAGGCCATTCGGCATTCTTTACACTCGTACGGCTTTTCACCCGTGTGGATTCTTTGATGCTGAGTGAGCTGGGAGCCACGGATAAAGGACTTCCCACACTCCTTACACTCATAGGGCTTCTCGCCAGTGTGGATTCTCTCGTGCTGAGTAAGTTCGGAGCCCCGGCTAAAATTCTTTCCACATTCTTTACATTTGTAGGGTTTTTCACCGGTGTGAATCCTCTGATGTCGAGTAAGGAGTGACCCGCGATTAAAGGCCTTCCCACACTCCTTACACTGATAGGGCTTCTCACCGGTGTGGATTCTCTGATGCTGAGTTAGTTGTGAGCCATGACTGAAGGTCTTCCCACATTCTTTACATTCGTAAGGCTTTTCATTAGTATGAATCCTCTGATGTTGAGTGAGCTGGGAACCACGGATGAAGGCCTTTCCACATTCGTCACATTTATAGGGTTTTTCACCAGTGTGAATTCTTTGATGTTGCATAAGCAGTGACCCTCGAATAAAAGCCTTCCCACACTCCTTACATTCATACGGCTTTTCTCCATTGTGGATTTTCTGGTGCTGTGAAAGCTGCGAGCCACAAATGAAAGCTTTCCCACATTCTTTACATTCATAGGGCTTCTCGCCAGTGTGGATTCGTCTGTGCAGAATAAGCTGCGAGAGCTGAGTAAAGACCTTCCTACACTCTTTACAGTCGTAAAGCTTCTCGCCAGTGTGCAGTCTCTGGTGCAGAGTAAGCTGTGAGTTCTGGGTGAAGGCCTTCCCACACTCGTTACATTCAAAGGGTTTCTCTCCAGTGTGGACCTTTTGATGCCGGCTGAGCTGTGAGCTTCGAATAAAGGCTTTCCCACATGCCTCGCACTTGTATGGTTTCTCACCAGTATGAACTCTATGGTGCAAAATAAGTTGTGAGCTTTGAGTGAAGGCCTTTCCACATTCCTTGCACGTGTAAGGTTTCTCACCGGTGTGAAGTCTCTGATGAAGGCTTAGCTGGGAATCACGGCTAAAGGCCTTCCCACACTGCTTACATTCATAGGGTTTCTCACCAGTGTGAATACTCTGATGCTGGGACAGGTGTGAGGCTCGTCTGAAGGCTTTCCCGCACTCCTCACATTTATAGGGCTTCTCTGTAGAGTAACCCCATGGATGCTGAGGTAGGCCCATGCCTGGGTTAAAAACACATGACATTTTGTCATGTGTTATCATCTCTTGCCTGTAATATTCCTTCTGATTTTCTTGTTCCTTCTCTAACTCTGACTTCCAAAGATTTTCTAGAATTAGTCTTAGGCACACAGTTTTCGAATCTCTCACTCATTTCCCACTGAGACAATGTTGATCCCTTGGTGTGCTATTTTGAAGATAAGTCCTTGTTTAGAAGGCAAGCCTGGAAGATAAAAGCAAAAAACTTCAGAGAAATACGCCAGAAAAGAGAAGAGGAAAATAATGTCTATAAAAATAAGACGTATATATTAGTGTTTTCTACATATTGCTTACTAGGTCCCACCCATACATTTTACAGTAAAATTCACTGCATAGTTTCATTAAAATAATACTGTTTTTTTTTTTTTTTTTTTTTTTTTGGTTTTTCCAGAGAGGGCTTCTCTGTGTAGCCCTGGCTGTCCTGGAACTCACTCTGTAGACCAGACTGGCCTCGAACTCAGAAATCCGCCTGCCTCTGCCTCCCAAGTGCTAGGATCAAAGGCGTGCTCCATCACCGCCCAGCAAAATAATAATGTCTTTCATTCTATGTTATTCTATACTCCCCTGTAGTAAAAAACCAACTAAAGTGATTTTAATGCTGCTGTCCAAAATTTAAAAAGAAAAAGAAAAAGAAAAAGATAGCTCAGGCATGAGGCATGGTGATACTTGCAACGATGACGACAACAATAACAGCAATCATTATTATTACTGCATATACACTCACACATTAGCGTAGGATGATTTCACATATTAAGACATAAAATAGGTCCTTCAGGTCAGAGAATAAGGAAAGCTCTCCCAGGAGTGAAAAAGGATAGGATTTAAAAAAAAAAATCAAAAATTAATGGTTCTTGGTGGTGTTCTCCAGGGAAATGCAATCCCCATACTTAAATCTGTTATAAATATCTTCCACCACTGGCCAGCTGAAGTCATAGTTTTATGATATTGATAAAGTTCTCCGTGGTCAGGCTGAACCTTCTTAGCTTTGATCACTGTGTGTCAATCTTGACAGCTTCCTTTCTACTCTGAGTATGTCCCAAGGCCCTCCCCAACTTGCATTTAACTATGTGGCTTGTAGCCTGGTCCGTTTCCTTAGACCTCTCAGTAGGGAACCATGTAAACTAGGTCTTAACTATTGTTTCTAAAGTAACAATTCAGGCCGGGGCGGTGGTGGCACACGCCTTTAATCCCAGCACTTGGGAGGCAGTTCGAGGCCAGCCTAGTCTACAGAGTGAGTTCCAGGACACAGAGAAACCCTGTCTTGAAAAACCAACCAACCAACCAACCAACCAACCAACCAAAAAAACCAAAAAAAACAATTCAGCTGGTTTGGAGGAATAGAAAGATGGCTCAATACTGCTCATCCAGAGGATCTTCAATTAATTAAGTTTTTTCTTTCTTAAGATGTATTTATCATATATATATATATATATATATATATATATATACACACATACATACATATATATATTGTCACTGTCGTCAGACACACCAGAAGAGGGCACCAGATCCTATTACAGATGGTTGTGAGCCACCATGTAGGTGATGGGAATTGAACTCAGGACCTCTGGAAGAGCAGTCAGTGCTCTTAACCACTGAGCCATCTCTCCAGCCCTACATAGCAGCTCACAATTGTCTGTAATCCCAGTTCCAGGGGATCTGATGCCCTGTTCTTGCCTCCATAGACAATGAATGTATTTGGCGCACAGATACACATGTAGAAAAAGCAGTGATACCAAAAAAAAAAAAAAAAGAAAAAAAAAAAAAAGAAAAGCCGGGCGGTGGTGGCGCACGCCTTTAATCCCAGCACTTGGGAGGCAGAGGCAGGCGGATTTCTGAGTTTGAGGCCAGCCTGGTCTACAGAGTGAGTTCCAGGACAGCCAGGACTACACAGAGAAACCCTGTCTCGAAAAATCAAAAAAAAAAAAAAAAAAAAAAGCAGTGATACAAAAGTTTTCCTGCCTGCCTCCCTCCCCTCCCCTCCCCTCCCCTCCCTCCCTCCCTCCCTTCCTTTCTTTTGGTGTTTTTGAGTCAAAGTTTCTCTGTATAATGCCCTGGATGTTCTGGAACTTGTTTTGTAGACCAGGCTGGCCTTCTAAGTGCTGGGATTAAAGACATGTACCACCATGCCCAGCAAAAATAAAAATTAAAAAAAAAAACTTAATTAAAAAATAAAAGAATCTTGGCCAGACATAGTGGCACATGGTGGCATATCCTTTGATCCCAGCACGCAGAGGCAGAGGTAGGCAGATCCCTGTTAGACTGGGGCCAGCCTGCTCAACTTAGTAGGTTCTAGGCCAGTCAGAGTTATATAGTGAGACCCTATCAAAAAAAGATAAAAATCTTAAGAACTTATTTCTGTTAATTCAGCATAAGTCATAAAAATATAAAAAACACAAAAATGAAAGACACAAAGTATTTGTAGGCTAAGAGTTAAAAAAAACAATTGGCAACTCAGAGAGAGAGAGAGAGAGAGAGAGAGAGAGAGAAAGTGCACAAAACATATGTTCTACTAAGTAAGTCTTAACAATCTGAAAAGGCCATAGGAGAGGTTAAAAATGGACTCTGTCATACTGCGTGGTGTTTGGGTTAAGATTCTGAGGGCCATAGTGAAGGAACAAGAGATTGGCCAGTGCAGGTCTAAACCTAGCCAGGCTGCCTCTCCATTCTCATTCTCTCAGCTTATGTAGTCCTGGCTGGTATGGAGCTTCCAATCCTCCTGCCTCAACCTCTGGAGTACTAAGACAGACACTAAGCCCAGCATTTTATCTTATAAAATCTTGTTAGATCTGTTAAAGATGCTGTATGTGGGGTTGGAGAGATGGTTCATTGGTTAAGAGCACTTGCTTTTCCTGAAGAGGACTGCAATTTAGTTCCCAGCACCTATGTGGTGGTTCACAACCTTTCTAAATCCACTTTCAGAGTTCCAATGCCTCCTGACTACCGAGGGTACCAGGCATGCATACATACATGCAGGCAAAATATTCATACACACAAAATAAATCTTTTAAAAACAATTAAGAGCACTTGCTGCTCTTTCAGAGGACCTGGGTGTAGATCCCAGCACCACACAATGGCTCAGAACCATCTGAAACTCCAGTTCCAGAGTATCTGATGCCATCTCCTGGCTGCTAGAGTAGCTGCACTCATATGGTATACTTACATACATGGGAAAACCATTCATACACCTAAAATAAAAATTCTTAATCTTTTAAAAGTTGCCAAATGTATTGTTGATTAGGCACAGAAATATAGGCTAGATTAGAAAAACACAAATACCATTATGAGAACAAGACAGCATGGGAGAACCTTCTCAACAGGTTACAACAAGGACAGGACTCCAGGAATATGGAGGTAACAGTAAAGGAAGTAACTGAACACGTGCCAAAATCCCACCAACCAACCAACCTGCTGCTAACCTGAGACAAGTCTTTTTACAGCTGTAAGAAATGACAGGCCCTCTTCTGGGTTTGCATCTTAGAGGAGTGTGGTGCCTAGAAAAGGCAGAGCTGGGGAGAAGAACCTGGGATCACGAGGCCAGGACTTTGCATGGCTCCAACTGAGTAAATCAGAATTGTCTCTGTTGATCTCTTCATCATAATTCTTGATGGCTCATTTTTATTATTTTACTTTTTTGAGACAGTCTACCTGTATAGCCCTGGAACTCAATCTGTAGACCAGGCTGAGCTTAAACTCACAGAGATCTGCCTGCCTCTGCCGGGGTTAACAGTATGCTGCCCCCACTGTCCAGATCTTGCTGGCTCTTAACCTAGTCAAACTCAATGCTCTGCATATAGAAAGTATGATTTTTCTACCATTTCTTTCTTTCTTTCTTTCTTTCTTTCTTTCTTTTTTTTTTTTTTTTTGGTTTTTCGAGACAGGGTTTCTCTGTGTAGCCCTGGCTGTCCTGGAACTCACTCCGTAGACCAGGCTGGCCTCGAACTCAGAAATCTGCCTGCCTCTGCCTCCCGAGTGCTGGGATTAAAGGCGTGCGCCACCACCGCCCCGCTCTACCATTTCTAAAATGAAACTTACAGATGCTCTGACATGTCTAAATGTATTATATCAAAAATAGAGACACCAGAGCATCATTCTGTTTCCTGACTGTAGATGTCACGTGACAAGCTGCCTCATGTTGCTGACATTTAACCTTCCCTAGCACAATGGAGTGACCTTCAAACCACAAACCTTTTCCTTTAAAAGGTAGAAATAACAACCCACCATGAAAAGTTCAATGTATCATCAATCTTACATAACTGCATCAGAAGGCAAGAGTATCAGTTATATACCAAGAAAACTTTATCATAAAAATAGACATATGCATTCACTTGCCAACTTCTGTCTAGATATCCCCCAGTGTGCAACAAAGAATTGTTTGTAAGTTACAAAATAAGGACAGTACCTGGAAAATCATGTTTTTATACATCTGAGTCTGGACCCTCTCACGTGAAGTAGTTTTGCATAGTTTTTCTCTACTTGGTGAATTTTTCTGTTTCCTTATTACTGGATAGCTTTATTATCAGGTAAGTCCTCCAGGGTGCAAACGAGATTGATTGAGGGACTGTTAGACATTATTTTATAGAAATTTTACTGAGTTTGAAAAATCATTTCAAAGGTGAGTAATGAAAACACTGCTTGCAGGTTTTCACTTAACAAACAAATACTTAAAGAAGGCTGTTTGTAAGTGTGCCTCCTACCCTACACATACATGTGAACACACGTATATGCTTAGCTTTTGTTTCAGAAGGCTGAGGCTGGGGAGATGGCTTGGTGGTTAAGAGCACCTGCTGTTCTTCCAGAGCTCCAGAGTTCTGTTTCTGGCACCCATGTGGCAGCACACTACCATTTTTAACTCTTCTGACAATGTCTTATGACTTTATCCAGCACCAGGCATGCACATGTATATAAACATACATGCAGGAAAAAAAAAAGGCAAAGGCAAAGGCAAAGGTAGTTGATTAGTTGATATTTCCATCTCATAAATTAATTTTAATTTCATTGTAGTATTTTAAACACAGCTTACCAACTTACCAGTTACAGATGTAGGCTAGCATGCCCAACATTGCCAAACTCTTCTTGAGGGATATATATGTGTACATGTATACATGTGTATGTATACATATACAAATACATATTGTTGTATAATAGTTTCCTCCAAGATTGAAACATTTCATCTTTCAGGGAAGCTCTTTAAGATAGGAGGTAAGCAACTCAAAGTAGCTTCAGAAACTTCCCGAAACTGACCAGATTCACAGCCTGATGTGTTTGTTAGCCAGACGCGTTCTTAAGGCTGAGCACCAAGGTATCATCCAGCAATCAAAATCCCCCTTTTGGCTACTCCAGTTAACACACCCAATCAAAACACCACTGTATCCTAGCCCAGTCTAACAAAGATCTATCCTTTTTTCCTCTTAAAAGAAAATTACCTATAAGGTCCTTTGCTGCTTTTTTCTGCCCAAGTCAGAAATTAGTCACTTTACTCTTTCCTCCACCTTAATAAAGAATCTGTGAAAACAGGTGTCTGGGTGTGGTCTGTGGTTCAGGGTTGGGGAGGGATCACCCCTCTGGGTTCCAGTCCCTTCAACAGGCGGCTTAGGAGTGTCTAGTGGAGGGATCGCAGGATGACAGTCTTCATCTATGTGGTACAGGTGGCTGTCTGCTTGATGAACAGACTCACATGAACGTGACGATGACCCAAAAATAGTTTAAGGTTTAGAGGGAATTTTGCAGTCTTTGAGATTAGAGCACAAGGGTCAAGGTTGCCGGCAAGCAGCAGCAGAGACTGTCTGGCCACTGTTGTGTGGAGTCAGAAATGAATCTGAGGCCAAGATGGCACCAAGCAGGAACTTGTTTGTGTTAAGGAGAAATTGCAACAAGAAAGGCAGATGCAGCTACTAACATTCTCCATGTGAACCTGATTTGGCAAGTAAATGAGATGAGTGAGGATGAGAGAGATTGGTGGTAGAAGCAGACGTGCCTCAGGTCCAACCTTGAGTGGAGAAAGAGGAGAAATCTCTACTGCAGCCTGCAGATGGGGCCTTACCCACAGTCCCATATGAGAAACTAGCATTATCAGGAAATGCCCAGCGATAGACTGCTGGAATTGGGGGAGTTCTTTAAATAAGGAATGAAAGAGTCTATCACAGCCTGGCTTGTGAGGCTGTGGGGCATGGGAGCAGATGGATTCAGCTCCACTGCTCTAAAGGAAGAAGCATTGTAACTTCCCAACCCTCCTTAAGGCAAAGGCAGCTTAACCTGGGCCAGTATGAGGGAAGTCAGTCCTGACAGACTGGCTTATTAGAGCCATCCAGAACATTTGGTTATCTCCATCTGAGGTCCCCACAAATAGAAGGATCATAGAGGAGGTACTGGTGCTACAAGGACTAGGAATACGAGAAGCTGTGTTCGAATCCCTGTTCACTGGACCTAACAGGATGGTGTTCACAGAGGCATTAAAGAAAAGGTGTATCCAGCAGGGACCTCGAAGCTAGTACCCAGCTTTAGTACTGCTGCTGAGCCCTTTGGGTGGGAAAGGCTTTGGCAGATCTCAGTGACTTAGACCAGCATGTAAAGAAAGAGTCTAGTTAAATGAGAGAGCAGCCTAGAATAGGTAGTAAAGGGAAAGGCAGAGGAAGATGTCTGTCTGGGCTCCTCAAAGACAAATGGAGTGACATTGGTGTCTTACTGGAGCTCCTAAAAAAGCAGATAGAAAGAGGAGCTGTTCACAAAAGGCATTGGTGAAAAGAGCATAGGTGAAGATATCCAGCCAGTCCTGGGGGTGGGTAACTATCCCCCAGAGGAGGATGCACTTCTCTGCAGCAGAAAGTTATGCTAGGTGTAGATGAAGTTTGCCCATCCCAGAACTCCTCCAACACCCACCATGCCAGCCCAGGACGGCTCAGACCCAGGGATCCAGCAGGCGCAGGGGGGGTAGTGGGGAGGGACGCTCACCTTTGGCCCTGAGGAGGTCTGTGCACATCAAGTGAGAGAAGACATGAGGGCTACGGAGAGCTAAGTGAGCTGGCAGCGCCTATCCAGGCTTTGTCTCCAACCTGTAGAAGAAGCAGGTGACACGCATGGATGGGTCCTTTCCATGCTGTACTAGACCCTGCCTATGTCTGACTTTGGTAGCTTCTTACTGGTGAACTGGGTTCATCTGACAGTTGCTGAGGACAGGTGACAGCAGACTTTCAGAGAGCTTTCCCAAGGTTGTCTTTGTAATCCCACCATTTGTTGGAGGATGGTGTTCAGGATGTTCCTTGTCCTGCCTGCCCCCTGGAAAAGGCTTGGTTACAGATGATATAATGCTAGCCTCTGAGTGTTTTGCAGCTTTGGAAAGCCACTGGACAGACAAGCCAAGCTGCAAAGAAGACTCGGACAAGCTGAGCTGCAAACAAGATGGAGACCAGATCAGCTATCTAGAAGAGGTCTAAGAACAGAGTCACTTGGAAAAACCAGTCTCCAACATGTCAAGTTGCCTGCAAGCAGTGAGCTCCCAGTTTCCAGCTGTGGTGAGCTGTCACCCAGGGTGGGCTTTGGTGATGCAGCTGTCTGTGAGTCATTTCTGTTCCTGTAAATAACTCCAATAAAACTCATTGGTTCACCAAGTTGGACTTTCCTGGTATCTATACATTGGTTGTGGGTTCCCTACTGGGGTGAGTAGACATGTGTCACACACACACACACACACACACACACACACACACACACACACATATCTAAAGGGCTTAAAAGAAATTATACTAGCAACAATTTAAACATTCAAAACCGGGGAAGTGATAAAACTTACGAAGCAAGTTCCAGCTACGTGATCTTTAGAGGAATACACTTAATTATAAAAACAAAAGTAAGGTAATGCTAGACTTAAAGACCAAGCCCCACCTTCTTTGGGATTGATCTGTAGTTTATGATTGTTTGCTCTTCTAAGAATCCCAGTGAAACCCACCGGGTCACCAACAAGGAAGTAACAAGAATAGGATCAACGTGTTACACAGAAACCCTGAATGGATTTCAAGTATCAAAAATTCAAATTTCAAAACTCAAGAGAACTAACAGAGGAGACAAGTCTACAGTTAGAATCTGTGAGCTGGCAAGATGGCTCATCAGCTAAAGCAATTCCCAAGCCTAGTAACATGATCTGGATCCCCAGAACCCACATAGAAGCAGGCACCGGGCTGGAGAGATGGCTCAGTGGTTTAAAGGCCCTGACTGATCTTCCAGAGGCCCCGAGTTCAATTCCCAGAAACCACATGTAGCTCACAACCATCTGTAATGGGATCTGATGCCCTCTTCTGGTGTGTCTGAAGACAGCTACACAGTGTACTCATATACATAAAAAATAAAAATAAAGAAAGCAGGAACCAAGTCCCTAGGCTGCCCTGACTTCCATGTGTACCCATGGTAGGTCCACACCCTTGTCCACCCCTCCCATCCCACCACATACATAAATAGCTACTTTTAAAAAGGAAACTGTAAAATCTTTCAGTAAGTAAAAGCAGCAGTTGACAAAAAATCAGTAGCAATAGAGGATTTATATAACATTACATCAAGTATTTGACATAACTGATACAGGCACAGAATACCTACTCCCAAGAGTGGGATGGCCTGAGGGGGCAGGGCTAACAGGTTTAAGGCAATGAGCTAACTTGGAAGTGGAAGTCACAGCTAAACTTTTTTTTTTTTTTTGGTTTTTCGAGACAGGGTTTCTCTGTGTAGCCCTGGCTGTCTTGGAACTCACTCTGTAGACCAGGCTGGCCTCGAACTCAGAAATCCGCCTGCCTCTGCCTCCCAAGTGCTGGGATTAAAGGCGTGCACCACCACCGCCCCGGCCACAGCTAAACTTTTAACCGTTTATTTACCACTCAATTTGGGATACAGGGCAATTTGGGATACAGTGCTAGCTTCCACCCCCCCCACCCCCCATTGTTGAGTTTCCTCCAGGGAACAGCACTGTGAAAGTAAATCAACCTTGATGCCGGAGAGCACACCGAACCAAAGCTACCCGCCATTTTATAGACTGAGCACAAAGCAGAGGAAGATGGAGGTCAGGCTAGGGGTGGGAAAGTACCGAGAACTGCTTTACAGTAGGGATTAAATGTCTTCAAGGTTTTACCCTTTGCTAAGGACTCCTAAGAAAGGACCTCCTAGGAGAGGGGCCTGGGCTAGGGATGCAGATGTGCCTGAGACATGACTGCTGAGGGCTTCAACTCCCGCAAAGCACTCGGTGTTTACTAAAGCTCGTATGGTGAGGACAGCTTCCCCCTAAGTGGCTTACCAGGATCACCTTTGAAGAAAAAGAGACACATCCAATAAATAAATAATAATAAAAAAATCAGTAAAGGTCTAGAAGACTTAACACAGCCAGTCTACCTGACCCCAAAGACATTTGTTCTACTTAACACCAGGAGAATACATACAGTCTTTTCCACTGCACAGGGAACATGTACTAAGACGCATCAGATTGTAGGTCAGGAGACAAATCTTGGTAAATTTAAAAAGATTCAAGTCACATGAAGAAACAACAGATCTATTAGAAATACTTGAAAATGTAAGAAGGCATCTCATGGGTTAAAGATGATTAAAGGCAAAAGGCAAGTGACATGGGTGAGAAGTGAACGGTCAGGAAGGAGATGGCTGGTGTGTGACGACTTCTGAGCTGTGCATGTACACATTTTAAAATTCCAATCAGAAGCTAAAAAATCAGAGCTGGGTGTGGCAGCATATGCCTGCACTCTCTCAGCTCTTCGGAGGTAAGATAAGAGTTCAAGGTGATCCTCATATGAGCTACTCAAGACACTGTCTGAAACCAAAACAAAACAAAATGAAATCTGTGGTGGCAGAGGATCCCAGTTTTGTTCCACTCGCCCACATCTGGCAGCTCACCACTGCCTGTAACTCCAGCTCTAGTGCCTTCTTATGGATGCCCTGGGTACCTGCATATACGTGGAACAAATTCACTCAAATACACACAAATATAAGACTTCGTTTATTAAATAAACAAAAAAACAAAACTGAAGGTTGAAGCAAGAATTTGACTAGTTTGAGCTATAAAACAAGATGGTGTTATAAATATAAAAATTTAAAAAGCTAAGACCCTGGATGGTGGTGGTGCACACCTTTAATGCCAGCGCTCCAGAGGCAGAGGCAGGTGGATTTCTACGTTTGAGGCCAGCCTGGTCTATAGAGTGAGTTCCAGGACAGTCAGGGCTACACAGAGAAACCCTGTCTCAAAAAGAAAACCAAACCAAACCAAAACCAAAACCAAAACAAAATGAAAAACTGAAACAAAAGCTAAAATCTCCTAAAAGTTACATAAATAGTACTAGAATGCTCGTACTTTTAATTTGAGCATCAAATCCATTCTTTATAAATGTATCCACTATTGGAAATCAACTATCACAAAACTACACATCTTCATTACTCTCAAAATATAAAAGTCAAATGCCATTGGGTTTAATCCAGAACTTAGGAGGAAGAGAGAGATAGGCCTTTGATTTCAAGGCCAGTCTGCTCACAGAAAAGGTTCAAACCAGGCAGGGATCCTGCCTCAGAAATAAGTAAGAAAGAATAAATAAATTACCTTGTTCCTCCACGGTAAGAGAAGACTTGGGTAGGAGACATTCACAAAAACAACAATAAAGTAAAACAAAGATAATTTTCTGACATGATAAAGGTTGTTGAGGGGACCAATATCTACTTACCTCAAACTTTCCTTCTAAATGGACAACAGCCATTCTTTCTCTTCTGTGTTGTACCCTGAGAATACGAAAGTTAAATGAGATGCTATGTTGTTCTTGCCATATACTCTGAATTAGAGACAACCTCTTCCTCCATCCACACAGTCTGTCCCTGTCTAAACTTAAACCTGCCCACTAGAGACAGAGCCTGCATGGCTGTGTCATAAGTCCTAGCCTCTAGAGCACTTCTTTCCAAGAGTGGTAGGGGTGCCATTGCATCTCAAAGTCTCATCTAAATCCTAGGCCTGTAGCTTTTCGTGAGGAGTCTCCATTATCTGGCTTCCTTTCTGTCAGCTTCCTTGGCTATGAAACACAGGGACTCTGCAACAAAACTATTCCCAGGTGGAAAGAGGAGGATGGTGGACTGAGTCAATTCTGTGGATGGATGGATGAGCTGCCACCATGTAAAAGAGAGGTTAAGTCCTACACAAGAAACTCAGGATTCTTTGGTAGATCCCCCACCACCACCACCAAATGAATTCCAAACAAAATTTCACCGTTGTACCCTACTACATTAGGGAAGGATCACAAGCACAAAATGATCACACTAAGCTACATGCAATAAAATTTCCAGTCACACTGCTAGTGTCACAATTTACACTGTCAGAGCTACACTGCTGGAGCACTAACTCTTACATAGGATCCAAGCATGTACAATAGCTAAACATCCTGTCAGGGACAAATACTGTCAGCGCCATTCTTTCACAAGGGTGCACTTCTACTTTCTTTACAAATATGAGAACAGCACGTATCATCCTACAGTCACACACACACACACACACACACACACACACACACACACACACACTCACACAGTCACCCAGATGGGAAAACACAATAAAGTCACAGGTGACGGAAACAAGCAATCGCAATCTCAGTGACACTATCGTACATGTCTTCCCAGGCAAGCCAGTTATGCACAGGATACCAGGTACACCCAACAACCTCAGAGTGACATAAGCATCCAAACATCTCGCTGTAACAGCACCGTTTCTCCACCATACATGTGGGCCGACACCATCAGAGTCCCAGAAACATATCCAGTGAGATAAGCAACAATCACACACACCCTTGGAGTCACAACTCATTCACACACATCACGTCAACCACAAACCAGGGTCGCAACAAGCTCCAAAAGCACAGGCTTGTAGTGCACACACACGGGTGACACTGCCACCTAATGCCACAGACACGTCCTCTAGGCGTTCCCAACACTCTCACCTCCGCAGGGAAGCTCAGGGTCCCGCCTCCGGCGCCGGGCCCCACACTTGACTTCAGTCAACCCGCTCCACCGGATGTTTAGGCGCGCCCCCAGACACAGCCCTCTAGCGACACAAGTATCCCGAACTCTCGCGAGGAAACGAGAGTGGCGTTCTGCACCCAGTGACTCTGGGAAATGTAGTCCAATGGCAAGGGCCAATGCCTGCTCCCCTCCCTCCCTCCCTCCCTCCCTCCCTCCCTCCCTCCCTCCCTCCCTCCCTCCCTCCCTCC
>JANHMN010000003.1:31973709-32013855 GCA_030674055.1 Rhabdomys pumilio | reverse complement strand
CCTTCTGTCTCACTCTCTTCCTCTTTCACTACCATCTCTACCCTCCCCTCCCCCCCTCTCCTTCCGACCTTCTCTCTCGCCTTCTTCCTCCCTCCCTCCCCCCTCCGATCTCAGTATTTGTGAGGTGATTTATACTTGTGGTAATGAGATTTTATACCACTGTGGGGTTGCTCAACAGAGACTTCAGCCCTAGAGATTTGTTTGTGAAGGGTCACTACATATTTCTGGAATAATTGACTAGTTGCTTATGATGATTTGTGTCATATATACATACATGCGTGTGTGTATATATTTAATATTTCCTTGAGCTTGTATTTCACAGTAGCTTCCAGAGTTTCCGTTAGCAAATGACAATGTGATCATGTTGGCTGTGAAGAAAGATGGTAGAATTATTTCTTCCTTGAATACTGATTGGATGATTGGGGAAATGTAAGCAATGCCATACTCTATTTTTTTCTGAAAAAAGTGATTTCGAGCCTTTTACATAATAACAAGTTTAGGAAGATACTTATGGTGTCTAATGTCAATATATTCTGTTAGGCACAGTTCTATAATACAAATTACAAACACTTAAAGTGCTTCAATCATTTTCATAAAACCATGATTATGCCATAAGCATATACATATATTAATAAAAAATCTGGAAAATAATGTATTGATTTGTAATTCAAACTCTGTTTTTAATGATGGTTCTTGAATGCTTTGTCTTCCTTTTAGCCCTCCACCCAGCAGAGGTAGTAGAGAAGAACAGATATGGGGGAGTGGACATGTTTAGAAAGGTTCTTTGGAGCAACTCCTGGCTGTGTTGTCTGGAAACTGACAGTTCAGCTCTCAGGTCAGCAGCGGCAGCTCGATCCACTCACAAACACTTCATGGATTCATCAGCAGTCCAGTTTGGTAGAGTCGGGTTAGCAACAGTGGTGACACTACCTAGCAGAGACAGCCAGGCCTCAGTCTTGGCACAAGTCAGCAGGAGGGACCCGGGGGAATGCCCAGAGAAGTTCTCAACTGTGCCTCTCAGGGAAGTGAAGATCGGTAAAGTGGGAGACCCACAGGGGCTGTACAGCTAGCTGCACCAGCAAGCCAAGCTCTCCCGCATCACTGTCCATGGAATCCTCTTTATACTCTCTCCAAACATCTCTCTCCTGCATGGGTCTTGCCTCAGCACGTGTGTGCATCTGTCTCCTCTGACATCACTCTGTCAATCAGCCCGAGTCTACTTAAGCGGCAAGAAACTGCAGCACACCACCAGAAGTTTTTTGGTGTGTTTCTCTCTATGGAGTCCTGACAAAAGCAGCTCAACTTATGCAATGTAAGGTGGACCAACACACGTCTGTCATTAGCAAAGAATCCTTCATCACGTGTCCTTTCACATGTTTGCTTAAGCAGAACATCCTTTTATCTGTGTCTGCCTCAGCTAAATGTTCCTTCACGAGTCTGTCTTAGCCATCTAACTGACTTTCCAAAGAACCCTTAAGTTTCCACTTAACCGGTTTGAACGAGAATGCCCCCCACAGGCTCATATATTTGGATGTTGGTTCCCAGTTAATAAACTGTTAGGAAAGAGTAGGAGGTGTGGCTTTGTTGGAGGAGTGTGTTATTGTGGGTGGGCTTTGAGGGTTCAAATGTCCAAGTGAGATTTGTGAATTAGATGTGAGCTCTCCCTAGTGCTCTAGGGCCAGGCCTGCCTGATGTCACACTCCCCACCGTGATGACTGTAGACTCACCCTCTGAAACTGTCAGCAAGCCCCGAATTAAAAGAGGTTTTTTTTCCTTTTTCCAACCAGGCAGTGGTGGCACATTCCTTTGATCCTAACACTTGAGAGGCAGAGGCTGGCAGATCTGTAAGTTCATGGCTAGCCTGGTCTACAGAGCAAGTTCTGGAAAAGCCAGGGCCAAACAGAGCAAGTTCTAGGAAAGCCAGGGCCACAGAGCAAGTTCTAGGAAAGCCAGGGCCAAACAGAGAAACTGCCTTGAGAAAAACAAAAGTATTTTTTTCCTATAAGAGGCACAGGCAGGTAAATCTCTGAGTTTGAGGCCAGCTTGGTAGATGGAAGTCCAGGACACTCAGGGTTACACAGAAAGACCCTGTCTCAAAAAAAAAAAAAAAAAAAAAAAAAAAAAAAAAAAAAAAAAAAAAAAAGATAAAGAACAAAAACAAAATAATTTTTCCTGCTAGCTTATATTTTTCAAAACCAACTTTTAAGTGTTCTTAAATGCTTTAGCCTTTCTTTTAGCCCAACACCCACCAGTTAGTGGGAAGAAAAAGATAGGGCAAAGGAGGATGTGGCCTGTTTAGAAATAGTTCTCTGGGGTGGGTGAATCCAATCTATGTTGTCAGGGTATCAGCAGTTTAGTTCACATGAGTCAGCAGTGGTAGCTTGATCCACTCACAAACAACATTCACGAATTAGCCACAGCAGTGGCTTTTGTCCATCCAGAAGAAACCTCTCGAGGCGCTGCCGATTGGCCCGAGTTTGAAGAATCTGCAAGGAACACCACCAGAAGTTCTTTGGTGCATTTCTTTCAACAGAGACACAACAAACTATGATCAGCAAAGAGTGGCAAGGCGAACCAACGCCACACAGCGTCACCACTGTCTGCTGGGTTATACTTATACCCTTTCCAAACACCACATGTTCTCTCAAGCATCTGCTCTAGCAAAACATCACATACCCCCTTTCCAGGCAGCTTCTAGAAAAACACCATGTGTCTGTTCTCAGCCAAACATCCTCCCACGTGTCTGCATCAGCACAAACACAAGACAGTTTCCAGAAAAATATCACAAGACACAACTCAGTCTCCAAAGAAACCAGAAATTTCAACTTCCTTTTCCTGTGGTGCCTTAGTCATAGGGTTGTCTCATAGCAATAGGAGGGTAACTAAGACAAATCCAGTGCCTACCTCTGGGAGGAACTCCTACAGGAAAGAAGGTGAGAGGGAAGCACAGTTTTACCTATAATGTGTGCTAAGTCTTCTACAGGAAGAAGAAATCTGCACATTATCTTGGTAATGAAAACTAAATAGTGTAGACACATTCAAAGGGGGCATTAAGAACACTGTGCATAATGGCAAATTTTTCAGTATTTGACAAAATAAGAATTTGACACACGGAAGAATACCAAAGACATTGGCTCTAATGCCAGGAAAGGGATGGACTTGCTAGCAAGGACAAGAACAAGCAGGCAAAGAGAGAGGATTCCTTCATCTGTGTCCTTTATGTAGGTTTTCAGCAGAAGGTGCAGCCCTGATTAGAGATAGATCTTCACCCCCAAAAGATCTGGATTAAAGGTGTGCCTTCCTACCTCAAAGATCCAGATAAGAAGTGGATCTTCCCCCATCAAGTGATTTAATTAAGCAAATATTCCTCCCAGGTGTCCCCATTTTGGAGTTTCATTTAGTTCAAGATGTAGTCAAGTTGACAACTAAAACAGCCATCAGAGATTGTTGAGAGCCGCTCTGTCAATGTTGGGACCCACACTGTCAAAAGCCTCAGGGGCTAAATTGTTAGAGCCTGCACTGCCCCAAGCTGCTCAAGTCCACGGGTCAGGGTTCAGCAAGAGAGAGAGTGAGGACCGACTCGAGGAATGGAGACCAGACAGTGTGATTCAATCCCATTTATTCTTCAGTCTCTCTTCCTAGTCCAAGTCCCAGGACTTGAGTTCCTAGTCCCTAGTTCCTAGTACCTAATGCAAGTTACAAGTTCCTAGTTCCAGTTGCTAGTCTCTTTCCCAGTTCCAAGTTCTTTCTCCAAGTGCTAAGTGCCTAATGTCAAGTGTCTAATCCAAGTGTCTAATAACTATTAATGCCTAATAACTAACTTCTTCTGTCTACCTCTCGCCTTTTATATGTCTCACTTCTAAGCCATGCCTTTAAGTCACGCCTTTAAGTCACGCCCTTAGGTCTTGTCTCTAAATCTGATCTCTAAGTCACGCCCTTAAGTCACACACCTCTAAGTCTCACACACCCAAGGGAAGATCCTGGGTATCTAAAACAAGATGCTATCAGAGTGTGCTCAGCTGTTGTAGGCTATTGTAATCAAATCTCTTGCCAGGGTATATGGCTCAAGATGGCTGCAAGGATGATAGCCACCTTCTGTCAGCTCCCCACAATAGATACTTGTAAACCATAACTAGATTTACAGACAACATTCAAGGCTTGTCACAGTAAAACATAATCACATATTGTTCAAGAGACAAACAACCAACCCCCCCACAAGTCATATAATCCTAAAAGGAATTCTCCAAGCTTTCCAGGAACTATGATTGATAATATTACAGATAATAATAGACTTTTGTCTTTCATATCTGTGGTTTTTTTAGACAGGGTAAGTTATGTAGCTTGGGCTATCCTGGAACTCACTCTGTAGACCATTCTGGCCTCAAACTCACAGAGATCTGTCTGCTCTGCGTCCTTGGTGCTGTGACTAGAGGAACTTAACACCATGCCTGGCCTTATTTGCATTTTTTACTTTATCTAAATTGCCAAAAAATAATGGACTAGAAGTTATAAATGTATATTATAAACTAAACAATTGTTATGATTGTATTCAATATATCTAAAAAAAAAAAAAGAAGCAGTTGCCCCAGCCAAGAGTCCACACATAGACCCAAGTGACCTGCAGAGACCACCCCTCATATGTGCAACTTGTATGTGTCTGGTGCCCACTGAGGCTAGACCAGGGCATCAGATCCTCTGGAATTGGAACTGGAGATAATTCAGAGCTGCCATGAGGGTGATGGCAAGAGCAATATGTATATATATATATATATATATATATATACATATATATATATATACATACATATATACATATATGTATATATATACATATGTAATTACAATTATATATATAATATATATATATGATTTTAATAATATATAATAATTATTAGAGTGGCTTACAGCCTGAGGTCCAGCTAGTCCAACAATGGCTGACTACCAATGGAAACTTTCAAGAATTAAGGAGTTGTTCAATTTATGAGGCTGGATATCTCATCTGGTCATCAGTATATTTAGAATCCTGAAAAAGTAGACTTTAATACCAGTAAAGAAATGGACTTTCAAGCAAGAACAAGCAGGCAAAGAGAGGGGCATCATTCTATGTCTTTGGATAGGCTTCCAGCAGAAGGTATATGGCCCAGATTAAAGCTGGATCTTCCAACCTCAAAAGACCTGGATTTAAATTGGGTCTTCCTACCTCAAGTGATTCAGTTAAGGCAAAATCCTTCAGAGGTGCACCCAGCAGCTTGGATTTTCGATAATTCCAGATATAGTCAGGTTGATAGTCAAAGATGGCCATCACAAGTTCACACCTTGTCAACTTGATATACAATCATATCTTCTTATATCATGCTAAATTTCTAAATAAAAAATAATAAGCAGGTCAGAATTATGTCTAATAAAATTATACCTTGTACAACTGCAAATGCATTATAAATTTAGAATAGGTAACAGTGTCTCTTGAGAGACATTCTTTTAGTATCTCAAACTTAAATATGATAGCCATTGATATTCTCTTAATTTATGTCATATCACATGATAAAGAAACTGGAGTAAAAACCACAAATATCTTAACAAAATTTGACAGAAAGATGTCAATTATAATCTATTTTCTGCAACTGGTGATGTGCCCTTAGCTGGTATTTATAATTACTTTTCTCTATTACCCATTCTGTATTTCCTCCACATTTTGCAAAAACCACAGCAGGACTTTGTATTTTTCATGGAGAAGTGGTGTATATCACCATTCCTGATGGATCCTTACCTTTGTCACCCAGTCTATTGTAGTTTCTCATTGACTTTAGTCACAGGATGTGGCAGCACCAAGAAATGCCCTAAAGGATCTCCTGCCCTCCAGATACAATCTTTCTTACCTTGACTGTGGAGAAGCAATCTAATTTCCCCATGGTAATCTGGATCAATCACCCCTCTGAACACTGTTATTCCTATGCAGAACTGTTGGCTTAAGGGCATTAGAAACCCAAAGTGGCCAGGGGGAAGTCTGGGATTCCAGTTCAATGGAATAGTTGTTGGCTCCTGGCAGGAGCATTATCCACTCTGGAACCAAAACTTCTAGACCACCAGAATTTAAGGTCACAGGAACAGGAAGTAAACATTTTTCTAGTGGGTCACTAGGGGTGATCGTGAATGGAACTATTTTCTTTTCCATCTGTTGGTTCCTGGATCTTCGGATCATAGCTATGGAAGAAACTGAGACATATATTGGATACTGATTCTGGAGATCCCTGCTTTAGCCCTCCAGGGTACTGCACCTAATTGTCACTGTAACTGTGTCTTCAAAAGGCCATTCCATCTTTCTATCAGACCAGCTGCTTTGGAATGGTGGGGAACATGGTAAGACCAGTGGACTCCATGATCATGGGTTCACTGTTGCACTTCTCTGGTTCTGAAGTGAGCTCCTTGGTCAGTAGCAAGAAAATAGTTGCCGCTAGATCATATGGTGCAAGTGGTAGTGTAAGGCCCACACGAAGGGAGGACCTCACCCAAGTCTCAGGAATTCACAGCCACCCATTAACTCACAAGACACCAAACTTGATGCAATCAGCAAGAGGTATATTTTGATCAACATGTTGAGGTCAAGACCCATGACCCATGCAGGGGCAGTGGGGTTTGACCCTGGGGCTTTGGAGGCAGAGAAAATTTAAAGGCCAAAACCACAACCCAGGGGGGAAACCATAATCCAGGGGGAGTGAAGGAGGGTTATTGGAGAGTACCTGTGGAAAGTCCCAGCCCATTATTCAGTTTGTGATAGGGTCTAAGGAACAGTCATGGGGAACACTTTGTATAGGCTATTCTCTAAGAGCCTATTCGTAATCAACCATCTATCTTGTGGTCAGCCAAGTTCCTGAAACACAGAGCTCATGACCAAGCTGACCTGTACTCTTGCTTCTGCCCAGTCTGCTAGGAGATTTTGAAAAATTTTAACTCTTTCATTTCTCCATTTCTTCTGATATAAGAGTTTTAATCATAAAACTTGGCGTAACATCAAAATCTGAACAGCACTTATTTTTTTCTCTAACAAGGATAACTAATATATTTAGAGATGTCTTCGACTTTCATCACTGTGGGGGTGATCAGGAGCACCAGGTATGGTCTTTTTTAGTGAGGTTTAAGGTTCTCAACCTGGTGGTGGCAGATGAGAACAGCATCTCCAACCTAGAACTGATGAGGCACATTCAGGTCTCCAGTCTCATAAGCTTCTTTTAACTGCTCCCAGACCTCATGTCAGACCACCTCAAGTGTTTACATGTGGACAAACAGGGATTTAGAAAGAACAACATCAGAATCATGTATTCTACCTATCTCAGTAAGTGATGGAGACCCCCCACATAAAATCTTATAAGGTGTTAACTTAAGTCATAACCCAGAACAAGGCAAAAGGAAGGAGGGCTGTCGAGTCATCCCCAGCCGGTCTTTAAGGCTAATTTCGTAATAGTTTTATTTATCTTTTTTATCTGTCTTGAGCTCTGGGGTCTGTAAGTACAATGTAATTTTTAATTAATCTCTAGTTAGGTGGCCAGTCCCTGACTTGCCTGGGCAACAAAGGCAGGTCTATTGTCAGACCCAATTATCTTGGGTATTCTATACCTGGGGAAGTTCTCTTCTAAGATCTTCTTAGCCACCACGTTGGCAGTCTCAGTCTTTGTAGGAAAGGCTTTTACCCAGCCTGAAAAAGTATCTATAAAGACTAACAAATATTTGTTACCATATTTAGCAGGTTTGACTTCCGTGAAGTCCACTTCTCAGTAGGCCCCAGGTCTGTCTCTTTGAAGTCTTCTTCCTGGGGGACATCTTCAATTACAAAGCTGCTCCCATCAGTATACCAGTTCGGACTTCCTGGCCAAGGCTGGTCTTCTGCCAGAATATCAATACAGCGATGGACGGGGGAGGAATAATTGTCTCAGGCAGCAAGGTGGCATGGTTCAGGATGGTCAGGGAGGCAAAGATCACCCTTTAATGTGGGAATTAGTCATCTATCTGTCAGGGGGCTATCGGATAATGTTCTCAAGGGAGTGGGGTCCCACAACAGTTGTCTGTTGTCTCAGAGTCAATTTATCATCATCTTTGTAAAAGCCAGCAGTGTCTAGGAACTCTCTCATTTGTCTTAGTTCTTTGTAGACCTTTAAATGTAATCAAATGTAGTGCCTGGCTTCTTTACCGGTAGCAGGGGTTTGTTCCACAGTGACTGGCAAGGAACCAGAATGTCCTATTGTAACAGTATTGAATGTGAGGTCTAATTCTTTCTCTGGCTTCACGGCTCACTGGGTACTGCCGCACTCCCATAGAGGAGCCACTGGTTTTAGTCCAAGCTTTTGGAAATTCTGTTAACCATTTACTAATGTCGGGGCTTCTTGCTGTTCTTGAAGTTCATGAAGCCGGTACTCATCTTTTAGTTTTAAGGCCAATATCATAGAGGTGGGGGTTCTCTCAAGACCCCTGGTCTTGTCTGAGTAAACTTTAACTTTGTCTCTCTCTAACAAAGGCATAGGGCACTCAGGAATAACCAGAATGAGACACTTGTCTTTTCCCCAGATCAACAGTTTGCGAAGTAGTCTAAGAATACTGTTTCTGCCCAGTGTAGGCACACTGATCTTTTTTTTAACAGATGTCTTTGCATCTCTCTGTTCCCATTTGGTCTTGGTCTTCTGTTGCCCAGATTCCCTGTCTGTCTAAGCCCTGTCCTTTCTCTCTCTCTATCTCTTATAGCTGCGGCCAGTATTCTAGTCTTCAGTCTCTCTTTTGTGATATACTTTTTCTGTCTCTTTAACTAAATCCTACAGGGTATAATTTTGTAATCCCTCTCTCTATATGCTGTAACTTTTTACCTGTCACCAGAGCCTGGTGGGGTAAACTGTCAGCCGCTCCCTACCTGTAGCTGTGTTGAAGTCTCAGTCTGGTCGGTTAAGGGGAGCTTCTAACAGGATTCTTTTTCGTTCTTCTGTGGTAAAGAGAACCTGTAAAAGTTGCTGGCAATCATCTCAGGTAGTCTTTAAAACATTAAAGACTGTTCTAGTCCCATCAGACTGGCACGGTTATCTGAAAAGGAAGGGTGATTAATCTTCCAGTTTAGTCTATACCTCACAGAGGGCCAGGGCTCGGGAGTCTGGCTTCTTCTTTTTCACCCACTGTGGTGGATCTTGGACCAGGTCCTGACACACAGTAATGTATGGCTGTTGATCGGGATATGATCCCGGTCTTTCTTGAAAAATAATAGCTTTAACTTCAAAAATAATAATCAAGTCAAAAGTCTCTTCTGGTGGCCAGTCAACATCAAAAGTCAGCCACTCTGAGGCACAAAAAAATCTGTCACAGTCTTTTCCTGATCTCAACTGATAAGTTATGTGCTCTGGTTTTAACTTTAGTCCAATGGTCTAGGGTTAAACTTTAGTCATAGTCTGTCTCATCGTCATAAATAACACAAAACCCAGACAAAACATATACACAGAAAGACTAACAAAAACCTGTCTCAATTGCGAGTGCCAGTCAGGAGGAATTCTGCGTCCTCCCCAGCACCCAGTGCCAGCCAGGAGGGATTCCACATCCTCCTCAGCACCCCATGCCAGCCGGGAGGGATTTCACATCCTCCCTACCAAGAAGACCACCGTGTCTTCCCTGACACTCAGATGGGAACCTCTCAGATGTCTCTGGGGGTCCTTGTCTTCCTGAGACATCTCTCAGGGTGCAGCAGCTGGTGACTCTCACAGCACATCTGCCAGTCACCTGTATGTCTCCTCCCGAGACAAAAAATGGTTTATTGTCTCTTCAGACAGAAGCAACTGCAGACCAAAACCAAAGTGCACTTTTCAGAAACCAAACAATTTACACAGATGGCCACATGAGAAACCAAACAATTTAGACAGACGGCCACACAGCAACCAGACAGACAACCGCAGGTGAAACCTTACCTCCAAGTGGATTCTTGGAGATTAGGATGGTCGCAGTTTCCTGGTCAGGGAACCAAAAATGTAAGGCCTCCATGAAGGGAGGACCTCACCCAAGTCTCAGGAATTCACAGCCACCCATTAACTCACAAGACACCAAACTTGATGCAATCAGCAAGAGGTATATTTTGATCAACATGTTGAGGTCAAGACCCATGACCCACGCAGGGGCAGTGGGGTCTGACCCCAGGGCTTTGGAGGCAGAGAAAATTTAAAGGCCAAAACCACAACCCAGGGGGGAACCATAATCCAGGGGGAGTGAAGGAGGGTTATTGGAGAGTACCTGTGAAAAGTCCCAGCCCATTATTCAGTTTGTGACAGGGTCTAAGGAACAGTCATGGGGAACATTTTGTATAGGCTATTCTCTAAGAGCCTATTCGTAATCAACCATGTATCTTGTGGTCAGCCAAGTTCCTGAAACACAGAGCTCATGACCAAGCTGACCTGCACTCTTGCTTCTGCCCAGTCTGCTAGGAAATTTTGAAAAATTTTAACCCTTTCAGTAGAGTAAAAACTAAATGTGAGATTTTTCAGGTCTCGGAATTCACTGCCCCAGGATGCATTCTGCATTCCCGGAGGAGTGCATTATTCCTGAGTCAGAGGACACTTGCTGGATTAACATTCAGAGAAAGAAGGGAGAGGCTGATTAACATTCCTCAGATCACAGTGAAGGGAACCCACCTTCTAGGGAAGGCCTAGAGCACAGAGACACATTCCAGGATGAGAGGTCGTCAGGAAGAAAGTTATGTATGAATCTGAGTCATCTGACCTGAGAAGGTCAGCCTTTGGGGTCCTTTGTGGTTATCCTCGTGCACTCTTTATAAAAACCACTCCCAGTTTTTGTTCTGGGGCTCTCTTGCCAACATGTGAGAGAGTCCTGGTGCACCAGAATCATTAAACCTCATGTTGTTGCAGCAAATTCTCTTCTGTGTGTGATTCTGGGGGAGTGCATCCCCTGGTTTTGGATTTTACAGTCCAACAAGAGCAGCCTGCATAGCAGCTTGGACCTGTTGAAGGGCCTTATTCTGTCCCAGCCCCCACACAGAATTTTCTGAGTCACTTGTTATATGGACCAGAGTGATGCATTCAAATGAAAGATGTGCTGTTTCCAGAACTTCTGGCTTAGCTAACTAAAAGAAAATTGTTTCTGATGGTCCTTATGGACAGATACAGAGAAAAAGACATTTGCTAGTTCAATAGTCATATACCAAGTATCAGGATATAAAATGGAAATTTCTGTTTTTTTTTTCCAACTCAATTGTGTCAACTGATGTTTTTTTTTTCTTTTTCTGGAAGCTGTCTTGTGATGTTTTGCTGAAAACAGATGCTTGAGAGGGTGTGTGATGTTTAGAAGAATATAAATAGAACCCCACAAACAGATGATGCTCTTGCATTGCTATGTTGTGCAATGCTTTACTGGCATTTACTGGTCTTCACTGGTCTCTGCTGGTTTTCATTGGTCTTCACTTTGTAGAGAGAAACTTGCCAAAGCACTTCTTGTGGTATTCTGGCTGATTCTGACTGCTTCTGCTAACTTGTGTTGATTTTGCATAGCTTTGCTTATTCTACTGGATTGTGCCACCACTATTGATTCCTGTTCCGTGTTTGCTATTGAACTGGACTGCTGGTATCCTGACAATGAAGGGTGGAACTGTGATTACTTGATTGAGGTCTTGATAATCAAAAGTCATTCTCTAAGAACCGCCAGTCTTGCACTGGCCAGATAGGAGAGGGTTAACGGGAGATGTGGTAGGAACCACCACTCCTGCATCTTTCAAGTCCTTGTTGTTGGCACTAATTTATGCAATATCTTCAGGGATGCTAACCTGTTTTTGTTCATTAGTTTGTCTTTTCAATCACAATAGTGCTCACTCCACAGGTCAGGGAACCAATGTCAGAATTCTGCCAACTTCTAAGTATATCTATCCCAATTATACAATCTGCAACTGGGAAAATAACCGGAATGAGTTAGGGTGCCCGCTGGACCTACTGTGAGTTAGACTTCAGCCTAAACTCCATTACTTACCAGACCTATGTAAGCTTCTGTTTCACTGTAGGGTCACAATGCTTCTTGGAATCTCCTGGAATCAGCATCAACCAGAAACAGTATCCAACAGACCCTGGAAGGTCTGGTTGTTTCCTTTCTTCTGGTGTGCAGTGACCCTTGTCAAAGGCTGTAGGTCTCTCTAGGGAAGGACTAAAAAAGGTTAACAGTAAAAGCAAGGCCGTTAGGGGAACCTGTATATCCCCTTCATTCAAGGGATTCTAGGTCTGCAAACTGGCTCAAAGTCTAGAAATTAATTCACTGGCTGAGATTGTCTTTTGCCAAGATCCAATGTAGTTTTTCATTTGTTTGGGAATTTTTCCATTTACAAACCAAAGAAAAATTCTGTAGGCTTCTTAATATCTATTTAATATCTATATGCCTGGAAAAAACCATGATTGATTAGCCAGTACCAAAGGTCCATATGAGTCAGCCACTATGGAGTTAGCCTTGCCTGTGCTGGCCATTAATGATTAGGACATCATGGACACTGTTTTGTCTAAGCTTCCCACTGTGATAACTTGTCTCTGGTGATTCAGTGCTGCCACCTGGGCCTCTGCTACCTCAGGACCCAGTTAAGCCTGTTGCATTGAATCATCCAGAGAGCAGTAGCCTCTCCAACCCTAAGGTCTGCACAAGGACAAGAACAACACTCTTAAATGCTGGTGCCCCCCTCACCAGTGTGTGTCCTACAGGATTTGTGAAGGCCATGTCTTCTGGGCCTCCTCACTGTGGAGGATTAGGTTACACAGCGTATCCACTCTAGCACTGCAATTCCCCTGAGCCTTAAAATCTCTTCATGGACGCCAAGTGAAGGGATAGTAGCCATCTTTAACCTTCACAAATCCTTCAGCTAAACGCTTAAATAAATGCTTGATACCTTTTTAAAAAACTGTGTTGGCTTCCATACTAAATCAATAAACTCTGCCTGATCCAGTTTTATGTTCCTACCACCACTTAATTTTTATAAAATTCAAACTTGTGAATATGAGAGATAAAATATCAAATATATATACATATACATATACATATACATACATACACACACACACATATATATATATACATTTTTTCTTTTTTGGTTTTTCAAGACAGGGTTTCTCTGTGTAGCCCTAGCTGTCCTGGAACTCACTCTGTAGACCAGGCTGGTCTCGAACTCAGAAATCCACCTGCCTCTGCCTCCCAAGTGCTGGGATTAAAGGCATGCGCCACCACTGCCCAGCTCAACTTTATATTTGACAATGAGAATTTCATTTCTGGGTTAATACTATATTTTTGAAATGGTCACTCTGTGTGTTTATGATTCTGTACTGATTGGTTTTATGCCAACTTGCCACAAGCTAGAGACCTCAGGAAAGAGGAAGCCTGAAATGAAAAAACGCTTTCATGAGACCTAGCTGTAGGCAACCTTGTAGGGAATTTTCTTAATTGATTCATTGGAGGAAGGCCCAGAACTGTGAGTGAGGTCATCCCTGAGCTGGTGATCATGGGTTCTATAAGAAAGCAGGCTGAGCAAGTCAGTGAGCAGCACCACTCCGTGGCCTCTGCATCAGCTCCTGCCTCCAGGTTCCTGTCCTGTTTGAGTTCCTGTCCTGACTTCCTTTGATGATGAACTTTTAATATGGAAGCATAAGCTGAATAACTCCTCTCCTCCTCATCATGTTGCTTTGGTCAATAGTAACCTAACTAACACATAAATATAGCTACAGACCCATCTCAAAATTATCTTGTTTAATGAAAGTCTAAATATCCTCCCTCTCCCGGTCCTCAATAACATTTATTTAATAACTCTATCTTAATATTGTTTTTGACTCTGGATGGTAAGTTATGTTTTATTCATGTTAGATAACTATTGCTTAATATCTAACCGACCTGTACCTTATATTTTAGAAGACAATTTTTGTTTTCTGTTTATAAAGTTTATTATCATTATTTCGGAGAACAACTTTCCCTTCATACAATGCAAATAATAGAGTTAATAATTCTTGGTCGTTAACTTTACTACATCTGGAGTTAACTAAAACCCAAAAATAGAGGGCACACCTCTGAGGGATTTCTGCTTCATTTGAAGTGGGAAGATCTACTTTGAATCTGGATCTTTGAATAAGGAAGGCACATCTTTAGTCCAGAATTACTTCAGTTCTAAACTGGGCCATGCTTTTTTCTGGAAGCCTATATAAGGACATGGAAGAAAGAAATTTTCACCTTTTGCCTGCTCGTCACCCCACCTTGCCGGCCAGTCCTTCTTTGACAAGTTTTCTTTCACACGACTCAGTCTAGGTTGGCTACTGCGTCCCCAATGGTGACGTACAGAGTCGCTGGGCCTCCTGGGAAATGTAGTTCAAGATTTGGCCAGCGACGGGTCTTGCGGTGGACCCTAGGCTTGGGTTATCTTGTGACTCCACATGAGAAGCGGGTTAGAAGCTGCCTGCGCGCCTGCTTGCTGGCTGGGAGTGCGCGAAGCTGTTGGGGAGAACAACCGAGCAGCGGCGCGCGTTCCTGAACCCCAACGCGAATATGAGACCTGAGTGTTTTGAGACCAAACCAACCCGGGCAGTCTGATGAAAGAAAGCCGCCTGCCTCGTCCCGTGGGTACCAGTGAGCAATGGAAATCCTAGTGTGTGATACTCTGGTGAGACCTAGTGTGTGGAAGGGAAGTGGATTGAGAGAAACTAGGCGCGGATAAGATTGATGGATTGATTAATGGGGTGGCACCAAAGTGCTGGGTAGCCTAATGAAGGTAAGGGTAACACTGTAGTGTGTTTCGTCTGTGCATGTAATGATTGTAAGTATTAGCCCCTGAATGTGGATCACCTGGGTGGCAGGGAATGAGACAGTCTAAACCCTCTAAATCTTATTTCCACTTCAAATTGTAATTAATACAATTATTAATTACAATTAATACAATTTTAATTTACTTTAATTTTAATTAATACAATTAAAAGTATTGGGTTCAAGGCCGATTATCATCTTTTTTGCTTAAGCGGGTAGAGGCAATCCCAACTCCAGGAAGATGGCATGGCTGGGGCCTGAGGAAAGGAGAGGTTTTGTGCAGAAGGTTGCTGCATAGCTCACAGCACACACCCATAATCAGTCTGTTTTGATCCCAAGGGTTGTAGACAATGGGGTTGGAAGCAAACCTTTCTGGGAAGGCATGTGTGGCCTTGAGGATGGGGGAGAGGGGAGCAGAAGGGGACCCTTTCATGTATATCCTTCACGTGGATGTGTGGCTACTGGTAAATACAGTTAATTTAGATTTTTTCCTTTTTCTTTCTTCCTTGTCCTCATCCTCCTTTCCCCTACCCCCTCATCCTCACCCTCTTCTTCCTCTTCAATTTTGAGACAGGCACTCACTATATACCCCCAGGATTTACTGGAATTCACTAAGTAGACCAGGCTGGCCCTGAAAGCACAGAAATATGCCTGCCTCTGCCTCCCCATTGCTAGAATTCAAGGTGTTCAGTTTTGAGATGGTACTTGAATTAAAATTTAGGGCAACTGTTTTCTCACAGATAGATGACCACATTCCTAGTCTAATATAAACAAGAAGAAACATAAAGAAGGTTCTGACTCGGTGGTGGTGGAGGAGGAGCAGCACACCTCTATTTATTTATTTATTTTTTTAAAGATTTACCTATTTTATGCATATTTACATTGCCATTGCTCTCCTCAGACACACCAGAAGAGGGCACCAGACCCCTTTACAGATGGTTGTGAGCCACCATGTGGTTGCTGGGAATTGAGCTCAGGACCTCTGGAAGAGCAGTCAGTGCTCTTAACTGCTGAGCCATCTCTCCAGCATCACAGCACACCTTTAATCCCAGCACTTGGGAGGCAGAGGCAGCTGGATCTCTGAGTTTGAGGCTAGCCTGGTCTGCAGAGTGAGTTCCAGGACAGCCAGGGCTACACAGAGAAACCCTATATTGAGAATTCTGGAATATTGGGTTCTAAAACAACACAGAAAAATTATAAGAATATCTTTTCATTTTAATCCCAGGTGTGGGACTATGCTGATTTGCCTCATGCTCTATCAAAGGCATGCTTTTACCAGTTGGAGACAGTTTCTGCAACTGTGTGTTGTTTGGACTTATGGGGATTTTTCAGAGGGTATATAATAAATGCTAGAGCCCCATAGGTGGGTGGCGTTTGGTTATTACCCCTTAAATGACCAACTGCCACCAATCCCCCTATTTGTTAGTAGTTTGTTAGTAGTCATGCTCAAAGAAGAAACAAGAGGAAGAAATTAAATTCAAAGTTCTCTATCTCTCTCTTTCCCCTCTATCCTTCTTACTCTCCTATCTAGTGATAGGGGGTGAAACAGAGGGGGGTTGTAGGGGGTGGAGTGTGGGAAAAAGAAGGACCCACAAAGTAGCAAAGGCCAGCTACAGAGGGTTATTGGTGAATGAGAGGCATGCAGGGTACAGTGACACCACTAAAGTCTTTTTCAGGACTTCTGAATAGGTTTTGCTCTAAGTTTTAGTTAATGTGAATTTTTAGTTGTAATTTTATTCTCTATTAGTGCCTTGGGGTTGTTTTGTTTGTTTTCTGCAACTTGTCCTAAAAGGCCCTTTTGAATAGTTTTAAAAAGTAAATAAATTTTCTTTTCTTTTCTTTTCTTTTCTTTTCTTTTCTTTTCTTTTCTTTTCTTTTCTTTTCGTGTGTGTGTGTGTGTGTGTGTGTGTGTGTGTGTGTGTGTGTGTGTTTTGTTTTCCAAGACAGGGTTTCTCTGTATAGCCTTGGCTGTCCTGGAACTCACTCTGTAGACCAGGCTGGCCTCTAACTCAGAAATCCGCCTGCCTCTGCCTCCCAAGTGCTGGGATTAAAGGCATGCGCCACCACCGCCTGGCTCTTACTCATTTTCATAGCCTTCATACAAGTTCGATTCTTTATAGATGTACAGTCTTTGCAAACATTCACTACTTCACATTGAGGTTTTGTTTTCATTTTTTAACACTTATTTCTATTTGATTATTTTATATGCATGGGTTTTTTGCCTTAATGTATGTTTGTGTACCACATGCGTATGGGGCCCACTAAAGTCAGAGGAAGGCATTGGATTCCCCGGGTACTGAACCTAGAGAAAGTTGTGCGCTGCCATCTGGGTGTCAGGAATTGAACCTGGCTCCTCTGGAAGAGCAGCCCATGCTCTTTGCCCTAAGCTACCTTTCTAGCCCTGCGGTTTGTTTTTAGTAAATTTCAGTTTCCACCTATTGTTAAAAGAGTCAGGGTTGAATTTTATGTGAGCATTTTTAATTGTCATGTAAACAACGTTTCATAGGTTGTGCCACTATATTTAAGAAGTAAATTAGAAAAGTAACTAAGGCAAGCAGTGAACAGTTTGATCTTTTAAGTTAGGGAGTAACTGGCTTTCACAGATGACTTGGAAGGTTAATACAGATTAAAAACATCAACTGATGATTCTCAGGGAAAGGAACACAGAGCAATAATGCGATTGTACCTACTTTTAGATAGGCTTCAATCTGTTCATATCTCCCAGTAGAACACACACATATGTATCTACACCAAGTACACAGACATAATTCTGCTGAGTATTTTTGTTGCTATCATCTGAAGTGAAAACAGGGTTCTTTGGAAAGTCGGTTGGATGGCGTTTTGCTGGGGCAAGCACATGAAAGAACGTTTAGCTGAAAGGCTAAGGCAGGCTCCTGAAGGAACATTGAGCTGAAGCAGACACATGTGAAAGGATCTTCTTCTCCAATAAGACCACACCTCCTAATCCTTCCCAAAACAGTTCAGCAACCAGGGACCAAGCACTCAAATGTATGAGCCTATGGGGGCCATCCTTATTTTAAAAACACCATATAGTATGAAATATTTAGTGTACCTGGCCCTTTAAATGACCCTTTGCTCTTTAGTGACAGTTGGCTCTTGGACTTCTGGGAACAGGAGAGGATGTAAAAGCCAGCAGAAGCTGAGAGGTGAGAGGAGAGAGTAAAGAGCTGGAAGGAGTAGTAAGTAACAGAAAGAAGGAAGAAGGGGGAGGGAGAGAGGGAGGGAGGGAAGGAGGGAGGGAGGGAGGGAGAAAGAGAGAGAGAATAGGTAGGATTGGAGAGTAGGGTCCAGGAGAAGAGTAGGGTCAGAGAAGACAGTTGATGGAGGAAGAAAGAAGATTGTTTAGGGCTGGAGAAGAGATTGTGAAGAATGAGAATACGGGGCAGTTGAAAGTGAACTGGGCCAGCAGACTGAGGTGGTAGTTGAGCCTAGAGAAACTGAGCTGAGCCAGAGAAGAAATTGTTAGAAGACAGATAAAACAAGAACCCACAAACAAAGTAATGAAAAAGAAAAGAAAAAAAATTAAAGAACAAAAAGAAACATTTACAAAAAGCTACACCAGTCATCTCAGTAAATATCTGGTGAGTCTGTTCAGGGTGTATTTAGGCTTCAAACTTGTCTACTTTTGTGGCGTGCCTTATGTTGCATGCTCTGAATGAAAACGACTCTGTGGGTATCAGGCTGTTGTTGGCCATGAAGAGGATAGAAGGTACTGGTTATAGATGTACACAGGGGAGCCCTGGGCAGGTAGAGTGGGCTTTCAGCTGGGAGAGTTCCACCATCCTTGAGCTGACCATCCGGTATCTAATTCAGAAATGGGATGGTTAGAGAGAACATTTATGGAAAGACAGAGTGATCCTATTTCATATTCTGGTCTTTGTGGTGGTTTGGGTATGACTAATTGAATTCAAATCATCTATCTTTAGTTGAGTAACTCTGGCTTTGCAAGGGAGTAGAATTCCCTGAGTCCCTAAGCTCTTCCTCCAAGGAAGAAAACAGCCCTTCACATATTTCTACTTGAAAGCTTTGTGGTGGTCTGGATGAGAATGGCCCCCATAGGCTTATATGTTTGAATGTTTGGTCCCGGTTGTGGCAAGTTTTTCCCTGTCCAATCCATTTAAATATTAGTGCAGCAGAAAGCCTGTGATTGGACAGGGAAAGGGGAGTTGGAGCTAAGAGTTGCAGAGAGAGGGACACAGGAAGAGAGGGAGAGTGAGTCAAGATGGAAGATGGACGGGGAGAAGATCCTGAACCAGCGTGGCTTTAGGTAGCCATGGGTAGTTATGAATATCTTACAGGGTTAGAATAATTGAGATAACTTAGTCTAGTCTGTGTGGGCATCTTGTACCGTTATTAGTTGGTTTTGAAATTATTGTGTGGGCATCTTGTGTATTGAGAATTTATTGGTATATAAATCTGACTGGTTAACTATAAGCTTTAGAGTTTTGTTTTACTGGGTTACTAGAAGGTGGGACTGTTGACAATGGAGGTTGGATATGGCTGTGAAGGAACTAGTGGCCCCAGGGACAAGCGAACCAGAGCTGGGAACACAGTGACTGGCTGCTGCTAGGGGCTGGGGGAGTAGAGACAGAGGTGGCAGAACCACACTGTGCCGGCAGTAACACAGGAAGCCTGCTGGTACCTTGTCATACCTCCTGTAATACCCAGTTAGTAGAACAATTTGGGAAGAATTAGGAGGCGTGGCCTTGTTTCAAGAGGTGAATCACTTGCAGATAAGCTTTGAGGTTTTGGGAGCCCATGCCAGGCCCAGTGTCTGTCTCTGTGACTCTACCTTTGGATCAGGATGTAAAGCTCTCAGCTGCTGCTCCAGCACCATGCCTGCCTGCCTCCTGCCATGATGATTGTGGACTAACCCTCTAAAACTATAGTAAGTTTTACTTACTATAAATAAATACTTTTAAATTAAATACTTCCTTTAAAAGAGTTGCCTTGGTCTTTTCTGATCATGGTGTCCATTCACAGAAGTAGAACAGTAACTGAGACAAACTTCAAAGAAACCCTAACCTCTCATGTTTTTTTTTTCCCTCTAGCTTTCTCAAGCCCTACTTTGTTGATAGCAGAACCCAGAAGAGAACTAGTCAACTCCTGAAGTTTTAAGCCATGGCCCAGGTAAGTTGGAATTGTCTTCCAAGATAGCATGTGAATATCTATTATTTCTTGTTAAGCTTCTTCTCTGAGTTTCTTCCAGCTGTTAAGGGATGGTTGTGAGGCAGGTTAGAGCTGGCGCCCATTGCTTTTGTGTTCTAGCCTTCTGACAAAGCACCAAAGGGGGAGAAAGACATTTCTATAAAGGGAGAACTAGAGCTTCCTTTCCAAGCCACAGTTTTACAAGGTGGAACTGTGTGACTAAAGGGGACTAGAGCATACAGATGTTTTTATTGAGTTCATAGAACAGGACACTTCAATTCATTAAGATGGGATGTGCCCATGGTTGGAATTCCCTTTGTGGTCAGGAGGAAGCGTCTCAGTTGGCATCTGAGCAAGAATAGCAGAATGTCAACGGGAGGCCTTTTTTTGCTATTTTTTTTTTTTTAAAGAAAGGTAATATTTGATTTTACCCTAGGTTCCTGGGCTATCTAATCGGTGGTTCTTTGGTATTGATTCCATATTGTGGAGTGGGCCTTAAGTCAAAGCAGATGTTGGTTGGTCACTCCCACAAGCTATGTGCCACCATTGCTGAAGTGTATCTTGCAGGCAGGACACCATTGTAGCTGGAAGGCTTTGAGGCTAGCTCTGTGTTTCCGTTTTTCTTTTGGTGAACACCGAGGACCTTCCTGTGCCAACAGCACTAGAAGGTGAAAGCTCTGTGCGGCACCAGCTTGACCTCTCCATGTTCATGAGTTGAGTAGGTGTGGTCTTCATCAGTGAGGCCAGTTTGTGGACAATAACCTATGGTTTTGACAAGACTGGATTGTTTGGAGATTCCATGGTGCCAACAACTCAATTAGATGTAATTCAATTCCAGTACTGGCAGCTACATTTGGTGACAAGAGATGGCCAACTGGGACTCTGTGTCCCCCATAATTTGGTGATTTCATTTAGATTACGTGTGTGTGTGTGTGTGTGTGTGTATATATATATATATATATATATATATATATATATATATATATATATAATGTATTTTAGGATGTTTCTACTGTATAAGCATTCTATACGACTCCTCTAATTTTACCTGTCTCCTCCCGCCCCCTACCCACTTGATCTTTCTATGCCTGCAACCCCCCAATCATCCATAGCTGTGTTCTGTTTCTCTTTCCTAATAAGATCTTTCTGTCCCCTCTAGTCCCTTACTCTATACCTGACCTTTATGATTCTGTGAATTGTAGCGTGACATAACAGCGAATATCCACATATAAGCAAATGGCTGAGTAATACTCCATTGTGTAAATAAACCACATTTTCTTTGTCCACTCTTCTGTTGAGGGGCATCTAGGTTGTCTCCAGTTCTGGCTGTTATGAGAAGGGCAACAGTGAATATGGTTGAGTGAGTGTCTTTGAGATAGGATGAAGCGTCTTTGGGTATATGCCCAGGAGTGAGTGGTACAGCTGGGTCTTGAGACAGACTGATGCCCATCTTCCTGAGGAACCGCCACACTGATTTCCACAGTGGCTTGTACAGGTTTTCAATCTCACCAGCAGTGGTGAGTGTCCCCCTTACTCCACATCCTCATCAGCATGAACGGCCATTGTTCTGTTAGTCTCAGCCCTTCTTACAGGTGGCAGGTAAATCGCAACATAGTTTCGATTTGCATTATCACAACTAAGGATGTTGGACATTTCTTTTAAGCGTTTCCTAGCCATTTGAATTTGCTCTTGAGAATTCTAGTTAGATCCTTGTCCTGTTTTTAACTGGGTTGTTTTCTTGATTCTTAGTTTCTTGAGTTCTTTATACAATTTTCATCTCAGCTGTGTATGAGATGTACAGCTTGTAAAATCTGTCCCCATTCTTCCGCATGACTTTGGACAACAGTGTCCTTTCAGTTTCCTAAAGCCCCATTTATTGACAGTCGATCTCCATGCTCATGTTAATGGTGTCCTGTTCAAAGAGTCTTTCCCTGTGCTGAGTTAAGGGCATCCCTCACTGTCTTTTCTGTCAGGTTCAATGATTCTGGCTTTGTGTTGAAGTCTTTGATCCATTTGGAGTTGAGTTTGTGCAGGGTAATAAGCGTGGATCTGTTTGGATTCTTTTACATGATCCAGTTTGATCAGCACCATTTATTGAAGATGCTGTCTTCTTTTTCACTGTGTGCTTCTGGCTTCCTTATTGAAAAATCAGGTGTCCATAGGTGCATGAGTTTATATCTGGGTCGTCAATTCATTCTCTTGATCAACATGTCTGTTTTTGTGCCGATACCACACTGCTTTTATTATTGTAGGTTTGTTGTATAACTGGAGACAAGGGGTTCATCTCCATGTCTCTTCCTGCTCTGCTCTGAACTACCAGCTCTAGGTGCTTATTCCTTCTTTCTGCTCACTTCTTTTTTCAGGGTCTTTCCTTCCATCCAAACATTTTCTTTAAGCTCACCTCTGATATTTTGGTGTATCCTTTTAGGGACTGATGACGTTCAGAGATGTGGCCGTGGACTTCTCTCCGGAGGAGTGGGAGTGTCTGAGCCCGGAACAGAGGAGTTTATACAGAGACGTGATGCTGGAGAACTATCGCCACCTCGTCTCCGTGGGTGAGACTCAGAATCAGCCCTAGATGTTCTTGCAGCAGCAATGGGGTCTTTTTCAAAGTCGTAGAGGGGTTCCTCTGAAGTTGGTTTACCCTTTACAGAATTAGCAATAGTCACTCCCCGTGGGATCCTCTATCTCCCTTCCCCCTCAGAAATATTTTTTGACTTTCTCTTGTTGTTCTTACTACTGTCTTTCTCATAATAATCAAGGAACCAGTTGACAAACGTACAACTCTTACCCATGTTCTCACTCCCTTTTTAAAACAATCTCCTGGGCAGGACTGTGTGTTTATCAGCCACATCTGTTCTCCTTGTTGGAAAAAGGACAAGACCCCTGGATGATTTTGAGGGATGAAACAAGAGGACTTTATCCAGGTGAGTAGAACTGAGGGAGAACAAGACAGTCATCAGTAAGGGTAATGGCTGGCTTAGTTAGGGTGCTGGCTACTGTGACGAGACACCATGACCAAAAAGCAAGCTGGGGAGGAAATGGTTTATCGGGCTCACACTTGAACATTGGAGGAAGTCAGGGCAGGAACTCAAGAAGAGCAGGAACCTGGAGGCAGGAGCTGATGAAGAGGCCATGGAGGGGAGCTGCTCACTGACTTGTTCATCATGGCTCGCCCAACCTGCATTCCTATAGACCCCGGAACCACCAGCCTGGGGATGGCCCTGGGCCCTCCCCAATCAATCACTAATTAAGAAAGCTCTCTACAGCCTGATCTTATGGAGACATTTTCTCAACTGAGGCTCTCTCCTCTCAGATGACTCTAGCTTGTGTCAAGTTGACATAAAACAAGCCAGCATAATATGTATATATGTTTCTGAGGTTGTGGGTTTTTTCCTCAAAAGGGGAAAAGATATGTGCAAAGACTGACACAAGCGTACTATACTTACATAGAAAAAAAATAAGAAAAAAAAATCAAGGAAAACAAAAGGTAATGTGAGGAAAACTTACCATGGCTGTTCATAGTGGGGGAAACCTGAGAGTGGAGAACTTCATAATGCAGGCAGGTGGGGCCACAGGGACACACAGCCATGTTTGCATTTGTTTCTGACTAAGCTCATCCAGCTGTGCTGGCTCTCTTCAGTTTGTAGAGAAAGTCATGTGGAGTCAGGCGTGTAGTCATTCTCATGCAGACGGAAAGGATGGGACAGCATAGCATGTTACACTGCTATTACGTGATCAAGTCTCTCCATTCATGCCTGCCGGTCCCTGGTGTGTGTGGCATCATTGGTTTCGTGTTGAATGCTCCCTCCTTCTGTTGTCATGCATTCTTTCCTGAACTCTTGCTGTATTACTAGTTTGCTGACTTGAGTAGGTCACTCTGAGTGAAACAACCTACTGTCTGTTTTTCTCTTCTTGATAAATTACCTCGGCAATCATTTTTTTCTTTGATTCCTTAGATGAATATGGTCAAAGGAGAACTTTATGCCTTTCTTTCCCAATTCAGTTTTCTTGGCTCTTTTAATTTTGTATTTACCTCTTGCTCTCTTTTCATAGTCACAGTTTTGCCATTTTTAAAGTCATTCATCGCTTGTATTATACTCTAGTGTTTACTCTATTTATATTGGATGCTTTATCTGGTTTTGGATAAAACACTGTGAATTTATCTTTCAGACATAGATTTCAGTTCTCAGAACAAGAGGTTATCGGGAAAACCTAGCACATATGAAGAATTATCTCAATGGGAAATGAAGGAATCTTTTAGAAAACACAATCTTGAAGACTTCTGCTTTGGAGATGACTGGGAAGGAAAAAATCAGTTTCAAATGCATCAAAATCAGGAATATTTTAAGCAACCAGCAGTCACCTGTGAAGGAATGCTAACTGCGGACCAGGGTATAGTTAATGCAGGAGAGAAAGCAATTGAAATTCAGTGTGAAAAAGCCCGTAGTCTGGGATCTGGCCATACTCTTCATCAGCCAGCTCACCCTGGTAACAAATTCCGAAAAGACAAGAAGTGTGGGGAACCCGTTCCTGAATGGGAGCGTGCTCACTGCCAGCGAGTTCACTGTCCTAAGACACCTCAGCAAGGGAAGGCATCGCAAGGGCCATTTGATTTGCCGTCAGGGATACTGGGCCCTCAGCGAGTTCACACTGGTGAGAAGTCCCATGACTGTAAGGAGTGTGGGAAGTCCTTTACTTTGAAGTCAAACTTGACGCGACATCGCAGAATTCACACTGGTGAGAGGCCATACACGTGTCACGGATGTGGAAAAGCGTTTACACAGAGATCACATCTCATGTCGCATCAGAAAATTCACACTGGAAAAAAAGCTTACGTGTGTGGAGTCTGTGGTAAAGCTTTTCACTGTGACTCAAGCCTGACCGATCATCAGAGTATTCACTATCACGCCGTTGACGCTGGCAAGAAAGCATATGAATGTAAAAAATGTGGCAAGGATTTTGGTTGCTATTCAGGTCTCAGTCATCACCAGAAAATGCACGCTGCAGAGAAACCTTTCAAGTGTAAGCAATGTGGGAGGCTTTTCAGGTTTCGCTCACATCTTAGGGCGCACACACGGATTCACACTGGTGTGAAGTCCTATGACTGTAAGGAGTGTGGAAAATCTTTTACTCTGAGGTCAAACTTGATGCGACATCACAGAGTTCACACTGGTGAGAGGCCATACGTGTGTCATGGATGTGGAAAAGCGTTTACACAGAAATCACATCTCACGTCACATCAGAAAATTCACACTGGAGAAAAAGCTTATGTGTGTGGAGTCTGTGGAAAGGCTTTTAGTCGCGGCTCAAGCCTGACTAGTCACCAGAATATTCATTATTATGTGGTTAATGCTGGCAAGAAAGTGTACGAATGTAAAGAATGTGGCAAGGGATTTGGTTGCCATTCAAATCTCAGTCGCCATCAGAAAATCCATGCTGGAGAGAAACCTTTTAAATGTAGGGACTGTGGGAAGGCCTTTGGTCAAAGAGCACATCTTACGAAACATCAGAGAGTTCACACTGGCGAAGGCCCTTATGAATGCCAGAATGTGGTAAAGTGTTTCCTTGAAGACCACAACTATGTCGACATAAGAAAATCCATACTGGTGTGAGATGGTAGAGTGTATGTGGAGCATAGGAAAGCCCTTATTTGCAGTTTATGTTGTACCCACACTAGAACATTCACATTAGTGGGAAGCCCCGAGTCCGAGGGCTATGGGAAAGCTTATATCTGGAGCGGAAGCTTTACTCTGCACCAGAACGTTCATACTGGGGAAACAAAATAATCCAAGGAATATGGAAAGACTATTCACTCGTGTACGGTTCAAAGCTTAAGTCACCATCAGAAAATGTGTACTGTGGAAGAGGGTTAGCGACCAGGCATCTCTACCGCCTACCTCAGGGGCTCAGCGACAGCAGGATATGTCATCGCCCACTGCCGAGATGCAACACATTCACACCGTGGCCATGGCCCCACATCCTCCCCATGTACACGCATCCTCTTATAAAAGTCAGTAGAGAGAATTCCTTGTGTACTGTGTGGGATCATCACCTGTCAATAAAAAGCTGATGGCCTATTAGCTGAAATAGAAGGAAATTAGCAAGAAATAGAAAGTGGGACATCTGGCAGAGTAGGGAGTTAAACTGAGGCAGGAGATTCCCCTGAACTCTGGAGGAGACAGAAGCATGAAACTGAGGACAGGTAACTAGCCCTGAGGAGGACAGAATAGTTTAACAGTTAAGTAAGTGACAAAGCTAGTCAAGGAACAAGCCCATGTATTCATAAAAAATTAAGTCTTGAAGTCATCATTCTAGAAACAAAGAGGAAAGGTAGAAAAGCTGGAGGCTGCAGCTCCTCCCCTGTTCTCTTTTTCCCTCCACCCTTGCCCAGAGGCAGCCTCTGTATGCTCCCTCCCCCAATAAACCTCCCAGGCGAGACCTGTCACGTGGTGTGACTTTGTGGTGTCCATTGCTTAAATCATAACAAGGAGCCTTAGGTATGTAATGGATATGGGAAACTCTTTATCTGGTGTTCACGGCTTAAAGCTGCAGTTCCCAACCTGTGGGCCACAACCATTGGAAAATACATTTTTCTGATGGTGTTAAGAACTGAGGCAGCGCTCTGTAGGAAAGTCACACTCACCAAGCGGCAGCAAGAATGAACTCGTGGTTGGGCCATTGGAAATGGGTTTTCTGATGGCTGCTTCCCACAGGTGGAGAATTGATGGCTTATAACATTCCTTTTTTTTTTTTTTTTTTTTTTGAGAAAATCAGAGGTATAATAAAAGACTTTTAAAACAAGAAGGTACTAATTGGTCATCAGTTATGCGCTATTAAAGAGGCAATAGTGTATATTTAGAAGGTACATTTTAAGACAATATAAGTGTAAAAAATTATATTTTGACAAGTGTTGATGGCTTATTTTCTAGGTGAACATTAATGATTTTTTTCCTAGTAAAACCCAAAAGTCCAAAGAAAATGAGAGAGCATTTTAAAATGCAATTGAAATCATGTAAATCAGGCTATGCTATAAAAGAGTGGAAAGCCTTGTGTGAAATTTGCCATATTGTGCTAACATAATTCAGATAACAGAATTAAGTGAGGATAGCATTGGACAGGAAAAAATACAAATTTGTGTGTGTATGTGTGTATGTATGTGTGTTTGCATGCATCTGTGTGTATGTATACATCTGTGTGTATGCATGCATCTGTGTATGTATGTATGTGTGTACGCATGCATCTGTGTGTGTGTATGCATGCATCTGTGTGTGTATACATGCATCTGTGTGTGTGTTTCACATGGTACGTGTGAAGTAAGTTCTCTGCCACCATGGGAGTCTCAGGGATCAAATTTAAGTTGTCAGACTAGAAGACTTCAAGGCTCGGGCTCCAACTTTGTGTAGTTTTTTTTTTTTTTTTTTTTTTTTTTTCTTTTTTTTTTTTTTCTGGGCACATGAGCCCAGTGTTTAAGGGAATGAAAATAATAGATTTGAAATTTACCTAGAATGCTAAAGCTTTTCTTTAAGTAAATTTTATGCTGGGTGGTGGTGGTGGCACACGCCTTTAATCCCAGCACTTGGGAGGCAGAGGCAGGTGGATTTCTGAGTTCGAGGCCAGCCTGGTCTACAGAGTGAGTTCCAGGACAGCCAGGGCTACACAGAGAAACCTTGTCTCGAAAAACCAAAAAAAAAAAAAAAGTAAATTTTACATGGTTAATTTTTAGTTCAGTCGCAATTTTTTTCATTATTTTTAATGTGTATGGTTGTTTTTCCTGTATGTATGTATGTGCACCACGTGTGCCTCTGCATGTGGGTACCTAATGCCCATGGACACTAGAAAGAATGTCGGATCCCCTGTAACTGGAGTTCCAGTAGCTCTTTTGCGGGTGCTGGGAGTTGATCATCTGGAAGAACAGCCAGTGTTCTTAGCCACTGGCCCCATCGTGATCTATCATTCAGTTCCCGGTTCCTTTTAGTTTATATGATTGAAGGAAACGAGCACATGTGTGTGTGTCTTGTACATAGTAAGTCATATTTGGACGCAGCCCTGTAGTCTCAGGCATTTGAATACTTGAATACCCCAGTTGCTGCTGCTTTTAGGTGTGGCCTTGCTGGCAAAAGTATGTCACTGGAGCAGGCTTTGCAAGTTCGGATTTACCCTGGCTTCCTGCTTGCATTTTAAGATGTGAGCCCTCAGCTCTCAGCTGGCTGCTCCAGACACTATGCCTGTCTGCTTGGTCTTGATGAACTCTTAGTCCTCTGGAACCATAAGCCTCACATACACCGTTCCTCTTATACATTTCCCTGGACATGGTGTTTTATCACAGCCCTGGAAATGTAGCTAATACAGGACTCAGTACCAGGGAGAGGGCCATTACTGACAGACAAGCTATGCTAGTTTTTTGAGGAATGTGGAAGACTTTGGAACTTTGGACTAGAAAAGCTAAACGCTATCCTCAGTGCTTAATGGGTCATCCTAGCAGGAGCTGGGTGATAGTTTATTTGTTGTTGTTTTGTTTTGTGAGCCAATTCAAGCAAGATTAGATTGTATTAAATGCAGGTTTGTTGGAAAGCTTCTTGGGAGAATTCCCTGGCTCCAAGGACTGAGACCAAGGAGGTCACCATGGGGAGAGAGAAGGGGGAGAGAAAGAAAGGGTGTGAGCACAGAGAGAAGAGAAAGAAGGAGAAAGAGAGAGTGGGAGAGACCAAAATGTCTGTATTATATAGGGAAGAGCCTCTGGGGGAAGGGCAGCCCAGCCCCTGGGCAGGAAAGTTCAGGGCTGAGGGCAGGGAATGCTAGGTGGGGACTGAGGGATGCTGGGAGAAACTGGAGGCCAGGTCTGCTTTGATATGTAAAACATGCACCTCAGTCCCTTGTCCAATCGATGGTCCAAAACCAAACATCCCAACCTTTTGTTGATTGTAAATGAATAATGGGTGACATAGTAACCATCTAAGTCTACTCCCTGCTGACTCTGGGGCACAGTCTTAGGGTGTGCGCACAAAGGTGGAATGTTGGCCAAGTCCAGGAAGGCTGGTTGTTTCACTGCTGTCCAGGTTGCGGGGCCATCTTGGGGTAGGAGTGTGTAGCCCCAGTTGAAGCAGTCTGCGAGGCTGGGCCAGAGCACTTGTGGGTAACAGTTTTGGAACTTTCCTGGTTGCAGGTTCTGAGGGGACACCTGGGTGTTAGGGGCAGAAGTTACAAGTTAAGGAGTTTAGGAACAAAACCTTTTTCTTGGGTATACATTTAAAACTCTTAGGCCCATGGTCTTGGGAGTTGGAGGAGAGGTGGGTGAGTCCCAGGACCAGGGAAGGAGAAATAGATCCCGTCCTCAGCAATTGGCAGGTATGGGGGTATGGGGGTGGGCGGAGAGGACATGCTATTAATTGATCGTACTTTTCTTGAGTCCAGTTGACCTGTGAGAGGTGGATTCCCTGAAACTTATAAGAATCTTTTAAAGTTTGCAAAGAGATAAATCACTTTCCTGAAACTTTACTTTTTTTTTTTCAACCCTTATTTTTAATGATGGTTCTTAAATGCCTTAGCCTCCCTTTTAGCCTTCTACCCACCAGAAGTAGTGGGAAAGAAAGGATACGGGGGAAGTGGACCTGTTTAAAAATGGTTCTTTAGAGCAACTCCTGTCTGCATTGTCAGGAAATCAGCAGTTCAGTTCACAGGTCAGCAGTGGCAGCTCAATCCACTCGCAAACACTTCATGAATACAGCAATCAGTTTGGTAACAATATTGGTGACACAACCTAGCAGAGACAGCCAGGCCTCAACCTTGGCATGAGTCAGCAGGAGGGACCAACAGGACACCAGGAGAAGTTCTTGGCTGTGCCTTTCTCAGTAAAGCAAAAATGAGTGAAGACTCTAGACCTGCAAGCATTGCTCAGCTAGCTGTGCCACCAAGCCAAGCTGTCACTCTGTGGACGTTAAAGGCTTTAGAAGCCATTTCTACCAACTCCTGTATGGAGATTTGAGGATCATCTATCTACAGTATATTTGAACAGACAAACTTAGCTGGATTCCAGTTAACTATCTTAGGCTTAACCTTGAAAGTAAATACTTTGATTATTAAATATATCTTATTTTTATTTTGGCATGAATGCATGGAGTTGCGGTGAAAAGTATGGATTTCCCCATAACAAAGATGGCTGCAACCTATGTGACTGCCTTGTCCGAGATGGCAGTGAAGCCATAGCTCCACCCTCTTTCTCCCAAAGTCATGATGGTGACCAATCACATGCTATTTACTTACTCATCATGCACACTTTCCTGATGCCAGTGTTTATTAAAGTGAACAGACCAGTCTTCCAGTAACACCATCGCAATCGGTGCCACAGTCAGTGCTGGACCTGGATTGGCCCAAACTCAAATCCTATTGGCCCCCTTTTCCCGGTTCTGGGATTACAGATAGGCACCACCACATTCACCAATAATTCCGGTTTTTGTTTTGTTTTGTTTTGGTTTGGTTTGGTTTTTCGAGACAGGGTTTCTCTGTGTAGCCCTGGCTGTCCTGGAACTCACTCTGTAGACCAGGCTGGCCTCAAACTCAGAAATCCACCTGCCTCTGCCTCCCAAGTGGTGGGATTAAAGGCGTGCGCCACCACCACCTGGCCAATAATTCCATTTTTGGAAAGGAAAGAATAGAGTATGGTGGTTCAAATGAAATTGGTCCTCATAGGCTCGTAAGTCAGGGAAGATTAGGTGTGGCCTTGCTGGAGGAGATGTGTCACTAGGGGTGGGCTTTGAGGTTTAAAAACCCCACACCAGGCCCAGTCTGTCTGTCTCCCAACACCCAGTGTCTGTCTGTCTCTGTCCCTGCTGCCTACAGATCAGGATGTGGCTCTCAGCTTCCGCTCCCACACCTTGTCTGGCTTTGTGCCATAATGTTCCTCAACATAATGGTAATTGTAAGTAAGCCCCAGTTAAATGCTTTGTTTGATAAGAGGTGCCTTGGTCACAGTGTCTCTTCACAGCAACAGGAAATGAAACTTCCAGAAGTCTTGTTCCCAGTCCCTTCCCCACCACAGCACTGGAAACAGGTAGACAACTAGCTTCTTACATGGATTCCAGTGATTTGAACCTGGGCCCTCATGCTTGTGCAACTAGCAGTGTTACCAACTGAGCTGTCTCCCCAGCCCATCTGTGATTTATACGAAAAGGCTTCACAACACTGGAAGTGAGTACTTGAAGAAATCTTGTCTCAGGCATCCTTATGTTTATAGAATACCTCAAAAATGTAAATATTTCAGGAGGTGGGAATATAGCTTAGAAGGAGAGGGCACGTTTAGTGGGTGTAACGTGCTAGATTATATACGTACTCAGTACTACTCACCCAGGCAAGTAGTAACACTTGAGCAAAACTCGAGGAATGATTAATAGCATTCCCATACCCTAAAGAAAATATGGATGGCATCTAAAGAGATGACCAGTTCTCTGACATTCATCAAACGTGAGATTGATCACCATGGACTGTCTGTGCTATGTAAGTTGTGCATTTCAGATGAAGGAATTCCCTTTGCTAATTTCCTTACTATTGAGCATCTTCGAATGTCAAGGAAGTTGTGAGCTATAGAAACATTGTCCTACAATCTTCCCATTCATAGGCACTCCTCCTAATGTGCATTTTCCAATGCTAAATTCTGAATCACGATAACAGGTCTTTCTACAATCCTTGCCCTGACTTTCCTTCACCAGTCAATCAACCTCTGATCCATGAAGGAAGGTCTTCTCACATTCTTTACATTTGCAGAGTTTCCTTTAATGGCTTTTCTCAAGTTGAGCGAGTGGTAAAGTCCAAATGAAAAGTCTGAAGTGGAAACATCTGGTTTCTTTGGAAAGTCAGCTATGGCTAAATGCTGTTTTGCTGGGGCACGCAGGTGAAAGGAGGTTCTGCTGTAGTGGACATGTGAAAGGACTCTTGATGGAGTATAAAAATGACTCCACAGTCAGTTGGAGCTCGAGCATTCCTCTGCCTCACCATTCTTCACCAATGACACACATGTATTGGTTCACCTTACATTACATTGCTGAACTCTGCTTGTGGTGGTGCCATAGAGAGAAACTCGCCAAAGAACTTCTCATAAGTTCCTGCGGCTTCTTGCCACTTCCACAGATCCTTCCACAGTCTTCACATTCATAGAGATCCCCCCTAATGTGCATTTTTTGATGCCAAATTCTGAATCAAGGTGTGAAGTTCAAATGAATGTCTCAAGTGGTAACTGCCCTTGCTGGTTCGTGTGTGGTGTCTGCTGAGAGGACTGGACTGCGACTGCTGGTTCGTGTGTGGTGTCTGCTGAGAGGACAGGACTGCGACTGCTGGTTCGTGTGTGGTGTCTGCTGAGGACTGGACTGCAGCTGCTGGTTCGTGTATGGTGTGTCTACCTGCAGCTGCAGGCTCATATTTGGTGTTTGCTACTGGACTGAACTGCTGGTATCCTGACAACAAAGATTGGACTCACCCCCAAAGATCTCTTTCTAAACGGATCTATTTCCCCTATGTCCTAATAACTTTTCTTTTCTACTACTTCTGGTGGGTGGTAGGCTGGAGGAGAGGGTGAACACTTATTAAAGTAGGTTGAAAAAATATGCCTACAAAAGTCTTCACACATCAGGGAAGTTCCTGACCAGCATGAATTTGTTGATGTTGAGCAAGGTCTGAGTTCTAGACGTGGCATCTCCCAGGGCTCACAGTATTCTAGGGCTTCCCATCCAGAGAAGCTTGCTGGTGTTGGGTCAGACTTGTACAGAGTTTTTTCCACATTCTTTCCATTCACATGATTTCTCACTATTATGCATTTTCTGGTATCAGGCATTAGGCAGGAGTGAAAGCTTTCCCTCACTCCTGACCAGTGTGCATCTGATGGTTAGTGAGATGTGCCCTCTGGACAAAGGCATTTCTACATTCAGTACATTTGTAGGGCTTTTCACCAGTGTGGATTCCCTGATGTTCACTTAGGTACAAGCCACCAGTAAGTCTTCCCACAATCCTTACATTCATAAGGCTTTTCACCGTGGGAATTCCCTGATATTCAGTAAGGTCAGCGTTGCAACCATAGGCCTTGCCACGTTCCTTACACACAGGCCTTTTCACAGATACGAAGCCTCTGATGTTGAGTATGTTCTGAGTCAAAACTAAAGGCTTTCCTGCTTAAAAACATTTAAAAGTTTTTTGTCCAGCATGAATTTTTTTTTAAGATCATCCACACTTGTAAAGTCCAGAGCACATTCTTTAACACACATCACCATGTCTCTATGTTCAGATATTTCCTTACCAGTGTGAAATGTCTGATGTCGAGTGACTTCGTATCAGGAAGGGAGGAGCTTCCATATTCCTTAGTCTCCACAGAATTTCTCAGCAGCATGAGCTAACTGATGTCGTGTGAAGCAGGCTTAAGGTCATTTCCATGTTCAATTTCATTCAATTTCTCGTGTGTATTAAGTGTTTGCCACTGGTTTTTGGCTGTTGTGCTCTGACCATCACACAAGCAACATGGCAAGCATGTACCCACCCCAAATAAATGCAATGATTCTTTTTAATTGTTAACAACAGCTCTCTTTGCCAAACTGTCTTGGTGATGGATAAATTACTGACAGAGCTCTTATTTTTGCATACTAAAAATTGGGACAAATGACCACGTTTGTTGAAAACATTGGGAGCAATGCAAGTTATATAAGCCATGTGGCACAGGGTATTCATCTTTAGAGAAGGTAATGGATGAACCAGGCCTGTCTTTCCCTCTTCTGTCCTCTCCTGCTTTCCTCCTCAGGCCCTGGCCCAGCTTTGGCTGCTCTTTCCACACTCTGGTCAGACTCACCTCATCTTTTGGGGGCGGGATTCCTCCATGTAGCCCTGGCTCTCTTTTACCCTGATGTCCAGCTAAGCAGCCCGTTATGTCGTAATGTAGAACGTATAATGTTCCAATTACAGAAAAGAACAAAACAATCTTTAGTACTTCATCTAATTTCTATGAGCTCTTCTTAACCTAAAATGAAGTTAAAATATATATAACTATTGGATAAAAGAATGGCTCTGGGCTGAGAAGATGACTCAGTCTGCAAAGGGGCTTGCTGCCAAGCCTGTCAACCTGGATTTGATCTCTGGGACCCATGTTGGTAGAAAGAGAGGATCGACCACATCAGCTTGTCTTAACTTCCACTTGTGAAACTGGGCAGGACACCCATCCCATCTCCTGCCCACAGTTGACAAAAAAAAGTAACAGTACAGTTAAAGAAAAAAAAAGAATACGTTTATGAATACAGGAAATACACAATGGAGGAGAAAGGTGAATTTGGCGGGGGGAGGGGGAATTCAGCAGGAAGTAGGAAGGAAAACAGGTGGGTTTTTTTTTTTTGAAATAAAGGAATTCACAGATAGCTAAGGAAAAGGAAAGGAAAGCTGACGGTGGGGGGTGCGAGTGGGGAGGGGATATGGAACTGACTGGGAGTTCCAAACCATCCATATAATGTCACACTGGAAAAGTCAATGCCATGTACTTCTGTGTATCACGAGGAATGAAGGAGAAGACAGAGGAGCAGCATCCACAGGGAAGTTCTTCAGGAAACTACTGTTCCACATCTTGGGTCTCTGTCAAAGGACTTTGGCCAATAAGCATCTGTCTTCACCTGTGTCTACCTGGTTCTCTCTCTGCAACCTGTCTCTGTACAATCCTGGTAAAACTGCCTCCTCCCTCTCCCCCTCCCTCCCAGCCTTCCTCCCCTCTCCCTCTCTCTGCACTGCCCCTCAAGTAGCTTCCCTTTCCTGTCTCTTCTCGTGAGAGTTGGGAATATCCTAGTCTGTCAAATCTTTCTCTGATTCATCACTTTGTCTGCCAGTCAATTAGACATCACTTTTTAACATGGGTGCTTTCTTCTACAAACATTACCTTCATTGTTTGGGATTAAAGGTATGTTCTGAATTCCAGCCAAAGGGATTAAAAATGTCTGCTAAGGGCTGAGCCACACAACTAGAAACATTTTTTTCCAGTAAATAATACAATCTTGGGACTCATCATATGATCAAATATCTCACAATAGTCCTTTTTCCAACAAGGAGAATGTGTGTGCACGTGTACATGCATGTGCATGTGTGTGAGTGTGTGTGTGTGCATGTGTATGTGCATGTGTGTGCATGTGCGTGTGTGTGCCTGTGCATGCATCATGTGTGTGTGTGTGTGTGCGTGTGTGCGTGTGTGCGTGTGTGCATGTGTGCATGTGTGCTAGTATGTGATAAACACAAAATCCTGCGCAAGAGATAAAACATAGGAAATGGCCACATGGGTCAGAGTTCCAAATTTTATATCTGGTCCCTTGGTAATTAAGGAAGAATAAGAAGACACGAAGTCCACCCTCAGGATGTGGAACACAGAGGTCCCCAATGCCTGCCGATGCTGATAACTCACCCACTGAGAGGAGTGTCTGTAGCTCTCCATCATCGAATCTGTGTACAAACGCCTCTGTTCCAGGCGCAGGAATTCCCACTCCTCCCAAGAGAGATTTACAGTCACATCCTTAAATGTCATGAACACCAAAACACTAATGGTGAGATTGAAACCACTCTGATGGAAAGGTAAAGAGGAGAGAGCACGTAGCAGGGGATGAGCGGAATGGACAGCTGCCAAGGAGGAGCTGCCAGTCTGTGGTGTGGAAGGAATGGAAAGAAATGTGTCTGTGGACTGAAAACCCTAGTAATCAATCACACAACCTTAGGACCTTCATATAACAAACAGTAGCCAGGTAGTAGTGCACACACCTTTAATAGTAACACTAGAGAGGCAGAGGCAGGTGGATCTCTAGTTCAAGGCCAGCCTGGTCTACAGAGTGAGTTCCAGGATAACCAGGGCTACACAGAGAACTCTGTCTTGAAAAACAAACAAGCAAGCAAGCAAACAAACAAACACCCACTAACAACCTCAGGTGTCATCATGCAGAGACAACACCACTGCCAAACCACTAACTCCAGATGAGACAACTGGTGTGCCTTGTGGGCTGTGAGTTTTTGTTTTTGACTTTTGTGTTCCTTTTAGTTTATTTTTCTACCAGGTTCAATTAGAAAAAAAATCTTTAGCGATACAGTCCCAACCTGAATACAATTTTCTGAACAGAACAGCTGCTGTTTCAAGGCTCTCTGTAAGCAGGTGCCAGAAAATGTTTTGTTAATTATAATCATGTTTTTCTGATGTCTTAGCATGAGCTCAGATCTCTGCAACCTCAGTGTCCCCATCGTAACCACTAACTCATAGCATTAGAAACAAACAAACACTGAAATTAACTGAAAAGTTCATCTTGATTGGTTAAAATAACACTTTCTGTGAGTAAAAAAAAAAAAAACCCTTTATGATCTGTACCCCTTTAACGTTACCTTACTGTTCTATGTTTTGGAAGTCAATGGCACTCTTGGCACATACATGATACATGCATATCTCCTCCTTCAGTGCTCTGTCAAAGAGCAAAGAACAGTAGAACATGACATACTGAATTCCCTGTGGCATACAGATGTACAGGCTGGAGAAAGAATGACATCTAGGAAAAACGGTTGTAGGCTGTAATTCAATAATTAAAGTCTCATCTGTTCCTGTTCTGGCTCTCAAATGACCCAAAGACCTATTACATTTATTAACAAGCTTTAGGCACTATGACTGTGCAGATATCCATTCTGTCTATTCTAACCCTCTAAGCTATCTACTTCCCAGCCACAGGCTCTGTGTTACTTGCAGTCTGAGTGTCACCCTGGCTTGCTCTGCTCCATGTGTGTCTGCATGGCAAATCCCTTGGCAACCTGCTTGTCACCACTCTTCCCCGGACCGTCCACTCCATGACCTTCTCTTCCTTCTGTCCTCCTCGTCCTTCTCTACTCTCCTCTCTCCCCCTGGGACCCCTGGCTGGGATTGGAAGTCCAGCTTTCCTATCTCCTCTACCCAGTCATAGGCTGAATCAGCTCTTTATTGGCCAATCAGAGATGACGGGAAATAACATAACATTGAGACTAGAAATGCTTGACCATGCCAACATCCAGATTGTAGACAGATATCTGGCATAGAAAGTAGATCTTGGGGCACAGAAATCTGTATCTGAATACACAGTGTACGAAACCAAGTCCCAACATACTGTTTCACAATGATCATTTATATTTGTAGAGATTTAGGACAGTAGTTCAGGAACAAGTAAAAACAAAACCTTCATATAAGTGGTTTTGTGTTGGAGACAATTCTAACTCACATGGGCCATGATCCAGAGTTGGAGGAGGTCACTGGCCCCCCTTTAGAGTCCTCTCCTGAGAAAGCAGAGCAAGCAAAGTAAAGAATCTCAGCAGGGCAAGCTTTCCACAGATCTTTCAAGTGGACAAATGAGAGGGGTATTTTCTTCCTCAGAGGAAGTCAGAGGAAGTAAGGATATTGTTGGAGTTCAGGGACTGCCACTCAAACTGAACAAGCACTGATTTCAGTTAAACAAGAATAGTTTATTGGCCGGGCAGTGGTGGCGCACGCCTTTAATCCCAGCACTTGGGAGGCAGAGGCAGCAGATTTCTGAGTTCGAGGCCAGCCTGGTCTACAGAGTGAGTTCCAGGACAGCCAAGGCTATACAGAGAAACCCTGTCTCGAAAAACCAAAAAGAAAAAAAAAAGAAAAGAAAAAAGAATAGTTTATTGAACATACATCTTAATATTAGACGTCCAGGACCAAAAAAAGGACTGAGGTCCTAGTCTGCTGTCAGTGTAGACTTTTCACAGGAAAAACCAGGTTCAAAAGTTTAAAGGGCAAGGAGAGGAGCAGTTGGCTCACTAGGAGAAGTGTTGTCAGCTCACCTTTTAGCTCTGACTCAAGGTCTTTTAGACATAACGGTTCATATTTACCCTTGATTTGATGGGTCCTACATAAAGCTTTGTGGAATTTCTTAAGATTAGCAAACCTCATACAGAACACTCAGAACATTGAGAACAAAACAGGGTATGTGGTCAGCATGTCCTTGAGCCAAGTCACTTCTAGGCCACCATCCAGGGAAGAAGGCAGAAGCATGTTTCTAAAACTACATGCAGTGTGTGTGTGTGTGTGTGCGTGTGCGTGTGCGTGTGCGTGCGTGTGTGTGTGTGTGTGTGTGTGTGTGTGTGTGTGTGTTTCAGCATCTTGCTAAGTCCAGGCATTTACTCAAAATCTCCATCTAGGACAGCTCTAGCGAAGCAACCCACAGATGCTCTGGTCCACTCTCACAGACACAGATGCTAATACTGGATCTTCTCCTCCCTACTCACAGATGGCTCACAGTCCCTGGACAGCAAGGCAACAGCCAACTCTCCTAAGACTGGACCAACATACCCATCTCCATTTTCTTCAGTTTCCCAGAGACATGTCGTCCTGCAGTCAGTAGGAAGTAGCAAAAGATCACGACGACCCTACTCCTGTTTCACCATCACCTCTTCCTAGTTATTCCTTTTTTTTTTTTTTTTTTAATTAAACCTAAATGGAGGAATGTTAGCATTCCTTCTAGGCTCAACCCAACAGTTACCTGGCAATAGCTAGGTAGGCCTGGCTTGCTATAAAAGGGGCTGTTTGGCCCCTCCTTGCTCTCCTGCCCCTCCCCATTCTTTTCTCTCCCTGACCCCTTTCTCCCTCTCTTCCCTTCCCCGGTCCCCTGTTTCCACATGTTCCTGGTTGGTCTCTTCTCTCTCACCTTGTCTTAGGCAATATGAGACATTTAACTCTGGGTATCCTTTGTCCACAGTTTAGGCCAAGATCTAGCAGTGGGCAAGGCAATGGAGTGGTGTTTCTCAATGGTTACCATACACAATCTAGACAGTCTTGTCGCCGTGCTCATATCTTCTCGGAAACCTGGGGGGTGGGGGAGTGCTCACTGTTAGGCTTTAGAGTTTCTCTCATAATAAGCTTAAACATTTAACATTATATTTAGCAGATTTCTGACAAGATAGAGCCAGTATCTATTAAGCACATCTGAGTTAGGCAATCTGTCTGTGTTGTTTAATTATTTGTCCTAGAATGTATCTAGTAAATGAAGATACATTTAATAGAGCACGGTATGTTGAGGTGGGAGGGGTGCCTCGGCGGGCCTATGCTGAGGCATCCCTTCCTCCTGAGGTATCAGTCATTTGATGGGTAAAGTGTTGAATACAGCTTATTTAGGGTATAGGGAGGGGGGTTGAGAAGGGAATAGAGACAGACAGACAGACAGACAGACAGACAGACAGACAGACAGACAGACAGAGGGAGGAAGAGAGAGAGAGCGCACACTATAGAAACTTCTGTCAGCTTGGGGCCAGAGAGCAATTAGGATGATTAGGAAATGACGAGTTACTGTGGATGTGAAAGGAACAGAGCAGTTCAAAAAAACCTAAACCAAAATTATTTCTTTAGGGAAATTTCCCTACAGCAGATCCTGGTCTTGGACGCTCACCTAAGAAGTCAGGGAGAGTGTGTTGAAACTAACTAGAGGAATTTGTGTTCACGAGATGTCCAAACTTCTTGTTCATTTCCCTTTTCAGATGCTGGACTCTGTTATGTCCCATCCAACCATGATTCTCATCTTTCTCCAGTTCTTAAAACATTTTCGCTAGGACGCCTTCTGGGACACACCATTTAACAAGGACATTTCTTCATCTTCAGCCATTTCCTGGAAAGCTTACCTGCTGAGTCTGCCACACATGTGGCTTTGCTCAGCATAGTCTGAAAGGCAATTAATGTTCCTGCCACTGGGTCTGGGTCTGGGCAAGTGGCTTATGTACTCACTCAGGACTTCTAGACTTCTTAACTTCTACCTTTATGAAACCTCGCTTTAAATCTCACAACATGTTCTTATATTCCTTTTGGTGACACGACCATAGGCTATTTCCTTGCAGCTTAAAATCTTGAGCTCAAGGCTCACAGTCTGCAACTAGGCCAAGTCTTGCTTTCCATTCTTGCAATTTTAGTATAACCATAACGATGAGCTTGATTTGCTTATCTCTCCTGGACCTGCCCATTCTAGTGTCTCATTCTTAAGAGAATACTAATTCTTTCCTCTCTTACCCCTCCTCCCACAAGGTACTGTTCCATTTTTCTGTTCACATTTATACACTCGGAACATACCATGTACACTGTCTTCCACTGCTTACACATCGCTCCACTTGATCAAGCTAATTTTGCTCACTCTATCTATCTATCTATCTATCTATCTATCTATCTATCTATCTATCTATCTA
>JANHMN010000003.1:31947183-31973699 GCA_030674055.1 Rhabdomys pumilio | reverse complement strand
CTATCTATCTATCTATCTATCTATCTATCTATCTATCTATCTATCTACCTACCTACCTACCTACCTACCTATTTTCTTAAGATTCTTTGAGGAAAAAAAACCTTATAGTCAACCAGCCCAAGTCACCTAGCCAGTGAGACATTTTCTTTCGAAGGATCTTGACTAATCTTGGCCCTTCATCATACTGACCACAGCATGACCTGAAATGCTCTTGTCCATCATCTGAATGTCTCTGAACATTTGCTGTATGACAAGAAAGTTGGACATTGTCAGAAGAATACCCCTCTGTTCTTGAACTATAAACTTTATGCTGGGCAGACCTACAAATGTACACCTTAAACTCACCATGCTGAAAACTATGACCCACACAAAGTGCTCTCCAGCACGGATACTCAGGCTTCTACACTAAAATCCCTGTGCCTTCAGGGAGGGGCTGCTTTGCAAAGAGTAACAGCGCTTTCCTTGCTCATTGGAGGCAATAATTCTTCCTCTAATCCTTCCTTTGCATTCACCAGAACCCATCACTTCTAACTACATCCTCATTCCTACAAATGACTTATTTCCTTCTGGCCACAGGGTCGCTGTCACCATTGTGCTTCCACAAATAGTAACCTGGTATCAAATGCATACCTATGTCACACTTAAGTTATCTACTATAGGGTCAATGAGATGGCTCAGCGGCAAAGGCACTTGCCATCAAGCCCGAGGACATGAGTTCAATGTTTAATATACACGGTAGAAGGTGAGAACTGACCCAAAGTTATCCTCATTCCCATGTGCATGTATGCGCCCTATATGTGCAACACACAAAAGGCAATTTAAAAAATACAGTCATCACACTCAGCTTTTACACACGCACACACGCATGCCTTCTGAGCTTTTCACTCCTCCACGATGGCTGGACTGTGACAATTGCACTTCACCAGAACGCTCCTCCCCTGTACCAGCCCCCACTCTACCCATCGAGTCTAAATTAAACTTAAGAATTTCTTAGCTTTTAATATAGTTGATTTTTAAGAAAACCTTTATTGTGTTTACGGTGTATGTGTATGTGTGAGCATGTAGGTCAGAAGATAACCTCAAGTGCTGCTCTCCCCCCTTTTTGAGACATGTACAGACACACAAATAGCCACATAAATAATCTTTAAAAGATAAGTCGGGTCAGCATGGATGACTATGGCTTTATTACATAAAGACATGGGACAAAATTCCCCGTGGTAAAGTTCATAGCTAGCGGTAATTTTCGAATGACATGCACATGTAAATGTCCTGTATCACACCTACTCACAACTGGGTAACACAGTACTAAGAGGGACCAGGAACTGCAATTGTATGACACACAGGACTGCACCAAACATACGTACATCTGCATCATTCAGAACTGTCATCCACCCACAAAAAAACGCTCAAACAAGAAGCCAGCATTACCACCCCTTTCAATGTTAGGCTCGCCTCTTCTGTGACTTTTCATTTACCTTTATAACTGAAGCTTTTCAAATATAAGAATTATGCTAAATAAGCCTACAGATTCTCCACAGGACTTTCTTTTCTTCTACAGTAAATATGTTATATAAATATATATTATGGATCTCCAGTAACCTTAGTAGGGCATGACTTTCTTTTTCCTTTGAGACAGTCTCAGGAACTCCTGGTTGGCTTTGAATTCACTACATCGTCCAGCATGACCTTGAACTTCTGAGTACCAGAATCATGGGCACAGTGCCTGGTTATACAGCTGGAGAACAGACCTAGGGCTTCGTGCATGACAGGACAACGCTCTACAACTGAACCACATCTCCAGCCCTCACAGAACTTTTAAAATGCAATTCTGAATTTTTTAAAAATTCTTTTGGACTTTCTATGTTGTATTAAAAAAAAAAAAAAAAAACAAAACAAGTACTTCAATTTTTCCCTAGAAAGTAATACACATATAAAAACATGTTTCACTTATGTTACACATTTATATGTCATTGCAAATACTTTACAATAGAGTTATATGCCACTTCTCTTATAAGGCATCCTCACAGTACATAAATACCCCACCTGTACAGTTTTCCCTAAATTAACAGCAATCACATCATGACTTTGAATGACAGACATGTTATTTTGCCAAAAAGTTCTTTAAAAAAAAAAAAGAAAGAAATTCAACATTAGAAATAAATTAGCGCCGGGCAGTGGTGGCGCACGCCTTTGATCCCAGCACTTGGGAGGCAGAGGCAGGCGGATTTCTGAGTTCGAGTCCAGCCTGGTCTACAGAGTGAGTTCCAGGACAGCCAGGACTACAGAGAAACCCTGTCTCAAAAAACCAAAAAAAAAAAAAAAAAAAAAGAAAGAAAAGAAAAGAAAAGAAAAGAAAACAAGAAATAAATTAGCTTTCCTTACTTTTTGTGTCACAAGACACCATAGTAGTGAAAAGTGTAAGCTCTTATAAAAACATCTCAACATATTTATCTTCATGGGTTTCCTCAAGAGTGAGGCTGGGGCTGTAGCTCAGCACACACAGGCTCTGGGTTTCACACCACAGGAAAGAGTATGAATGTCCAGGTGTGGACCCATGTTGACCTAATAACTAAAATCACTTTTCATACATTCTGGGGCTCCGAGACACTATGAGTTTTCTGTCATATGAGAGGCGAGTCCAAGAGAAAAGGTTTTCCACCTTTCTTAGAGAGCCAGGATTGCTTGCCAGTCTTCACTCTCTAAAGCTGTGATTCTGAAATGCATTTCCACATCTCTGATGTATCTTTTGAGTATTTACCTGCTATCAGTTCAGAATCATGAATAAATGTTTCCAAATTCCTTGAATTCAGTTCTCTTAGCCAGCATGATGTCTATTTATAGATGTCTATTAAATTTTGAACCAGGAAGAAAGGTCTTTCCATATTCCTTATATCCAGTTTCCTCTCATGAATTTTCTCCCTTTGAGCAAGCCATGAACCCACGAACGTCTCCACACTGCTTACACTGTTGGATTCTCTACCCCAGAGACTGACATGGACAGAGACTTGAGTTACAGCTGAAGGCTTCCCCAGATCTGTCTTAGATTTCCCACCAATGTGGACATTCTAGTGCTTGGGTAAGATTTGAGACCTAGAAATAGGCTTTTCCAAGTTCCCCACCTTAACTTAATTTCTCATCAGTATAAATCTTCCGACACTGATTGAGCTGAGCCATGAGCAGAATCTTCCCAACACTCCTTAAATTTATAAGACTGTTGACCAGTGTGAACTCTCTCATGTTTAATAGCGTCTGACTGCCAAGCAACGGCTTCTCTGCATTCAGCACGTCCTTGGGCTGCTCGACACTGTGAACTCTCTGATGTTTAATGAGATGTGACTGCTGAATAAAGGCTTTGCCACATTCACCACACTCGTAGGGCCGCTCACCAGTGTGGATCCTCTGGTGCCGGGCGAGGTCTGACGCAGAAGCAAACGCTTTCCAGCACTCCTGACATTTATACGGCTTTTCTCCAGTATGCAGTCTCTGATGTCGAGTCAGTTCTGAGCTGTATCTGAAGGCCTTCGGACATTCCTTGCATTGAAAACGTTTCTCCCGAATATGAATTGTCTTGAGATCTGTGTCATGTGAACGCCAACTAAAGTCCCTGCCCTTCTCCTTACAGTCATATGTTGTCTTAGCAGTCTGAAGTTGAGAATGTTCTGGATCACGAAGGACGGTCTCTCCGTATTCCTTACCCTCCCAGAATTCCTCTCCTGTATGAATCAAGGAATGTGGAGTGGGTTCTAAGCCAGAACCAAAGGCCTTCTCTCCTTCACTGAATTCATGTGCTTTCTTACTATGAATTTTCTGATGTTGAGTCAGGTGCGCTCCGCGGGTGAAGGCTTTCCCACACTCCTTACACACATAAGGCTTCACACCGGTGTGAACTCTCTGATGCCGGCCAAGGTCGGATCTGCAAATAAAGCCCTTCCCACACTCCTTACACTTGTAGGGCTTTTCTCCAGTGTGAATCTTCTGATGTCGAGAGAGGTCTGAAGGGCAACGGAAGGCCTTTTCACAGTCCTTACATTTAAAAAGTTTCTCCCTGTTATGAATTTTCTTAAGACTACTAACGATGGAACGCAGACTGAAGGCCTTGCCACATTCTTTACACTCGTACAGTTTCTTGCTCGTGTGAACTGTCTCACACCGAGGAAATTCTGGGTCTGGAAAGAATGCCTTCCCGTTTTCCTTATCCTCAAAGAACTTCTCACCAATGTAAATTAGCTGTCGCTGGGTATGATCTAAGGCAAAACTAAAGGAATTTTTACATTCTTTACATTTATGCAATTTATTGCCAGTATGAATCTTCCTATGCTGACTTAACTGTGACCCGCACGTGAAGGCTTTCCCGCACTCCTTGCAGACATAAGGCTTTTCACCTGTGTGAATTCTCTGATGTTTAATGAGATGAGACTGTTGGATAAAAGCCTTCCCACACTCATTACACTCGTAGGGCTTCTCGCCAGTGTGGATCCTCTCGTGACGAGTGAGGTCTGAGCCACAGCTGAAGGCTTTTCCACATTCCCTACACTGATAGGGCTTTTCTCCAGTGTGAATCCGGTGATGTCGAGTCAGGTCAGAGCTGTAATTAAAGTGCTTTCCACATTCCTTACATTCGTAAGACTTCTCGCCAGTGTGAGTCCGGACGTGGACGCTGAGCAGTGAATGAAACCTGAAGGCTTTCCCACACTCCTTACACTTGAAAGGCTTTTCCCCAGTGTGAATTCTCTTGTGACCAGTGAGGCTAGAACGGAAGCTGAAAGCCTTGCCACACTCGTCACACTGAAATGCCTTCTTGCCAACATGAACTTCACGGTATCGAGTAAGTTTAGGGACAGGAGGAAAGGTCTTTCCGCATTTTTCATCTTCCCCGAATTTCTCACCTTTGTGAATGAACTGAAGCTGAGTGGGCTCTGGTGGAAAACTAAAGGAGTTTTCAGATTTAAGTCCCTTTGCTTTTTCATCTATATTCAGTCTTGGACACTGGTTGAAAGCTGTGAGCAGAGTCAGAAGCGGCAGTTTGTCATAAGTGAGTGCCATTTGCTTGAGGTTTTCTTCTGGATTCTCATTGTGTGATGGACCCTGACCTTTGTCTTCCCAATCTGCCGCAGGACTCGAGCCTTCAAGCCCGTGATCTGGCTCCATTCCCATGACCTCCCAGTGGGACAACCGACTTGCACATGTGATGTTTTTTGGTAGGACTTTCTTCATCTGCCACCCGGAATCTGTATCTGAAAGATGAGAATGTACAGGTGTACTGTTTTATTAGAAAGAAAAAAAAAGCCATCAAAAGCTAAGATTAAAGTAAATTGCACGAGAAGTGAATGTCTTTTTTTTTTTTTTTTTTTTTTTTTTTTTTTTTTTTTTTTTTTTTTTGGTTTTTTGAGACAGGGTTTCTCTGTGTAGCCCTGGCTGTCCTGGAACTCACTCTGTAGACCAGGCTGGCCTCGAACTCAGAAATCCACCTGCCTCTGCCTCCCAAGTGCTGGGATTAAAGGCGTGCGCCATCTCCACCAGGTTTAGAAGCCTTTGCCCCAGGCCATTCTTGGGAGAGGGTCTGGACCAGTGTGTGAGAGGTGCTGCTGACTCACTGAATGGCCAGACTACCAGACTGCCCCAGCTGGCTTCACTCACTCACCCGGGCAAAATCTGTTCTCATTGCCCAAATCTATGCAGGCATCTTGCTCTTTTTCTGACACAGGGAACACATGTGGTTGATAAATGCAAAGTCCTAAGTGAGAGATAAAACACAGGTAGTGACCACATGGAAAAGAAGCCAAAAGTTTGACCTGGTGCCCTGGTAACAAAGCAAGAGAAAATGAGAGGAAGGACAAAGAAAAAGCACAGCTCATTTTGGGAGGACAGTATCTCTGAAAAAAAAAAAAAAAAAAACAAACCAAAACCACCAGCCATTTTCCAGAAGAAACATAGGTCAGAAATTCCCCTCACATTTCTTTAAAAATAAATAAATAAATAAATAAAAATTCTGTAGTTTCCAATAAGGAACCCAGGAATGTCTGAGGCTGAGTCTCACCCACGGAGACGAGGTGGCGATAGTTCTCCAGCATCACGTCTCTGTATAAACTCCTCTGTTCCGGGCTCAGACACTCCCACTCCTCCGGAGAGAAGTCCACGGCCACATCTCTGAACGTCATTACCTGTCATGGCACAAACCCAATCAGTGTTAACGGTCAAAGTCGAAGAAGTGATCCAGCTGGAAAGAAGAAAGATGGCAAACGGCAGAGCAGAGAACGGTCCACAGCAAGGGACCGAGTGTGACAAAAGGGGTCGAGTGCCCACAGGCTCTTAAAACTACTGTTCTGGGGACCAGGGCTCAGTGGTAGTGTGTGGTAGTGTGCTTGCTGCTCTTCCAGAGGGCCTGAATTGAGTTCCAAGCATCCATCCTGGGCATCCCGGCCGGCGCCCATAGCTCCAGGGGACCCAGCACCCCCTATCCTGGGCATCCCTGCCGGCGCCCATAGCTCCAGGGGACCCAACACCCCCTTCTAGCCTCCGCCAGCTCCTTCCCACACGTCATGTTTACAGAAGCAGACACACATACACACTAAAAAAAATTATAAAATATAAAAACAAACTATTGCTTGCTCACAACATCGTCATCGGCTTCACAGAAGGAACATCATGAAGACACAAGGACGGAGACAGACAGACAAGCTGGAGAGACGACAACTGTTTGAAGTCACTAACTCCAGATGTCCATACACCATGAGTATCTGGTCATTTTGTGGATGTCTGCTTGAAGTGGTGGGTACTTTCTGTCCAATTTTCCATCAGTTTAAATTCAAAGAATTCTTTAGTGATGTATTCTCAAAATAAATACTAGATTTTTTTTGTTTTGTTTGTTTCTGAGCAGAACGTGTTGCTCTCTGTAAGCAACTGTCAATTAGCTGACTTCTTGCTAATTCCCAGGTCTCTGTACACTTAGGGTTTCTGTCATGACCTCTAAATGCACCAGGAGAGCCATACACTGAAATAGGCCCTGAACTGCACCAAGTCTCATCCTGGCTGACTGAAATGCTCCGGTCTGTACAGACAGTACACGAAAACCTTCTTGTCATCTGTCACCATCGTCCCACCTATGGATCTGACCTAACAGTCCAGGTTGCCCTCCACGAAGACGTGCTTTCTTCCTGATTAGATAGGGACTCCACAGGAAGACCAACAGAGTCAACTAACCTGGCCCCTTGGGGCTCTCAGAGACTGAAGCACCAACCAAAGAGCATACACAGGCTGGACCTCGGCCTCCTGCTCATATGCAGCAGACGTGCAGCTTGACCTTTGCGTGACCTTCATGTGGGTCCTGAACAGCCGCAGCAGGGGCTGTCCCTAAAGCTGCTGCCTGTATGTGGGATACGCTCTTCTAGCTGGGCTGCCTTGTCTGGCCTCAGTGGGAGAGGAAGCACCTAGCCTTGCAGACACTTTAGGTGCCAGGGTTGGGGAGATACCTAGGGGGCCCCATCTGCTCAAAGGAGAAGGGGATGGGGGGTAGAGGAAGGATTGTGGGAAGAGGTGACCGATGGGGGACGCTGAGCGGGATGTAAGATGAATAAGTAAATAAAAAGAAAGAAAGAAAAACAAAAACTAACAAAACAAAACAAATCACAGCACTGCCGAGTGGGAGAGATAAGGGTCTGTTAACAGAAGAAAGAGTGCCATGCACTGAAAGTCCCAAGATGCCACACAGCACCACTGACCGTGCAGACCGAGAGACAAGAACATTCTTGTGAGGAGAATGTGAGGAGAAGTAGTTATTGTTGAGATAATATGAACTCACATGGGCCATGATTTGAAACTCCTAAAAGCGACCAGTCGGCCCTCTCCTTGGTTCCTATGTTGATGAGGCCAGCTCCTGAGAAGACAGCACACAGGGAAGAGAACCATGAAATGGTTGGCTCCCCACAGACCATTCAGAGGAAGCATGAGAAATGACAGCCCTGCCAAAAGTCAAGAGAACCCCAAGTAAAGCAGGATGACGTTGTAATCTAGTAAATTGTGGCAGAAACCATTCTATAGCTGGTGGCGGTGGCACACATGTTTAATCCCAGCACTCGGAGGCAGAGGCAGGTGGATCTCTGAGTTCGAGGCCAGCCTGCTCTACGGGGTGAGTTCCAGGACAGCCAGGGCTACTTGGAAAAGCCCTGTCTTGAAAAATAAAACAAAATAAATAAAATCATTCCAGAGATTAGGATATGAGACAAGATTATTCTGATTTAATCTAAATGCCTCCCAAAACTCTATGAAGCTGGAGTAGAAATCTTCAAAGTAAATGGAACTCTCCCTTGAGGTGTCCACCGGAGCTGTCGGGGCTCCTCTGTACTTCCAGGACAGGGACTCCTTTCCCTGCGTCTATCAAACTCTACAACATCTGCTGAGCCATTTCCAGCTACAACATCTAAGAAGGGTCACGCTAGAAAACTGAAGACAGTTTTGAGGCTATAACAAGTCTGAAGAAAGTCACCAGGCAATCAGTGAGACAAGCACACACACAGGCCCCAGAGTTCACACTCACTCTGTAAGAAGAGGGCAAACACCGAACACAAGATTCTGACAGACAAGACAGGAAAAGCAGGCAGAGAATTCACAGGATCTCTGAATTCTAGGCCAGCCGGGGCTAGAGAGACTAGGGCTAGTGACACGATGTCTCCCCAGACACCAATAAAGAGTCAGTGGGTGGTGGCACACACCTTTAATCCCAGCACTTGGCGGGCAGAAACAGGCAGTGAATTTAAGGGCAGCCTGATCTACAGAGTGAGTTCCAGGACAGCCAGGGCTACACAGAGAAACCATGTCTCGAGGGTGAGGGGTGGGGGTTGGGGAGGAGAAGAAGTGACTGTTGCTAAAAGAAGACACGTAAGGGGGACTTGGATTCAAGGTGACTAAACAGATGCCTGTGAGACCGTGAGTGGATACTAACACCTACCTGCCTGAATAAATGTAATGGGAGAACACGATGGTACAGGGGAAATAGCACACAACGTCACCTAAAGAAAGTTACATAAAAAACCCTGAAGAGAGGATAGGCCGAGGAGATGCCTCGGGTTACGAGCACTGTTGCTCTTGCAGAAGCCCCTGGCTTCATTCCCAACACCCACATGATGGTACAGGGCCGTCCAGCACTCCAGTTCCAGGTGGTTCAACGCTCTCTCTGACCTCTCCAGGGAATCAGGCATGCACTTGGTATACATACATACATATACACAGGCACAGAAAATAAAGTTACTAAAAAATGTAAAACTCGCAAAGAGCTATGCCAAAAAGGTCAACTTCCTCTAACGGAGACGAAGTTCAAGTTTTTATTAGACTTTTCCACCCTGAAAATTTATGGCTTGTATATTTGTGGAAAAAGAGATGAGAGAATCAATGACTGTATATATAACCAAGTTATCATTCAATTTGTAAATTAATTAATTTATTTTGGCTTTTTGAGACAAGGTTTCATTATGTAACCCTGACTGGCCGGCAACTTACTAAGTAGACCAGGCTAGCCCTAAACAGAGATAGCCTGTTTCTGCCTTCAAATTGTTGGGATTAAAGACTTGCACTAGCATGCTCAACTCATCAATTTTTTAAAAAACAATATCAAGAAGTGGACAGAAGCGGAGAGCAGCAGAAGTGAGGGCAGAGAATCAACTCCAGATCCTCCGCAAACACACCATGCAGTCTTTAACACCCGAGCCTCTCGCGTCCCTTTCTCTACTCTTCTATCTCCCAGTTATGTCTCTGCCATTCCACTCACCGAGACGAGAAAGCACGTCCTTCAGCCCACTTTCAGAAAGCAGTGTCTGTTATTAAACACAGTGCTCATTCTTTGTGTGCCAGGGCAGCTGCTCTGTCGTGTTTACATACACGGTCATGCACATACTACAGGCATACACAAACTGCACACTGAATGTGACCATCGCTTTCTGGAACACACACAGGGCAAGGTAATTGCTCACAGATCCCACATTAATCCCAAGTGTGTGTACCCTATCTCCAAGCTCCCACACTAACTCCAATCCTGCTAGCCGGGAACACCACCACATCCTCTTCAGAACTCCACAACTCCGCAGGAAAGCCTCGGCTTTCATGGCCATTCTGATTCCAAGCTTTAAACCGACACTCGCTATGCCCCATAGATCTTAGACGTTCCTAGGGCTTCAAGCCTGAAGCCAATTGGGTTGAACCCCTCCCCCGGAAGTTGCTTGGTCACGGTGCACTCTGGGAAATGTAGTCCGTCTCTGTATTGTCTTTAACAAAAGACTACACTACAACTGTCAATTTAAAGGCCCTGGCTTTAAACTCCACCACTTCCATCGACACAGACCTTCCCCCACACAGAGCTAACATCTGTTCACAAGAGCTTCAGGAATTTCAGGACACGGTGAGATGGCCAATATTGAGACTTACATACTGCCCTTCCTCAGCTATCCAAAGGATGCCTCTAGTTGTTTTTGGACCAGCAATATCCATGGGTGGGATGGTTCCTGGGAAATGTAGTCCACTGCCTGGGAAGCCAGAGAAACAGGCCTCAGAAGGATGATGAGACACATGGGTTGTAAAACAGCATCATACTGGTGGTGAGTTTGAACAGTCTACATTCCAACAACAAACTAGCTGAATCACTCACAACCTCGTATCACACTAGCACCTGCCTGCTTTACGATGAAAGAGGAAAAGGGTTAAGTTTTAGTTGGTGCCCGGTCCAAACCCCTATCCTGCCTAAAAATCCACCAACCTCCGACCTTGAACTCAGGTTTAGAGTCTCTTCCACTTTCAAATTAACAGAAATACCTTAATCCCAACCTCCAAATACTTTTTTTTTTTTTAAATGTGTTTGGGTGTTTTCCCAATGGACACGGCGGATCCCTTGAAGCTGGGATCATAGACAGCTGTGAGCCACCACGAAGGTAGCAGGAATCAAAGCCAGTTCCTCTCTAAGGGCAGCAAATGTTCTTACTGCTGAGCCATCGCTCCACTGCCTTCAGCTCCCCTTAAAGCATGTGTTGTCAATGCATGCTCACGGTTATGATATTGTCTTTGGCGTATCAATGCCATTCTGTCCACCTGTTTGCTTGCTTAAGTCCCAATAGAGGAGGATGGGTCCCAGCAATGACAACATAGAGCAGGGCTTAGGAGGAGATCTTGAAGGCACTTCAATGGTGTCAGCCCCTCAGTGGACAGCTATGCCATGTACGGTTCTCATTAAGCTCCTGGGCTATGAACCTCCCTCACGGCTCTGTCCACCCACCAGTCTCTTGTTCAACTATGTCACATCCAGTTCGGTGACGTTATAATCTACCTGAGAGAGGACGATGCAAGACTTGAATTTTAATTCAAATGCCAACTCACTGGCAGGGTGTGATGATTCTCACCTGTCACCCTAACACTTGGAAGGTGGAGCTGGGAAGATCCAGAATCAGCCCTAGACTCTGATCTGATACATCCTGTTTGAGGCCAGCATGAGCTCAGCCTATCTCAAAATCAAACAAAAACCACCACTTGAGAACTGTGCTGGAGCTTGGTTGGGTCTTTAATGAATACACACACACACACACACACACACACACACACACACACACACATATTTGCTACGGGCAAAACACTGTGTTTAAAAACAGTCGACTATATTGCCTATGCCGCACAATTAATTTGCAGAAAAATAAAAATGCTATTTAGTTATTATCAGTTGTACCTTTTCCCTCCTGTAACTCGGACACCCCAGAAGACCACACTTACTAATCATAATTTGAAAAAAAATGTGATTTAGGGTGCTTCAGATATCTCTATAATTTCATTATATAATATATAATATAATTATATATATATATATATATATATATCAGGCATGGTAGCCCACACCTGTAATCCCAGAATTAGCAGATGAATCTCTAAGTTCAATGTCAGTATGGATTTGCATTAGCAAGTCCTATGCTAGCCAGGGCCCCTGTCTAGAAAAGAAATCTAGATAGTCAAGAAGAGAAAGGGAAGTGGGTAGGCTTACGGCATTGAAGTTTCTAAGTACTCCAGATAAGGAAACGAAATGATATTTACTTTCAAAATCTGGATGGTGTGGACATGCGCTGAGGCTGGGCCCCGCTGGCTCTTCAGTACTGTGTGAGGCTCGTTTCAATCGTGGCGATGCTGGTCTCTCTGTAATAAACATAATCACACTCTGCAGCAGGACATGGTGGTTCACACCTGCTATCTCAGTCCTCCAAAGGGTGACCAGGGCTAGAGATCCTGTCTAAACAACAAAGCAACAGAAACCACTAGAGAAGGGGAACTAGAAGGTACAGAGAATTGTAAGCCAGCCTCAAAACCAAATCCCACCTGTGTCTCCTCAGGAACTCTCTAGAGGAGGGAAGATGTCTGCTTGGAGGACCCTGGGCGTTAATATCCCCCCCCCCCCCAAAAAAAAAAACACTGCTACGGGCAAAACACTGTTTAAAAACAGTCGACTATATTGCCTACGCTGCACAATTAATTTGCGGAAAAATAAAAATGCTATTTAGTTATTATCAGTTGTACCTTTTCCCTTCTGTAACTCGGACACCCCAGAAGACCACACTTACTAATCATAATTTGAAAAAAAATGTGATTTAGGGTGCTTCAGATATCTCTATAATTTCAGCCACTCGTGTACAGTGATCTATCCAGTCCATACACAATCCCCAAGAACCATCCGGTCCACATACAATGTCCCCTCCCCACAACAGCTTCATCCACTCACAAAGCGCCACAGCTCGACCCCAACTCTGGCTCATTTTCCTTACCTCGCAGTTTCTCTGCTGTTCAACTCCTCCCAGATCCAGCAGCACTAATTTCCCCATGCTCTCTCTCACACACACGCAGGGCTGTCATTGCGGACTCTGTCACCTACAGGACGAGACTGGCTTCCTCTTGGTCAAACTGCCGCTGCTGGGTTGGTCTCAGACGCTGGGGTCCTACATTCCGGTCGGCGGCCCCAACTTCCAGCAGGAAGTCGAATTCGGAACAGCCTCCCTGGCCAGATTTCTGCCCGGGGATTGGATGACTCAGCCTACTCTAGCCGCGCGCCTGCGATCGCCAACACGGTCTTGAACTACATTTCCCAGAATACCTCGTGGTCCCGCTACTAGAGTAGCTGTTCCTTGGAAATTCGCAGTGATGGGTCAAAGAATTGAACCAGACCAGCTAAACCTTCAAGGGTGTAAGAGGGTAAAGAGCTTGACGCCAAGCCGGATTACCTGAGTTTGATCCCAGGGACACACACAGTGGAAGGCAGAATCTACTCCTGCAAGTTGTCTGCTGAAGGCCACACGAGTGCTCACATACACACACAAACATAAACAAATGTCTTTCTTTCATTCTTATTATTGCAAAAATTTGCATTGCAACAAGCCGAACACAGTGGCTCAGGTCTTTAATGCCAACCTCAGGGAAGCTGAGGCAGGAGAGGTCTTCGAATCGAAGGCCAGTCTGAGCTGTCTCAAACAAATACGTGTTGCCAGTTGGCGGCAGCATGATGAGGAGTGAGTGGGTGATAAAGTACTGGACGAACTTGAGTATCAATAAAAGGGGATCTTATCAAGGGACACTGCTGATGTCGGAATGACCCGGCAGGAAGGAGGTCTAATGGAAATGAGGATTCAGAGGAGCCTAATCGAAGTCTGGTCTAGAGAGTCCTTGTCTGCTGAGATTTCCTCGGGATTCGAAGAACAGTACTTTGTGTCTGTTGTTCAGGCCACACTTTTCAGCCCAGACTTATGCCCCCGTCCCTTCCCAGGCAACATTTCCAGGCGTCGTACTTCCCTCTCCTGAGAACCTCTTTTGAGGAGTGGGCAGGGTACTCCTGACAGGTTTTTGGAGAGCTTATTAGCCTCTTTAGGGATAACGAGATGCCTTGGTGCCAAGTGTCTGGATGCTCCATCCTGTGCAGGGCATTGAAGGGAAGAAGCTGACGCCGGGAGATCCGGGAGGCCTGTAGAGTTGTTCTCATGTATCTGGGTGGTAGTCCAGGGGACGTGAAGATGTAGAGGGTTACTTGATTGATGAGTATGACTGCCATCTTTTGTGTGTGTATCTGGAGTCTGTGTGACCATTTTGTGACATGCTTTTTACCAGTTCAAGGTCCCTCGAGTGTGAGTTCCCTGGGTTTATGTGTTTGCCAAACTTTAGGAAAGTGTAAGGTGCCAGACTGAGGTGTGACTGCTTCCTAGTGGGCCTTTTAAAATTTCAGTGGGGGCACGGGGCCAGGGTGACTGTCACGGGGTGGAGTGTATTTTTGTTTGAGGCACCTGTGGCTTTTGCGTCCCCATGGTGTATGATTGATAGGTGAGAGGAAACTTTGTTCCTTTGTGACTCCAGCCAAGGGGACTTGTGTCACATTCTGGGGCGGATCCTATCCTGATCTACAGTCACCCTACTTTTGTGTGGTGCTTCCACTGTATGGAAGCTCCTAGAGTTCTCTGATTTCTTGACGAGTGCTATGGGTGTTGAGCCAAAGTGACCTCTGAAATGATGGAATAGGCACTCACACGAGCCTGGTGTGTCCTCGCTTTTTTTTTTTAATTCCCACACTTTGTCCTGTAGCTTATGACTTCCTGACATCCCTTTACTTTTGTCAAGACATGGCTTGTTTTCCTTCTGTGGAGAATTCTGGCCCATCCCTTTGACTGCATTTCTGTAGTGTACCCTGAAGTGGAAGTCTCAGGAAATGTCAGGTAATGCTGACTTACATGGTGTTTTGCTGAAGCAAGATTGGTGGGAGGACACGCGATGTCTGGAGAGAATATAAATAGGACTCGACCTACAGTGACCGGGCTTGCACAGCTAGCCTTACAATGCTTTGTTGGTCCCGAGTCTTTGCTGATCTTTGCTTCATTGTATGGTATTAACTGCTCTGAAATCCTTTATCACCTTTCATTTTCCTGATTTCCTTTTTTTTTTTTTTTTTTTTTTTACGACCAACACAGGGGAATTCCATGGGCCGGTAGATTCTTCTACATGCTGAGCCTCCAGCTCCTCTTATACCAGTTGCTCAAGTGCCTGCAATTTTTTTTTTTTTTTTTTGGTTATGGGGCACCTGCCATACACGTCTGTTTAATAACCATTTTTGGGGCAAGGTTGTTGGTATATCAGCAGTAGCCCCTTTTGTAAATTTGGAAGCTCAGTCCCTATGATGTCCTGTTTTTGGATCATGGGCATAGCTTGTGATTTTGTTTTTTTTGATCACCTGTATCGATACCTCCAAGAGCATCTTAGGTGCACCTCACACCTAACTTCCTCATTTTCTGTCCTAGAGTTACACAAATATTTATTTAAGTAGCCATTGTTATAAAAAAGTCCCTCCCATATAAATTTATGGGTATGTCAGCTACATAAGGCCTGAACTTCCCTGTGTGCCCTTCTGGTCCCACACAGGTAATCCACTGGACACTTTGTGGCCAAATTCACCACATTTAAAGCACTGGGCATTTAATTTTTTAAGACTTCTAGCTGTGGCTTGCCCTACAATATTGGTATGATGCTCCTGAAAACCAATACCAGTTGTCTCTGTTATCCACTGGAACAGCTGGAAAGAGGAGGAGATGGTGCAGGTACAACTGGGTAGTGTTCAGCCAAGCACACCACCATAGGATTTGCCATCTACTGGGGCTTCTCGTGCTCTCTTACGCTCAGTGTTTGTGTTTTCAATGGCCAGTATTTGTATCAATGACTGTCTGGTTTCAGGCTCTGATGTGGCTCTATTTACTACTGAACCCAATCTCTGTAAGAAATCGGTGACTGCGTCTGTAGGTCCCTGTATTACCTTCATAAATGAGGTAGAATTTATTCCTTGGCTCCTCAATCTTATCCCAGGCCCTTAAAGCACAACAAAATGTGTTCAATTATGCCAGCATCAGATTGGATTGGTTCTTGTGAATCAGCATAATGCCCTTCATCAAGCAGGTGGCCTTTAGTAACTCTTACCTACCTTGCTATATTCCACTGTCCTATTTTCTGTGGCTTCGTGTCTCCACCACAATAGCCTCTGTAATAGTTGTCCAGGTTCTAGAACAGCTGACACCAATCATTCCCAATCTTGGGGGCACCCTACTCTGCCTAGCCCAAGTATTTAACATTTCTTTAATGGAGCATGCAATCGATACAACATAATAGCCTCCTTAAAGTGCTTTAGATCCAGCATTTCTATCAGATGCAGGTCAACTCATTACAGGCAGAAGCCCCATCATTTAGCAGGCTATGGTGCACAAACACTGAGGAAGCTCAGGGTGCTGTGTAGGCCCAACACATCCTCTGATGGTGTGCTTGGCTGAACACTACCCGGCTGTACCTGCACCATCTCCTGCTCTTCCTGATCCCTAGTTTCACAGAGGTGTTCTGGGCCCTTGGCAGTGAGAGTGCCAATAGGGTGGGGCGGCAGTTTACCTTCCAGACTATTTTGCCTCCCTTTCTCTCTCATCTTGCAGTGAATTTCCAGTCTCAGACACCAAGCCTGAACCCTGTTGTTCTCCTCCCACTGGCTTTCTGCTTCCCAAACGCTTCTACCCCTATCTGCAAACTCTCTACATGCCCAGCCAACTCCGTAATTGTCTCTAACACAAGAGAATTGTCAGCTTTCTCCCCAATCTTTTTCAAAAGAGTATACATGAAAACCACGAAACAAAAGCAAACAAAAAAACAAAAAACCCTCTGGGAACAAGGTAGGAGACAAGCAGCTGCCATAAATGCTATGTTGCTCACCTCTTTAAAGTACATTGTTAACCTCCCATAACCTGACGTTTCCTCTACCACATTTGAAGTAGAATTACCCATTATGCCTAAGCCACACCGGTCGCCATTTGTAAGCTTACATTTTTCAAAACCAACTTTAATCAATATTCTCAAATGCTTTGACCCTGCTTCTAGCCTACTGTCCAAAGGTAGCTCCCGGGAGAAAAGATGGTAACTAGGACAAGGAGGGTGTGGACCTGTTTAGAAATAATTCTTTGGGGCAATTCCAATTTCTGTTGTCAGAATTCCAAGCAGTCCAGTTCACTACTATCAGGATACAAAACACAAGTCAGCAGTGGTGGCACAATCCAGCAGAAACAGCCAGGCCTCTGCTGAATAAGCACGAGTCAGCGGAAGTGACCAGAACCAGCCTGCATGCCAGGCGAAGTTCTCTGCCATGCCTCTCTCGATGATGTGAAGATTAGCCAAGATGCAAGACCAGTGAAGAGCTGCACAGCACCGCTCGCTATGCAAGCTCCCCGTCCCTGTACCTTGCGTCCTATTTATTTTCTCTCCAAACCTCACATGTCCTCCCATGGGTCTAACCTCAGCAAAACACCACTTGAGTCTGCATCACATGACATAACCAGAAACTTCCATTTCAAGAGTAACTGAGTTTACAGACAGCTGTGAAGTACCATGCGGTTGCTGGGAATTGAACTCAGGACCTCTGGAAGAGCAGCCAGTGCTCTTACGGCTGAGCCAACTCCCCAGCCCCATATTAGTGAATATCTAAGGACAAGTCAAAGAGGCTTCATTTAATTTAGGATTACTAGTGAAGCTGATATAGTGAGGCTTTACACCACAGCTTCACACCGCAGCTTCACATCGCAGCTTTACACTTCAACATTTCGGCATCTTCTAGAGCAACGCCTGTATCACCAGAGAGCCAGAAATCTTGGTGTAAAATTAAAAAAAAAAAATCACAAGAATAAAGTTGAAAGTGGTGATGTTAAATTTGAATCTTAATATGAGCTCATTGTCGTTTTCTGAGTTAAAATGTTTTAATTGTGTGGGATCCGTACAGAGAAGTGAAGGGCTCGTATACAGTGTGAGTTCTCACAAGCTGAATACATCTGTCAAATCAGCACCCAAACCCAGTGACCAAACACTGCTGTCCCCAGAGCCCCACCCTGCTGTCCCCAGAGGCCCCCACTGCTGTTCCCAGAGACCTCAGACTGCTTCTCTCGACATTACTCCTGGGCAGCACACCCCACCCCAATTACTATTCTACCTTCTAGCTATATGGAAAAGGTATTGAGTTTTGTGCTTATTGTAGAGAATCATAGACTATGACTTTTTTAGAGACAAGGTCTCTAGCCTGGTGGTGGTGGCACATGCCTGTAGGCTGAGATTGTTCAAAATGAACTTTATGAAGACCATTGAAAAATGGAAGGAGAACCTATGCCAGAGTGTCATCAACGAAGAACAGCTTAAGCAAAGCCCAGTGTGGATCGGCAGAACTGCAAGGCAAACCAATGCAAGAGCACCACCCACTGCATGTTGGGTTATTCTATACTCTTTCCAAACACCATATGTTGTCTCAAGCATCCAATCCAGTAAAACCCTTCCAGCAATGCCCTTTCCCTAGACAGCTTCCAGAACAACACTATGGGTCTGTTCTCAGCAAAATGTCCTCTCACATGTCTGTTCCATCCAAACATCCTCTCATAAGACAGTGTCCAGGAAAAGGTCACATGACAAAAGTGAGTCTCCAACAAAACCAGAAATTCCTATTTCACACACCTTTGGTCCCAGCAGTTGGGAGACAGAGACAGATGGATCTCTGTTAGTTCAAGGCCAGCCTGGGCTACAGAGGAAGTTCCTGAACAGCCAGGTCTACACAGAGACCTGTCTTAGAAAGAAAGAAAGAAAGAAAGAAAGAAAGAAAGAAAGAAAGAAAGAAAGAAAGGAAGAAAGAGAGAGAGAAAAGAAAAAAGACTGGGTGTCTTAGTTAGGGTTTCCATTTCTGTGAAGAGACACTATGACCAAGGCAACTCTTATAAAACTCTTATAAGAACAACATTTAACTGGGGCTGGCTTAATTCAGAGATTCAGAGGAGCATGGCAACTTCCAGTCAGGCACAGGAGGTTCAGGAGGTGCTGCTGAGAGGTCTACATCTTGATCTGACTGCAGCTAGAACAAAAACCATCTTTCATGTGGCTAGGAGGAGGGTCTCAAAGCCCACCCCTACAGTAGCACACTTCCTCCAACAAGGCCACACCTCCTGATAGTGCCACTCCCTGGGCCAAACATATTCAGACCATCACACTTGGTCTCATACAGTCCAGGCTGGCTTTGAACTCCTGCTTGTTAAGGCCTAGGTAAAATGTTAAGAACCTAGGTAACTGTTACCTGGCTAGCCTGTCATTTTGTGCTTTTACTAATATTATAAGGAAACTTTTCACATATGTTTCTGCTGTTGTTAGGAAACTTTCTAATTCCCAAGCTGATTACATATTCTGTTATGTCCTGTGCCCTTGGAAACCAATCACAATAGAAGTCAGTAGAACTGCTTTGTATAGTTACCCACAGTAAGCTTGGACACGAATCAACCCAACAGCACTTCTTGCACCTGTGTATAAACTTTTATGGTATTTGCTTGTACAAGCTGCCCCTGGGATGGACTCCAATACAAGAAACTATTTGGAATAAAACTTCCATTTTGAGTAGGGGTTCAGTAAAGCTGGTTTTTTTTTTTTTTTTTTTAGTTTTTCAAGACAGGGTTTCTCTGTGTAGTCCTGGCTGTCCTGAAACTCACTCTGTAGACCAGGCTGGCCTCGAACTGAGAAATCCACCTGCCTCTGCCTCCCAAGTGCTGGGATTAAAGGCGTGTACCACCACCACCCGGCATAAAGTTTAAACTCCCAAGACCTCCCTGGAAACTCACATCCTACTTGGCAGAGACATATGTGGGTTACTGACATCCTGGTTGGCAAGTTAAGACATAAATGTTAGCAAGTCCGCTGTCATCATTGAATACCCCAACCAATGGGAGCAGTCAGAATAAGTATACAACAAAGACATGTTCCTAAGGAAATCTCCCTATTCCTAAATCCTGATTGGTGGAAAAACAGATGTTATAGATCTCAGGCCTGAAGAGTCCTGTGGGACCTTAACTCAGGGTCTTGGTTCAGTTCCCAAATCTGAACCATGTTTCTGGTTGACCAGTTCTGGGGCATGTGCCCAATAAACTACCCCTGTCTGACTGAGATCACTGCTCATGTGGTTTTGTGAGGTGATTCCTGGACCCCAACACTGCTGACTCTCCTGTGTCTACCTCTCAAGTTTTACAGTTTTAGGTGCGTGCCACTGTCCAACATAGGCAGTGTTGGGGATCTGACCCAGGACTGCCTGCTTGCTGGACAGCACTCTGCCAGCTGAGCTGCCTTCCTGGTCAGGGTGCCATCTTTTACAACTGTTTTGGCTCAGAATTATGAATTACAGATTTATTTGTATTGTTCCCAGTCGTGGAGTGTTCCTTAAGGTTAAAACTTCTAATTACTGCAGAAAAACAGCAAGCCAATATATAGGCCCTCTGTAGGTTGCCATGGCTGGGAATGGACCTGTAGGGGCGTCTATAGCGTATGGTCTAAATTTCCCGCATGGTGGTCCAGTTCACTTGGAGCAGTATTTACCAGTTGCTAATATCCTAAGCACACTCAGACTTTGAGTGACATTGTGCATGACAGATAACTAAGTTAAGTAGCCACTAAATCTGTGTTATTTGTTTGGATAAGCTTTTAGTTTCATTTTTTTTTTAAAAAAAATGCTAATTTTAATACACATTTGTAAAAATACATCAGTTTTTTTCTTTCCAGCCCCTGCTCGTAGAATGAGGACTGAGACTAATTATTAATAAATGCCTAGGCCACAAGCTTAGATTCATTCCTTGGCTATCATATAACTCTTTAACCCATTCAAACTATTCTATGTCTTCCCCGTGGATAGTTACCTCTCCTCAGTTTTATTCGTCCAACTCTGGGGCAAATCTTTTCTTTACTCTACCCTGTGTTCAGCTCCCTGCTGCTTTATATCTGTCTCCTCAGCGCTCCAGCCTGAATCTCCCATGCCTCTCATTATTTCCCAGAATCCTCTCTCTTCCTGCTAGTGTCCCACCTCCTATTTCTTGCCTCAGCTCATCAGCCATAGGTTTTCTCATTGACAGGTGCTGTGTTGAGGTTTGGCAGTTTGCTATGTGTTGGAATGCTAAATACTGGCCCCTAAGACCTGGACTGTGAGTTGGAGGCAAGCCAGTAAGAGCCCATCTCCAAGAAAAGAGAATAAAAGAAAGAAAAGAAGAGAAAAGAGAAGAAAAGGGAATCAAAACAAAATGATCTCGAATCATCTGGAGAATTATCTTGAATACTATCAAGCTCCAGATTTTGAGAAGTTTTGGACTATCAGACCTCAAAGACCCCAGCAAACAACGTGCTAGTTAGGAGTAAAGACACTTGAATTTGGTTCTATTTTACATGTATTGTAGACAGACCAATGGTGTTGTGATGTGGTGCAGAGAAACAGCTATTGTGGGTAGTCGCAGTGAAATAATTCATGTTTGACATCACTGCCCATAAAAAGTCTTTATTACTTTTAAGAAAGTATTTTCTAAAAGTTTACAAACAGAATTCACTTCATTCTTGAACATGTAGAAAGCTTAAAAAACACACAAGAAGGACTGTGAAGATCTGGCCTAGATTATACTTTTTTTTTTTTTTTACTCATTTTCTTTTTTAATTGTTGATGGTTGTTTCATTGATTTAGAGGTTTGGTGCATCTAGTTAGGCGTCAATGTCACACTGTCACAGTGGAAGTCACCAAATGCTTTACTGTGCTACACTGGTGGCAAGATCGATCAGTAGGTTCAGATGCTGCCAGCCTGGCCTGTCCACTGCCAAGTACAAGCCAGTCTATACCCAATGGCTAAATTCTAAAGCAGTGGTTCTCAACCTCCCCAGTGCTGTGACCCCTTAACACGGTTCCTCGTGCTGCGGTGACTCCCACTACAAAATCATTTGTTGCTACTTCGTAACTGTAATTTTGCTACTGTTATGGCTCACAGTGAAAATCTGTGTTTCCAGTCTTAGGAGTCTCCGGTGAAAGGGTGGGTCTACCCTCAAAGGCGTCGAGCCCCGCAGGGTGAGAATCGCTGCTCTGTTGTATGTAACAAACGGTTTTCCTGATACAACTTCCTAATTCCATACGACTCTGCGGGATTCTGATGAAACTAAGAACTGTACCTCAATCACTTTAAGTAGCTCTGAGAGTTTATGCAAGCAATGCAAGCTGAACGACACTTCCTTTTATTTATTAATTTTCAAAATGAGTTGGTACCCTGACTATGTCCTTAGGTAGGTATACAGTACAGACGAAATACCTTTTATACATTTATGAAAGAATTTCCAAAAGTTTAACATTTTTTTCCTTTGACTGAAACCTTTCATGTGTTACTCAAAACCGTTTTTCTTCTAGACTTTTCTAATGCTCCTTAATAGGTTTGCAATGCAAGAATTCGTAGAAGGATCCTTAAGAATTCTTATGAATTCGCTGATGGTAGGTGAGGTGCGAGTGTTGACGGAAGGCCTTCTTACACTCTGTACATCTGTACGGTTTCTCGCCGGAGTGGATTCTCTGGTGCTGAATGAGGGACGAGTGCAGCCGAAAGGCTTTCCCGCACTCCTTACAGTCGTAGGGCTTCTCGCCCGTGTGAATGCTCTGATGCTGCGTAAGTTGTGAGAGGAGCCTGAAGGTCTTCTCACATTCCATACATTTATAGGGCTTCTCCCCAAAATGGATGCTCTGGTGCTGAGTCAGCTGGGAGAACAGCCTAAAAGCCTTCCCGCACTCCTTGCAGTCGTAGGGTTTCTCTCCAATGTGCACGCCTTGGTGGGAAATGAGCTCCGAGTACCGGCGGAAGAACTTGCGACACTCCTTGCACTCGTAAGGCTTCTCCCCAGTGTGGATCCTCTGGTGAAGGGTGAGATGGTAGCCGCGGCTGAAGCTCTTCCCACACTCCTTGCAGTCGAAGGGCTTCTCGCCGGTGTGGATCCTCTCGTGCAGGGTGAGCTGCTGCCGCACCCGAAACGCCTTCCCACACTCTTTGCAGCTGTAGGGTTTCTCTCCCGTGTGCAGTTTGTGATGCAGCCGCAGGCCGGTGCTGCACAGGAAAGCCTGGCCGCACTCCTTACACGCGTGGCGCGAGCTGCCACCGCTGAGCCTCTGATGCCGAGTGAGGTGCGCTACCTGCCTGAAGCTCTTCCCGCACTCGCTGCACCCGTAGGGCTTCTCGCCGGTGTGGATCCTCTGGTGGAGCGTGAGCTGTCCCCGGACTCGAAAGGCCTTCCCGCACTCTTTACAGTCGTAGGGCTTCTCGCCCACGTGAGACCTCTGATGCCCTCGAAGGTCCAAGCTACACGTGAAGATCTTTGCACACTTCTTACACTCGTAGAGTTTGTCAGAGGCGTGGATCCTCTGATGGCGACTGAGGTGGGCGCACTGTCGGAAGGCTTTGCCACATTCCTTGCATTCGTAGGGCTTCTCACCGGTGTGGATTCTCTGATGGAAAGTAAGTTGTTGGCGGACTCTGAAGGCCTTCCCACAATCCCCACATTCGTAGGGCTTTTCTCTGTTAGGACTCTTCTGATAGAGACTAACAGATGTGCTTTTTCTGCACGGAGGTCTTTTTCCAGAGGTGGTTTTTATCACGTGTCTGAAATATACCCTATGAGAGTTCTCTTGTTCTTCACATATTTTATATTCAAAGTCTTTCCCAAAAAGGGAGTCTTCGAGGCCATGCCTTTTAATTCTTTCCATTATTTCCCACGGAGCTAGATTAATTTCGTAAGTATTCTTTTCTGGAAATAACACTTTACCGCTGTATCTGGATTCCAGATCTGAAAGCAAAAGAAGATAGATGCATGACACCGTCCTAATCTGGATAAAATAAAGAAATAAAAGTAACGAAAACAAGCCTTTTGCAGGTGTGCTGTCAGCACTTGGGAGGCTGAAGTAAAAGCTTCAGTTACAGGCCAGCCTGAGCTACATACAAGACTTCGCTCAAGACGAGGAAAAGAAGACAAAACAAACAGCTGTATGGACGTAAAACCCCAAAATAATCATGTGATTAAAAAAAAAAAAGCCTAAGAAGGATAAAGAAAATGGAACCTCTAGATAACACAGATGTGGATCAAAGTGAGAACGCCACTTTAAATTTAATTTTAAGTCTTATGTATTTCATACGCATTTGCTCACATGGGTTTATGTGCATCACAAATGTGCAGGAGCCCACGGAGGCCAGGTCCGTGGAACTGGAGTTGCAGGCAGCTGTGAGCTGCCATTCCGGTTCTGGCAACTGAACTCAGGTCCTCTGCAAATACACTGAGCTCGCTTACGTGCTGAGTTGGTTCTCAAGCCTCGATACTTAAAACAGTGGAATGACTTGTCTTTTAAAGCAGAATGAAGGATATAGTCCCGTGAATACTATGACTTGTATTTACCGTAACCACATTATCATCCTCTTCGCTTTTTATAGCTCACTCCTGCCTCCTCTGAACTAGAATAGGGACTGGAGGGATGGATCAGTAGCTAAGAGAGCGCGCTGCTCTTGCAGAGAACCAGTGTTCTGTCCCCAGTACTCACATGGCACATAACTGTCGGCATCTCCAGTCCCAGGGGACCTAGCGCCACCTTCTGTCCTCTGCAGGCACACAGCACACACATGGCGCATAGGTAAACGTGCAGGCAAAACATTCTTTAAAACATCTGATACAGTTTAAGGTTACTTATCCCTTTGACTTTCTTTGAGACAGGGTGTCATTCACGTTGGCCAGGCTGGCCTTGAGCTCAGCATGTTACCAAAGATGACCTTATGCTTTCTGATCTTCTGCCTCCATCTCCCTAGAACAAGCTTACAGGGATGCAGCACCATGCCTGGTTTAATGTAGTTCAGGGGACCACATCTGGGCTTTGAATAGCAGGCAAGCTGTTTACAATGACCTCTACCTCCAGCCCAATAGTTCAATAATTTTTAAATAGAAAAAGGTATTTTTAAAAAGAATTTATATCATATAGTAACAGTATCTGTAACATGCACAAACTGGAAAGAATTCTCCTCCAGGAGAAGAACAGCTAAGTAAATGAGCCCATAGGAACACAACACAGCGCCGGGGACAACCCACAATACACGCCACAATGGGGATCAGTTTCCCATTCTTTGTTTACTGATAAGTAAACAAAGACAAACACACATACACAAGCATATACACTTACATTTTCTCACACACACACTCACACACCCTACACATACACAAAGAAATGCAGACTTGCAAGCACACACATACTCACACATGTGCATGCACACACAGATGCATGCACACACACATGCACACACCACACACGTGCGTGCACACAGAGAGACACACAGATGCACACATACACACAGACACACAATTGGAAATAAAAATTAAGGGTGAGATGTAGTGGCACACACCTTTAATCCCAGCACTCAGGAGACAGAGACAGGTGGATCTGTGAGTGCAGGGTCAGCATAGTCTATATAGTGAGTTCCATTCCCCTTTCATTCCTAGCCTTCTTCTCAGGTGAACCCGGTTCCCGTAGCTGCTGGGGGCTACACTGTATATTACCTGTCAATGTTCTTAACAGACGAGCTACCTTTCTATCCTCATTTATTGTATGACTTCATTATCAAATATAAATCCCATGAAATGAGAGCAATAAATTGCTACAGGAAATTTGAAATACAAAGTGGGCATAGCGGCACGTGCCAGTAGGCCTAGGACTGGAGAAGATCTGAGGATGGGGAGTTTTTTTTTTTTATTATTTATTTATTTATTTACTTATTATTTTTGTTTGTTTGTTTTTCGAGACAGAGTTTCTCTATATAGCCTTGGCTGTCCTGGAACTCACTCTGTAGACCAAGCTGGCCTCGAACTCAGAAATCCGCCTGCCTCTGTTTCCCAAGTGCTGGGACTAAAGGCGTTCTCCACCACGCCCGGCAGATGGGGAGTTTATAACCAGCCTGGTTATACAGTAAGATCGTTTCTCAGAAAAAACAAAAAACAAAAAACAAAAAACAAAAAACAAAAAACAAAAACAAAAAACAGGCTGTTGAGATGGGCTGATGCAAAGGGCACTTGGCTATTCTTCCAGTGGACCAGAGTTCAAGTTCCAACACCTATATGGTGGTCCATAACCACCTGCAACCGTGGTCTCCAGGGGAACTGATGCCCTCTTCTGGCCTCAGTGGGCATCAGACACACAAGCAATGCATGGACAAACATACTGGCAGAGCAACCACACAAATAAAATACAAATAATTTGGATGTTTCTTGAGGGTGCGCTGGGGCGGATTTAAAATACAAGATTATCTATGAAGAAATTAGATATAAAACAAGCAGAATTATTATCACCAGACAAGAAAGCTTTCCGCCGTTGGAAGGGAAATATAAGAATATAAGAAACAAATAGCAAACTGAAGAAGTAGAGAGGAAATGTCATTGGTGAGTCACGCTGAAAGATCTAAGTTTTCTTTCCAAGTTTCATATCTCTTCTCCAGTATCTTAGGAGTGCATCTTCCCCACCTGCATCTTAGGGGCGGGTCCTCCAGCCTCCCCATTAGTTCTTTGGGGTGGGTCCTCCAACCTCCTCATCAGCATCTTAGGGGCAGGTCCTCCAATCTCCCTAACAGCATCTTAGGGGCGGGTCCTCCAACCTCCCCAACAGCATCTTAGGGGCG
>JANHMN010000003.1:31863860-31945278 GCA_030674055.1 Rhabdomys pumilio | reverse complement strand
GAGGGAGAGGGAGAGGGAGAGGGAGAGGCTGGGCCTGGTGTGGGCTTTTGAAGCCTTAAAAAAACTCCTGGTGACAAGCTTCCTCCAACAAGGCCACACCTCCTAGTCTTTCCCAAATAGTTCCACTAACTAGGGACCAGATATTCAAATATATGTGCCTATCCCCACCATAGGGGACTAGAAGATGGCTTAGCAGTCAAGAGTGCTTGCTGCTTTTGCAGAAGACCAGAGTCCCTGGAACCTATATTGAGTACTCATAACATGTTTGCATGTTTGCACTCAGACACATAAATAAAAATTAATAAAGTTTTGAGAGAGTTTTAAAGGGGCTGCAGAGACAGCAAAGAGGTCAGGAGCTCCTGCTGCGCTGAGGAGGATCCAGATTCGGTTCCCAGAGCACACACGGTGGCTCAAAACCACCTGGAACTCTGGTGCCAAGAGATTCAACATCCTCTTGTGACACTGAGAGCTCCTGCATGCATGTGGTGTGCATACATACAGCCATGCACACTCACATACAATAAAATTAAATAAAATATTAAAAATAATAAAAATGCTGCATGGTAGTGGCACACACCATTAATCGCCACACTTGGGAGGCAGAGGCAGGTGGATTTCTGAGTTTGAGGCCAGCCTGGTCTACAGAATGAGTTCCAGAACAGCCAGGGCTACACAGAGAAACCCTGTCTCGAACATACACACACACACACACACACACACACACACCACATTAATAATAATAAATAAAATAAAACTGCATGTATGTCTTGCATATCATATGACTCTTACTATGTCAACAATTGAAAATTTTAAATTACATATGTAGTAACTGTTCACATTATAATTGTGTATGGGTAGTGTTGTTTTAAGGAGAAAATATCTGCTCTTCAGGGGTTCACACCAAATAAGCCTGTGTTAGGGACTGATTTGTCTAGTGTGCCCTTGGATGAAGGTGGAGAGAAGAGCACAGAGGAGGCTCCATCCCACAGTGGAAGGGAAGAAACTGGGTGCAGGCGTAGGACAGGATTCTGTTAGGAATTTTCAAAATAACAAAGCATTTGTACAATCCGACAGAACAAAAATGACGGGGCACTGTAAGGGTAAAGGTGTGTGCCACCAGGCCAGATAACCCAAGTTTCATTGAGGGGACACACGGGGGAAGGAGAATTGGCTCCCTAGAGTTACCCTTTGACATCCGCAGACACTTGTGGCACCCCCCCCTCAAAACATGGGAAGCTGAGGATTTGGGTTCAAACTTCAGGACACACAAAGAAGAAGGAGAAAACTAACTTTCAAAAGTCGGGACAGTCACATGCATGCCACAGCACACATATGCTCCTATGTGCATGCACACATGTGAAACATAAATAAATCAAGTGATATCTATCTATCTATCTATCTATCTATATATATATATATATCACTTTTATATTTATTAAAAGTCAGAATATCAAGTACAGAGAAACCAACTTACATGAGCCATGATTCTAGAATTGCAAGAACTGGTTTGTTCTTCCTCAAGGATCATCCCCTGGAGAAGCCGTTCACAGAGGCTATAGCTGGAGAAAGAGGGAGCAGCCATGAGATCAGAACTGCCCCAGAGCTTCCAAAATTTAAAAGTCAATGTATTATCCCACTTCTCCCTTCTTATACACAACCTGGCTTCCAACACACAAACTGTGAGCGGCGAGATAGCTTATACAGAAATAAAATCCTTCTCAAAACTACAGGGAACTCAGTTGCAAAACTGGCAGGGAGACCTCAGTATGCACCAGGATCACCTAGAAGACTGATTAAAACAGATTTGGGTAGGGTGGGTGGTCAGACGGCACGGTGGTTAGGAGCACTGGTTGCGGTTCCAGGGGACCTGAGTTCAATAGTCAGCACCCACATGGTCCGTACAAGCATCTGTTACCCCAGGTCCAGGTGACACAACACATTATTGTGGCCTCCTCAGACATGTACATAAAAATAAATTTTAAAAGAAAGAATGTGCTTTCCTGGTCTTTGTTGGTTTGTTTTAGCAGTCCTTTGAAGCCGGTAGTCTAGCCTGTGCTCGCTAAGCACTCTGTCACAGAGCTACAGCTCTTGCATTTGTAACCTCCACCTCCAGGAGATGCATCGGTTGCTGCTGCTGCTCCAGTGCCACACAAGAATGACCAGTGCAGGCTGGCGAGATGTTAAGGCTCTTCTAGAGGACCTGAGTTCAATTCCTAGCAACCACATGGTGACTCACAACTATCTATACTGGGATCTGACGCCCTCTTCTGGCATGCAGATGGAGCACTCCTACACATAAAATAAATAAACCTTAAATAAACAAGCAAAACAAGTGCAGGGGCCTGAGGAAGTGCCTCAGTGGTTCCCTCCAGCCACCACCTCAAACATTTCAACAACATGCTACTCCTTAACAAATCACACGTCAGCCTTTAGCAGTGGTATTTCCGTATTAGAGAGTCCTAAGGAAAACGGGACAACTAAATGTATAGCATGTGAGTACTCCATAACCGTAGAACCGCGGGAGCTGTGCACTAAGAGAGGAATCCTGATTAGGTCTCTGCCCACTGAAAATGCAGGGAAATTCTCAGACCCAAAGCAATGAATGGCTCGTTCTTCTTTTGTTTTTGTTTTTAATTTTTTTCTTTTTAGACAAGGTCTCAATGTAGCACAGGCTGGCCATGAATGCCTGATCCTCCTGGAGTGGCAGCGATACCACCACTCAGAGCTGAATAAAACATTTTCACAGACGGCTTTCAAAGGGAATGAAATTAAATAAACCCATGTTCTAAAAAAAAAAAAAAATTAAGCATATTTCACAGCAACACAGAAGCACTAGAAACTCACACATAATTTTGCTTCTAAACAGAAGTAGGGGCTGCTGGTATCTAGGGCCTGTTTTGAAGCCTGGCAGAGCGAATTCAAGACACTCCAGGCCTTGTTTCTTTTTTTTTTCTTTCAGATCGGATCTCTCGCAACCCAACAAGCAGCAGAGGATGACCTTGAGCGTCTTCTCCTGCCTCTACCTCCCCAAACCTGAGACGACAGGTGTGAGCCACCACGCCCTCTGGCTTCACCCCTACGCTTTTCTGAACTTGATCAGAATCCCCTTCTAAGCTTCAGGGTCCCGGCTGACCCCACCCTTACGCAAGCCAGCAAGCGAGGTAGACTGCAGCAGCTCACAGTCATTGGTGCCCGAGTTTGCTGCTTCGGCTACTCTGCTCCTCCAGGCCACCACTCCAGGGGCTGCCAAGCCTCTAGGTCGTAGGTGTCCCCTGGTTCTCAGTTTCCCAGGCCTGCCGGGAATCTAAGGTTCTGCACAGGGTCTCCACCGTGCAAATCGCGGCCCCCGCCTTCCCTCTCCGTCCTCGGTCACAGCCAGGCCCGGGGTGAGGTGCAGCGCGTCAGCACGGCAGCCGTACCCACGACCTGAGTTCCAGGGGTCCTCAGAGCGGGTTCCTGGAGAAGAGCTTAGGCCGCAGGAACCCGGGGGTCACCCAAGTGACAGGTATCCCGAGAGGGTGGGTCGCGAGCACCGTCAGCGCTGCAGCGGTGGCACCGAAGTGCTAAGGACGGTGATACTGAAGGCTCTGGGACATCAGATCTCAAACCAGAGACTGAATGCCACTAGCTTCTTTGACTAGGTTCTGGGCTTCCAGCCATGCGGAGGCTGCGAGCCTGGTCCCCAGCTCCTGGACTGGGGCAAGGGGTTGGGGGTGGGGGTTGTGTATCGCACGCTCTGCAGCAGTGCGCATGCGCACAAGGGAATCGCGGGGAGGAGGGCGGTTTTGGTGGCATCCTGTGCAGGCCTGGGAGTTTGACTCCAGGATCCAGGGTTGGGCCGAAATGGCGAAGCCTTTGGGCCTAGAGCAGTAACTCTGGCGTTGAACAAACTGAAACCCTGATGCTCTGAGGTCCAGCGTGGAGCGCTTGCTGAATCACGGCCCTTACACTAGTTTGGGCATCTATTGTTTGTTTTTTAAGCAGTGGTCTCCCTAAATGACCCTGGATTTCTCTGTGGACATTAGGCTGTCCCTGAAGCTTGAAGTAATTCTCCAGCAAGCTACCCGAATGTGGGCGTTAAAGGCACATACCACCACACCCCTGTCCTCTACCTGAGCTATTTTTACTAGTTTTTCTTTCTTTTTAAATATCTATTTGAGACAAATTCTTTCTATGCAGCCCTTGCTAGCCTGGAATCTGTGTAGAGCAGGCTAGCCTCTGATTCTGAGATCCACTTGGCTTTGTTTCCGTGGAGCTGGAATTAAAGTTGTGCACCACCACTTCCGGCATGGTTTTCTTTTAATGAAGGCAGCTTGGGGCTTAATATAGGCTTCAGCATGAGGGTTCGGAGAGAGGCCCAGAATGATGGCGCTGCAATCACAGGTATGGGCTTCTCTAATAGAATAATTGACTGTTTTTCATGGTATTCTTAGTTCTTGTGGTGGTTTGAATAGGAATGGCCCACATAGATTCATGTGTTTGGATGCTTGGCTGGTTATAGGAATACTGATATTATGTGTGGCCTTCCTTCTAGAGGAAGATGACCATTGTAGGGGGGCGGGCTTTGAGGTCATACATGGTCAGGGCACACAATGCCCGCCTGCATGCCTCCACTTTTCCCACATGATACTGATGGACTGAACCTCTACAAACCAGCCCCCATTAAATGTTTGCCTTTATAAAAGTTGCCCTGGTCATGGTGTTCCTTCACAGCAATAAAACCCTAAGAGAGTTCTTATATGAGGAAGAGCTTTCCTTTGATCCGTTTCTTCAGTCTCAATAGCACGTATGCATAGATTCTTAATGAGTTATAATTTCTTTCATTCTGATGTCTATTTTTCCCCAAGATTTGGCTTGTGGGAGCCCCTTTAACACTGGTGGACTCTGTTTACTTGAACGACAGCCCGGGCTGGCCTGGAACTTGTGACTCCTGATTCAGCTTCTCCCTTCAGCTGGAATTATAGGTATTAGACACCACACTGGGTTATTGGATGGTTTGTCTTCCGATAGATTTCTAACTGACCTTTTAATTATTACTATTAAATATTATAGCATTCAATACTTTAAGGGGTCTGGAGAGGCGGCTCAGTGCTTAAGAACTGAGTGTTCTTCCATAGGTCCCAGGTTCAGTTCTCAGCACCAATATGGTGGCTCACAATTGTCTGTAACTCCAATTCCAGGAGAGACAATGCCTTCCTTTGGTTTCTATGGGCATTAGGCAATGCATGCAAGCAAAATATTCATACACATAAAATACAATAAAAAACACTATGGAGCAAGGCCCTTTTTCAAACTCAAGAAGGCACTAAAGCGACAGCTTAGTGCTTAGGCGTGTGCTTTTGCAGAGGACCCCAGTCCAGTGCCTGGTTCCTACCACCCCGGGCCTGACTGACAACCATCTAAACTCCAGCTCCAGGCAAGCTGATGCCTCTGGCGCCACAAAAATCTTTGAAAGCACCTGCTCTCACAGGCAAAGACCACACACACACACTGAAACTGCAGAGTCTCACTATATGGCCCTGGCTGGCCTGGAACTCTGTATAGACCAAGCAAGCTCCCCTTAGACTCACAGAGATTCACCTGCCTCTGCATCCTGAGTTCTGGGATAAGAGGCATGTACATCATACCCAGCTAAAGTTAAATCTTAAGAGGAGTGGGGGTAGGGAGAAGAGTAGGGAGCAGATGGAGAAGAAAGGAAGCAATATACCAGCCAGATAGAGGTCCAACTGGGTGTGGTGGGATACACCTGGAATTCCAGCACACGGGAGGCTGACACGAGGATCAGGAGGTGAGGGTCAGCCTAGGCTAAATAGCAAGACTTATCTCAAAATGAAAATGAATTTTAAAGGGAAGAGGATATGTCCAAAAATATTGGAACCCAGCTTATTGTGCTTAAAATGACAGGATCAGTGTTCAGATAACCAAGTGACCATCTGTGAAGAGTAACAGGGTGTCCTCCGCCTCATTTGACATAGCCAAAGGTATCCCAAGTCCTGCATTCACATTTTAAATCATAAACCATGAGAGGGAAGCATGGGATTTCGGAAAATATATTGGAATGGGGAAAAATGATTTACAAGCATTAACACCAAGACAGATGCCTTCCAAACATGAAGTGTTTAAGTTTACAAATCCCAACAAGGCATAAAGAAAGAAAACTGGTATAACCACAGTCTAGAGGATTGTACGTCTTACATAGCCATCAAGAAAACAAATCATTCAACAGAAAATGATACTGAGACATTCCACAGAAAATGTAATATTTGAAAATAGGAAAATATGGCATTAGATGCAAGTTACATATAGCAGAAAAATGCAAATTAAAACTGTCATAACACTTTTCACTTAACAGACTAGAGAAATCAAAGCTTTAACAAACAAAAAAGTGTCAGCAAAGGTATCAGATAGGGGCACTATACAACATCGGAGAAAGAACCAAAAGCTAGGAACATTGGTCTTTCGTAAATGTACATATACTCGCAAGTAGCAAATCCAACCCAGGGATGGACCTTTAACATATATTTGCATATAGAAGCTAGTATGTACAAAGATCACCACCTCATTCTCTAGCTCAAGGGTGAAAAGGGCCTCTACATACCTCAGAAAGAGACTGATTCAATTATCTGTGCTTAAGGCCAAAAAACCCCACTAGACAGACAAGGACTGTGAATGGAGATGTCAGTCTCCATTGTCTACATATTCCACTTCCTACACTTAGAAGCACTAAAGGGCCCATAAAGGACTCATTCTTCAATAATGTGTTGGATTCAGTTTCAATGCTGAGGAGGAGTCTCGTTATGTAGACAAGGCTGCCCGGGGCCTACACTCCTGAGCACTTGAATGCAGGCCTTAGGAACTATGCCTTAATGATCCCAAGGCCTCCACCTTTCTTTTTTCCCTCCAGACAGAGTTTCACTATGTAGACCAGGCTGGCCTAGAACTCAGAGATCTAGACTCTGCTTCCTAAAGGCTAGTATTAAAGATATGAGAGACATCACTACCGGTAATTCCTTCTTAATAGCTAAAGATTATCCCAGAATATGTCAATTGCTTAAAAACTTGTGTCACGTTTGCTTCCCACTAAATTCCTAACATATTACGTTTGCTTCCACCTTTTAAAATTCTCCATCATCTTGAGACAATGAATTCCTCACCGACTTGTTTCCTGGAAACCATATCCGATACACACGACTGAATCTCATAATTACCAGTTCCCCTCAGCTCCATTAAGTTTTCTTTAACTAACGGTTTGAGGTTATTTGAAATTATATTTCCAAATATACGGAGCAACATTCCTAGGCCTGTGTAAGAACACATTATATAGAATTTGAACTGACTGATGTCTATCCAGACTTGAAGTTCAAGACACAGAAAATTTCTTACGTAAAAGAATATTCTGCAAATTTCCCTCCTCAGTTTCAATCCTTCCGTAGCACTGTCTGTCTGTCTGTCTCCATTTCTGAGATGGGGCTGCTCTATGAACCCCAGGCTCACCTGAATCAGGAGCAATCTTATCTTTGCGTCCCCAGGGATCTGACTCCAGGTATGTCCCACACCAACCTAGTATTCCATTTAAAAATAAGGAAAAACTCCCTTTCAACCACAGCAATCAGCCTATTCAAAAGGTTACTGGAGTTACTGAGACAATTTATGTCCACCATTCTACCACACAATTCCCCGCTGGCAAATTCCATGTTCCAAATGCCTTTGCTTGCTGCCCAATTTTGAAATGTTTGCTTTTTATAGCACCTTCTCAAAGATTCCAGCATATGATAGGTTCTTATGTGGCCCAGTTTGGGGTTGAACAATCCTAACCTTCTTGCACCTGCCTTCTCAGGGCTGGGTATGAGTATATCATGAGTATATCAATATACTCTTGGGATTTATAACATGTTTCTCAGTAAAAAGGTTATTTAACCTAAAACAGGATGGACTGGCAAATGTGTTGTTGATAATATGTTTCAAATTTCCTTGGTATCAGATGCACCAGCACTTGGGAAGCTAAGGACCATGAGATTGAGGCTAGCCTGGGCCACGTGAGGCCCCGTCTGAAATAAACACTACCATACGCTTCACATATGGTAACACAACACATTTTTCTATTTTTTTGAGGGTACCCTGGTTTTATTGAAACTTTCTATAGGTTTATGAGCCAATCAAAAAAAATTATATACATTCACACAAAATTTATGCTAAACATTTCAAATTTATCTGCTATAATAATGAATAAATTATTTTATAGCAGTAAAACTTTCTAGCTGTACCTGGTGACAGAGGTCTACAGTCCCAGCTATTTGAGAGGCTAATACAAGGGGATCATGAGTTCAAGACCTGCCTAGGCAATTTAGCCAAGACCCTGTCAAAATAAAGGGGCTGGGGATAAAAGGTTCAGGGGCAGAACCGTGCTGAGCAGTCTCACAGCTCCAAGTTCAAGTCGGTATAATGGCACACACTTCTAATCCCAGCACTCAGTAGGTTGAAGCAGGAGGATTGCCACAAGTTTAAGAAAGACCCTGACTTGAAATAAAACCCACCAAAGCCAACTGAACATATTTCTGCCTAAAAATGTTCTACTTCCCTTTAGCACTGACGGTTGCGTTTGTGTCTTTCCATGTCTCCTTAGGCCCTGGAAAATCTAGTCTATGTATCAGATGGTTAGGAAAAAGCTTTTAAAGTATGGTTATCCATTTTACTGATGTTTTTTAGAAACTTCTTTAAGCTCATTGATTATTGTATATAATATGTACTTCTGTCAACTCTAAGATTTATTGCTTTGGGGGGGGGTAACTTGATAGCATCTATTCAAATGAACCACGTCGGGTTTTAGTACATACATCTGTAGAGCCGTCGTTCTTCCACACTGAAACAAGCTGTATTTTCAGACTGCGTTTTTCACGTGACCAAGAATCACACGGTGATGGTGACAGATGACGAGTCTGTTCCAATTCTTGTCCTGTGCGGATCCAACGGTCCTTCCTGAGTAGAACACGGTGCCTCTGCTGTGGCAGGCACCCTGATCAGTGAGTCCAGGCAGTCGACTTCTGACTCAACTGAAGCCGGAGTGGAAATCTGCTCCTGTCCTGTTCCAATCACGGTCACTCCAGAACTCCTCTCAAAGCTTTGGCACGGGACCACGCACTGACAGGAGATGTCGTGAATAAATGGATATGAATGTCCCAAAAATAACAACAAAGACCGTCATAAGGGGGGTGATTCCGAATCCGTCCTGATTGTTGCTCCCGTCTAGCGGCTACGCCAAAGGCCCCATTGACTGATTCATCCCATCCTCAAAATAACCATACTACCAGCTAACAGGCAGCAATCTGCAGCAGGGCTGAAGTCAACTTAATAAAATACAGTCAGCAATCGATGCATGTGAGCTTCTACACTAACAGCATGCACGCCATGTTCTCTATGTGGTACTGTCTATAGCTATAATTAAATAGAAACCTTTTACTGGTAATAGGATTAGTACTTCTAGTCATAATTTAATTTTTATTTTTCTTATGTGAATTAATACTCAATAATTAACAGTAGGTTATAAAGAAAAAAAAAAGTAGTCACCAGATGGCTCTCTCTGACAAACTCTTATTCCGTAATGGACAGCCGAAAATAATGAGGGTTCTTATTCTGACCATAGTATAAATCACACAACGTGAAGCACAACATGGGAGGTTGGTTGGTCCACACGCCTCACCTCCAGAAGGCTTTTCTCAGCAGTCTGCAAAGCTGGGGGACACACAGAGGCGGTTCCCACACTTCTTATCTGTATGCCTGTGAAGATGCTGAATAGAGGCGTCTCAGTAAACAGAGGGCAGGATTCAAATGCACAGGATCTCTCCCACTGCGTGCACTCTCTGGTGCTTCTTTACCTGTAAGAGCCGAGTGAAGGCCTGCCCACACTCTTTACACTCATAGGGCTTCTCACCGGTGTGAATTCTCTGATGTTGCGTAAGGTGGGACCTCTGCCTGAAGGCCTTGCTGCACTGCTGGCACTGGAAGGGTTTCTCACCAGTGTGAATCCTTTGGTGCAGAATGAGGGTTTTACAATCAATAAAAGCCTTCCCACATTCTTTACATTCATAAGGCCTCTCTCCGGTGTGAATCCTCTGATGTCTGTTAAAGTACGAAGGGCACGCAAAGGCCTTCCCACATTCCTTGCACTCATACGGCTTTTCGCCAGTGTGAACTCTCTGGTGTTGGATGAGATGGGCTTTCTGCCTGAAGGCCTTCATGCACTCCTGGCACTCATAGGGCTTCTCATTAGTGTGAGTTCTATAGTGCTTCATGAACGCCGAATGACACAGGAAGGCCTTTTCACAGTAGTTACACTCATACGGTTTTTCGCCGGTGTGAATCTTTTGGTGATCGTTCAGGTTGGAAGCCCAAGTGAAGGTCTTCCCACATAAGTTACACTCGTAGGGTTTCTCGCCGCTATGGATCCTCTGATGTCTGGTGAGGTTGGCACTCTTGTTAAAGGCCTTCTGACATTTGTGGCATTCGTAGGGCTTCTCGTTGGTGTGGGTTCTCTGATGCTGGAAAAACGTGGAGAAGTAGAGGAACGCCTTCCCACAGTGCTTACACTCATAGGGCTTCTCATCCGTGTGGACTCTCTGGTGCTGGACCAGCAGGGAGCAGTTGGTGAAGGCTTTCCCGCACTCCTTACACTCACACGGTTTCTCCCCCGTGTGAAAGCGGTTATGTTGAACAAGGTATGCATGCTTCTCAAAGATCTTACCACAGATCTCACACTGGTAGGGCTTCTTATTGATCTGATAAGGGGCGAGTTGGAAGTCATAGGCAAATCCTCTGCTGCACCCCTTCAGTTCATCACATCTGTCCCCAGCAAAATCCTGCTGATGCTTCATCTCATCTGTGTAATAGATAAAGGCGTTCTCGTACATTTCCTTAAGTTTGTCACTGGTAGGAATTCGTGCTTGTTGAGTGATGGTTTCACCTGCTTCCTCTTCAGAGTGTTTCCTTTCAGAATGAGTCACTTCACTCAGAGCAATGGGTGTAGGCGGAATGAATTCGGTTGACATCTTTTCCAACGGGGCTGTCACTCCCTGTAAATATTCCTCTGTGGATTCCGGTTTTGTCTCAAGGAGTCCCTTGCACTTCCAATCATCTCCAAAACAAGACTCCTCAAGGCGAGAAGTACCCACTCTTTCTATTATTTTCCATTTTAATGATTCTTTTCCAAAGATGCCATTCTTCAGAGACAAATTCTTAGCTTCATTTACAGACAGCAGATCTGAAAGAAAGTACATACGTCAGCGCTAGACAAAAGGAAACATTAGAAGCAAACAAAATGATATGTTTTCTCATTTTTTTAATATGTATCTGTGTTCTCCCTACATGTTTATCTGTGCACCATGTGCAATCATCCTTACTCACCTGGATACCATCCTGCTTGCTCCACTATCCAGGGTTCTTTGCCTTGCTCCAGCAGTGAAATTACTGATGGCTTAGAAATGGCAAGTCCTACTCAAAGAAAGAGACCGGTAAAAACAAACACAGAGATAAGTTGCAAGAGCAAAAGGCATCCATTACAGAACTGACTGAACCTAAAATAAGCTGCAGACCCGCAGAATGACTGGGATTTTAAATAAATAAATAAATAAATAAATAAATAAATAAATAAAAAGCGAGCGAGCCAACATTTAGCAAGCACCTTAGTAAATAATTGTTGCTTGCAGGAATCACTGATGAAAATTAAAAGAAGCAGGAAAGTATCTTGAGAAAGTTTGTGTCAGAGTGTACAAAGGACTTTAAAGGCAGCTGTTTGCTGGCTGTGAAGCGGTGGCTGTGGGGTGGGGAGAGGCTGCGTGTGGTAGACTTATCCCCCACAGGCTTTCACTCCAGCCTTAGAGAGGCACAGGAGAGCTCACCTAGGGACACAAAGTGGCTGTAGGTCTCCAGCATCACGTCTCTGTACAACGCCCTCTGCGCAGGGCCCAGGCACTCCCACTCTTCCTCACAGAACTCCACAGCCACATCCCTGAACACCACCAACTCCTGAAATAAAAGCAGGGGGTAACACACACAACAGGGATGAAAATAACTTCAGGGAAACGTTAAGACTTTTCTCATGGGGTGCCAGGTCAAGGCACATCCCCTTCCCAGCACCAGGGAAACTGAACATTTCAAAGACGCAGCCTTTGGCCTCTCAGAAATCATTTCTGAGCCTTCAAATGTCCAGCCTGACAAGGTGGGTTTTTTGAGGGGACTGTTTTTTGTTTTTTACTGCATGCCTGAGACCTTGGCCTGTCCCAGCTTGACTTCTAGGAGGACAAAGAGTCAGTAACATAGATGGGATGGAGACATAGCAGGTGCTCCCAACAAACACTCCAGAGAGAAAGGGATTGGTCAGGTGTCCCTTGTTGGCCACACTCCTGACATGCTGTCTCACATCACAGCTGGGAGAACTAAGCCTGTCTCTAGGCTGCCACCAGGATGACACAAGTGCAGAATCTAGACATTGCCCTCGGCAAGTTTCTCTCTCCAAATCTGCCTTCTTTGGGAATAATTTCACAAGTTTGAGGATAACTGCCTTTCTCCATCCTGCAAATTCAACCAAAGAATCGCTCCAGTCCAGCCTGACAAGTGGTCATTCTCATGACTCTCGCACTGGGGAGGACAGCTAGAAAACCAGGGCTAGCCCGGGGTCTTAGTTAGGGTTAATATTACTGTTGAGCAATTAATCTTGTGTACCTAACCCTTTAAAGGCTCACCAGTTGCTAGTCAACTGGCCTTTAAGAATTCTTAGGTGTTAACACTGCTTGACCTTATAACTGTCAGTGTTGGTTGCCTCTCAGATTTCTGGGAACAGGATAGGTTATAAAAAAGGCAGCTGAGGCAGAGAAAAAGAAATGGGGCCAGCAGAGTGAGAGGAGAAGACAGTTGGTGGAGATGTTAGGAGACAGCTGAGCAGATAGGCTAGAACAGTTGTTACAGTTTGGAGCTGCAAGTGTTGGGAGAACGGGGAGAAGGGACTGTTGAAGCACACTGTTGGGAAGCTGAGGGAGGAACGGCTGGGAGGAACATCTGAAGAGGCTGGGCTGGAAACTGAGAGGAGAGCTGACAGGGAGCTAAGAGACTTGGTTTGGGTTCTAAAATAGCTAGCTATGTTACATGTTATTGTGAGAAAACATCAAAACCAAAGCAGCTTGGGGAGGAGGTGTGCAGCCCCTGATGCTTCTAGATCACTGTCCATCACTGAGGGAAGCCAGGGCAGGAGCTGAGACATATGCCATGGAGGGGCGATGCTTACTGGCTTGTTTCCCATGGCCTGCTCAGCCTGCTTTCTTATAGAACCCAGGACCAGCAGCCCAGGGATGGCCTCGCCCACTGATCACTAATTTAAAGAATGTCCTGCTGGCTCCTCTACACTCTAATCTTCTGGCGGCATTTCCTCAGCTGAGGCTCCCTCCTTTGTGATGAGTGTAGCTTGTGCCAAAATGGCATAAACACTAACCAGGACGACTGGGCTACCAGTGACACTCAGTCTCAAGTGGGAAATCAAGAACACACTCAAACCCACAGACGAGGTACTGCAGTTGAGGGAACAAGGCATCCAGCACTGCACTGGGCCCTCAGAGAGACTCAGCTAGAGACTGTAACTGGCTCGATATAACTACAGCAGCTGCCTGGAAGGATGAAGCTATCTGTTGCTGAGGCCACCTGGTCCAAACTTGACACGCTCAAGTGGAAGCACTTTGGTTTTGACTAAAATAGTAAACAGGGAGACATAAAACAGCAGTGGGCATACTCCTGGGGAGAAGGATACAGAGGCGTTTAGAAGGTAAAAGCACTGTGCCTGTAAGAGAACTAAAAGCAAGAGGATCCGCTGAACCCCTGCTCCCTTTGGCATGTGTCCCCTCTGCCCTGGGTCACTACCACACCTCTGCAAGCAGGCATGGGGATCGGTCAAGGTAACGCCAGCAATGCCTGCTGAGGCTACCTCCTGCCTTCCAAAGCTGGAGCACAAAAGTCAGTGTAAGCATCACACTGTCAACATTGTGGTGTCTCTATTCCCAGCAACCATGTCAGGTGGCCCACAACCACCTGTAAATCCAGCTCCAGAGGGACAGAACCCCTCTGGTCTCTCCAGGCACCTTCTCTCACACGTGTGTACCCACATACAGACTCACACACACATAATTTAAAATAATAAAATTAAATCTTTTTTTAAAGCACTTTTGGTTTCTAGGTGGAAAGTTATTAAGCAGAACAGAAAAAGACAATGTGTTTCTGATGGGAATAATGAAAACAATAAATTATACGTCTGTTCTCTGTTCTCAGGGAAGGGTGATCAAAGGATGTGCAACCAACAAATGAGGTGAGAACAGAAAGATCATGAGTTCAAGCTCATCCTAGGCTCTAAACCAAGTTCAAATCCAGCCTGCATTAAGAGAGCCTGACTAAAATAATCTAATCTAATAAGTAGCCAGGCTTTAATGGCAGCCTTCTGTGCCCTTCCCCCAGCCTTGAGCAGGCCTGAGAGATCTTGTTTACCACAACAGACTAAACAATAGGACCCAGGAGGCGCTACCCACCTTGGCTGCACTTAAAGCCTGCTACAGGAGCTGAAAATAGTCTGCCAGCTGAGCTTGCCTTGAGACACTCCAGCTGTGACTAAGGATGGACTCCCCTCACCCACAAGGGCTGAAGCAAGAAGGGGGTCAGTGGTGGAGGTAGAGCATCTCCTTTTTATTGAAAGCTGAACATTAAACTTCAAGCCTTGATCAGAATACTTGTCTTGGCTACATCTTTTCTTGCCCTTCCGTCCCTTTCTTTCATTCCCAGCCTCTCTTTAAGGTGAACCTGGTTATCCGTGGCTGCAGGCGGCTACAGAATGGTGCCCCAATGAGGGACCTGAAAATGGGAGACCAGCTGAGGAACGCTGTCTTGGGTGGAGCTCCATGGAAAACAGAAGAAGAGTATCCTGAGCACTTGGTGAGCAATGAACAGCACTGATGCTAGCTAGTTATGGCTGTGTTTGCAGGAAGTGTGTTTAAGGGGATACGGTCTAGGTTGAGTAAGTGTTGACCCAATGCTAACCTCACCTAGGAGGTGACAGTGAATTTTGGGATAGGAGAATTCTAAATAGGCATTTTCCCTCAGCCTAAGAGCTGCCTCAGGCAAGAGGAGCAGGGTTAGAAGGAAATGGAAGACTGAAAAAGCAGGGCACTGAGGAGTAAATATCAGTAGCTGCTGCTACATCTCCTAAAGAAAGAGATGAAGAGTTAGATCTCGAATATGAGAAAGGGCTTCAGAAAAGCAGTTGTCCTCTCTGGGCTGTGTCAGCAAAAAAGAAGGAAAAGGCTATTTCAGAGCTCTCCTAGGGACAGGAGAAAACTCAGGAGACGTCCTGCATTTTCTCTGGCTTCTACAGGAGAAATCCTTAGTTCTGCTTTCTTTGTATATTGTCTGTCCTTGGCGGCCGATGCCCACATGTGTCAATTGTCTGTTTTTGTTTCGTTGTTTGAGTGATTGTTGTTCTATGTTCAAAAGAAAAGATCATTAAAATGGCTTGATCCACCCCTTGGTCTAGTTTAAGTTGGTTTTAAAGGCAGTCTTAACGTGCACAGATAAGTTACCTTACACCTGCAGCTCAGAGTCAGAGCTGAGCTGGAAAAGCCTTTCCAGAAATTGATTGTCAGTATAAGCTGCTTTTAAAGAGATCAGCGCTTTTTCGATTCTATAAGGAAACTGAGAGTTGTTTGTCCTAGAAAAATCTCTGTGACAAGCTGCTTTTCTCTTGAAATTACAGCTAGAAAAAGCAAGAAAAATTTTGTTTAGTCTAAATACATAAGGTGTGTAGCCAGTTCATTTTTGCTTCTGACTGGTTTTAAAATATAAATATGTTCTACATGTCTTGGTTATAGATTATTGGCCTATAAGCTATTGGGTATGATTAAAAATTTGCAACCTTGGTAACAGTAGGTTGGCTTAAAACTGGTAATGTTTAAAGGCCCATCAGTGTGTGTATGTTTAAAGAGACAGCTACTTTACCTAAGTACATACTAGAGACCATCCAGGGGGTGAGAAAAAGATAGTTAAAGATTCAATGACAAAGATATAGTTAGATGCTTAGACAACAACATCACTCTGTCCACCCAGATGACGATTCAGGATTCCAAGATTGGAATTAGGCCATAAGAGAAAAGGAGGAAATGTGAGAATAAATTGTAAAAATGAGATTGTAGGTCTCAACAGAAAAGATTCTCAGGTTCAGAGTTTCAATTTACACTCAAGTGTTAGCTGCCCCTGGGGAGCATCCCAGGGACTTGAACTAACATTTCAAAAGAACAAAGGACCCAAGATAGAGTCATAAAAGACCTGGGTAAACAGTTACTTAAAAGAATTCTCCCAGAGCGAGCCAGATACAGATGTAAATTGGGAGTGAGATACAGATGTAAATAGGGACAGAGACTGGGAAGGAAACCAAGCTTGAGATCGGGATGTTAAAATCGAACGTTGTAGTTATTGATTAAGAAGTAAAACTGCCTTTATGAGCCTTGTGAATATTGGTATATAAACGGCCTCAACTCTGATTCAGCATTCTCTTTTGCCTGCACACAAGGGAGTCCTGGTGCACCAGTAACAATAAACCTCATGTTATTACAACGAATCCTGCCTGTGGGTTCTCTGTGAGAGAACGTCCCTTGGTTTTGGATACTTAGAGTCCAACATTTTCTCAGGGTTGGAGTCATTCAGAGACCAGATTATAAAGATATGATTTAAAAACAATGTCTCTTTAGTGAGATATTAAAAGCTGCACTATTATGCATTCATATATAAGAACTGGCAGCAAAACTTTGTAACATGAAAGTAATGTACTTGGTGTTGATTTTAGAAAAAATAGGTTGTATACATTGTTAAAAATTGGTTTTGTTTCCCAAATTTATGGTTATACTCTAATGTTGCAAAAGAAACTTAAAAATATAGTTAAACTGCCATTTTTCCATTGGCTACAGTTGGCAGTTCAATCGTGAGCTTGGGATTTTCTGACTCACTCATGTTTATACAGAAAAAGATACAGCAGGTAGAGTTGAATTAAAGTGTTAAACAGCTGTGGCACAATACAGGCCTGAAAGAAAGATAATCTTTGGGCCAGGCCTCAGGAAACAGATTAAGAACATTACATTTGAATTAAGACAATACAGACTGGGCTCAGCAGAAGCTTGTGTCACAGACATTCCTTTTGTCTTGGTCTTCAAGACCAGCCCCTAGAAAGGTGTTTTACAAAATTTGTTTATTGCCTTGCTTGTTCCTTGCAAGAAAGGGGTCAGCCTCCGACCCAAAGACATTCACAACAGACAGCTTATGGGCCAGGAGTTATAGATAATGATTATGCTGGAGAAATTAAAATTATGCCTGCTTCCCTCCATGGCATTATAGCTGTGCCTGTTAAAAGAATTGCTCTAAGAGTAAGAAAAGACAAGATTGCCTTCAGCTTGGCCTTTATCTGATACTCTCACTCAGCTAAAAGAGATTGGTTATTCAATTAATCCAAAACAAAGTTCAAACTTAAGATTTACAAAACTAATGGGAGCATTACAGCCTGACATGCCTACTCTAGGTGCCATTCCAGTAAATATATATAGAATTATTATAGATTTAGAAGATTGTTTTTATACCGTTCCTTTACATCCTGATAAAGGTGAGAGGTTTATACTCGGTAAATTTGCTTGTAATTGTTGAGAGCCCATGAAGCGATATCATTAGAAAGGTTTGACTCAAAGAATGGTTAATAGCCTTACATTATATAAAAAACTTTGTTGTTGCTTCAATACAAGAAGAGTTTGAATCTTTCAGTGTATATTATTCATTCTAAGATTTTTTTATTAGCTGATCTCTCTGAAGGAGTTTTTCTACAAGCCTTTGCTCTAACATAATGAGCTTTAAAATTTTAGAGTGCTCGTTGCTCCAGAAAAGATTCAAAGGCAGTATCTTTTCAATATTTGAGACCTCAGTTATATCCTAAGCAGATTGTGGCACAGAAAATTCCAATAACAATAAATAGTTGGGGCTAGAGAGATGGCTCAGCCATTAAAGGCTAGACTCACAACAAAAAATATTAGAGTTCAATTCCCAGCAACTACATGGTGGCTCACAACCATCTGTGATGGGCTCTAGTGCCCTCTTCTGGCTTACAGGTGTACATGCAAAAAAAAGATTTACTTTTAATGATTTTCAAAAAATCATTAGGAGATATTAATTGGCTAAAACCTCATCTTAAGTTTATTATAGAAAACCTTGAACCTCTGTTTGATATTCTCAAGGGGGATGCAAGTCCTAATTCCTCTTGACAATTAACTAATGAAGGAAGAATAGCTTTGCTGAAAGTAGAGTAAGCTGTTAGTTATCTACAGATAAATTATATGGAGTATGATCAATTGTTGGCTGTTTGCGTTATTGCTACTCATGTGCTCACAACAGCCCTTTGATAAAAGAAACCATTGATGTGAATTTGTCTTTCTTCATCTACAAGTAAAATCTGAACATCTTACTATAAAATTGTTACTGTGTTAATACAAAATTGTAAGACAGAATCCTAAAACCATTTTCGATAAAATGTTTATTCCTATTCCAAATAGCAATTAAATTGGTTATTAAAAAATGATCCCCCCCCCCCCCCCCCCCCCCAAGAAAACCTTTTAAAAAGGCCGGGCAGTGGTGGTGCACGCCTTTAATCCCAGCACTTGGGAGGCAGAGGCAGGCAGATTTCTGAGTTCGAGGCCAGCCTGGTCTACAGAGTGAGTTCCAGGACAGCCAAGACTACACAGAGAAACCCTGTCTCGAAAAAAACATAAAAAAAAAAAAAAATTAGGCAAATTTGATAATCATTATCCGTAAGACAAGTTACAGTTTTCCTCTGTATGCTTTTATATTTCCTATAAATTTACATGCAGCCCATAGAAAAGATGTTTATTGTATTTACTATATTTACAGATAGCTCATCTATTGAAAAGGCAATATATGTAATTAGATTGCATGTTCATTTTCTTGAGTTTCCCCTGCTTCAGCACAAATAATTGAATTACGTCCTGTAGTCACTGTTTGAAATGCTAACAAATCAAGCTTTCAATTTGTATACTCATAGCCAGTATATGGCTCATGATTTATAATTGCTTAAAATTGTTCCTTTTTTAGATATTGCTAATTCTCAAATGTGACAATTATTTATAAAAATACAGCTTAATTTAAGAAACATGTAGTGTTCCTTAACTTTATAAGACATTTAAGAGCTCATACTGGATTGCCTGGACCCCAGGGCAATGCCACAGCAGATTTGTATACTAGGCAGACTATAGGTCTTACAGAAACAATTGGCCATGCAATCTTATTCTTTACAGCATCAAAATAGCAATGACAGTAATTTGACATTTCTAAAAGGTGTACAAGTTAAATTGCAAAAACTTGTTCAGATCCTCAATTTTTTTCATAAAGGTGTTAAGCCTTGAAAACATACGTAATTAATTATGGCAAATGGATGTTACTCATTTTTGATTTTTAAAAATTAAAATATGTACATGTGACACCTTTTAGGCTTTCTATTTGCAACTGCTTTAACAAGAGAAACAACTAAAAACGTAATTAGTTATTGCATATCAGACTAAGATGGGTACTGGAACTGGCTATTGCAGTTATTTGACTATAGTCAAAACATTTGAGATGTTTTGTTGACAATTTAATATTACCCATATTACTGAGATTCCTTATTATCCTCAGGGACAAGGAATTGTTAAACGTGCATATCGCACTCTAAAAAATTGGCTCTTTAAAACTAAAAAGGGGGAATTATACCCTCCAAGGTCACCAAAAGCACATCTTGCTTTTGTGTTATTTGTTTTAAATTTTCTGCAAACTGATGTTAAAGATCAGTCTGCAGCAGATCGTCACTGTCATCCAGTCACTTCCAGCTCATTTGCCAGGGTCAAATGGAGAGACCCCATAACCAATACTTGGAATGGTCCTGACCCTGTTTTAATTTGGGGTCGTGGCTCGCTCTGTATTTTCTCAGAAAAAGAAAATGGAGCCCGATGGCTGCCTGAAAGACTGGTTCGTCAAGTGGACACAGATCTTGAGCCTAATGTTTATGATACTAATGATGAAGATGGCTCTAAATCGCCATCAGCCAGCTGAGTTAACCTGGCATGTAGTCTCCATCAGTACTTAAAGCCACCACTATATACCTGGTGGCCAGACCTTGTGTCTAATCCCTGTTAACCAGCAGTTGGATTAGATACTGAGACATTTCCGCTCTCAACCTTATTTTCTACATTGCTTGGGTAATCCCTTGAGGTCAGGGAACAGCATCAATGGCAGCCTGGTTATTACTGCTGATGTGCCTTCCTGATAAAGCTGGGCTGGTGATTAAGGGCGAGGGTTAATTTCTTGTAGACATTTATGCCATTGGCTTTCTGATTCTATGATTTAGTAAAAAAATTTAATGAGTAGGCATGCACCCTGAGGGCTTAGAAAAAATTAAAGTAAAATGACTGTTTTTTTATATAAAAGTTTAGATTTGTGATTAAGGTTTTAACCAAGCCAGCTCAGTCAGTCAGCAGGTTCTCCAGTGCAGGCGTGAGGATTAAAAGAAAAAGATGATTAGACAGTATTGCAGCATGACCCCAGACAGTTCTGAGGCTAATGGCTGAGGTGGGTTTATTTTTTCCCAATTTGTTTTTAAACCATTTTAATTACATGCAAGTATTTAAGTCAGTTCTAGGTTGAGGAACTAGTCAAGGAACAAACAAGGCAATAAGCAAAGTCCCGTGATCACTGTTATGGTCACTTTCTAAGGGCTATCTGAGCCTACTTCCCTGTCCTAGCACACATATTCATGCCTGAGGCCTACTTTTTTGTTTTGACCTAAGACTTAGATTCCTGACTGAAATTACTTCTCTGTTTTAGCCTAAAATTAGATTCCTGCCTGAACTTAACTTCCTTGTCATGGCCCAATGTCAGATTCCTGTCTAAAGCCCATTTCCTTGTCCTTGGCCAATGTCAGATTCCTGACAAGCAGCCCCAAAAGCTCTCCATAAGATTTTATATAAGATTACTTTCTGAATAAATAATAAAATGATCGCTCCAAAGATAAATAATAAAAATGACCACGCCTTTCTTTGTAACCACAAAATACAGCTTGCTGGTAAGAAAACTGGCTGAGAAGAATACGTAGCTTGCTTACACTTTGTTAATCTATAACAAGTTGCTTAGACATGAATCTCTATGGGTCCTTGGGGATCGATTGGTTTTCACCTGTAATCCGTAAAATGTTTAATCATGTAAAAGTATTGGGGAACATGTTGGCTTTTTACTTGTACTCACTGTAATCATTCACTTGAAGAAAAACAGAATGTAGCCACATTGTAACTTACACATTGCTTAAAAGATTTTGCTGGGGGATATAAGGTTAGAAGAATTACTGAGGCCTGTCCCCCTAGCATAGCAGCAGCCATGTTGTCCCGTACCCACCAGCTATTTCATATTGTTGCTGTGATTTGCCTGCCAGTCACTGACACAGAAAAATAACTTGACTCAGAGCAAGGTCATGCTGACCACATATCCTGTTACGTTCTGTAGGTTATGAGGTTTGTTGATCTTGAGAAATCCCACAGCTATAGGCTTCATGTAGGACCCAACAAATTAAAGGTCAGTATGAACTGTTATGTCTAAAATGGCTGGAGTCGGGGCTGACCACTGGGCAGCACTTCCAGCACCCCCATCTGAGCAAACTGTGGTTTTTGTGGTTTTAGCCTTTATAAGCTGACGCAGAAAAGTGTTTGGGGGTCATAGCCTCAGCACCCAAATTCTGAACAACTGCCCTGATCAGTCACTCTTAGGATGTGCGATGTGCATTCAATAAACCATCCCTGTCTGACTGAGATCAGTGTCTGTGCAGTTTATGGGGTGACTCCTGGACCCCATCAAAAATAAAGTAAGAGAACCTGTCTGAACTGTCAAAAGATTCCTGTGTCCATGTGCTCTGCCAACTTCACCCCTCCTCTTCAGACCCTGCCATGCTGAATGAAGCTGGCCCTCGAAACGTTACATATATCAATTTAGTCAAAACTAATCTAAAGTAAATGCTATTATTTCCTCCACTTTAAATACTGAAACTGAGGAATAGGAAAATGAAGTAAATTCATGAACACATAGGTACTGGGGTTCCTTATATGGGCTGGAAGATGCTTGAATAAAAAAGAAAAAAACAGTGGCTGGAGAGATGGCTCAGTGGTTAAGAGCACTAATTGCACTCCCAAAGAAAGGTCCTGGGTTCAATTCCCAGCACACACATGGCAGCTCACAACTGTGTAACTTCAGTTCTAGGGGATCTGACACCCTCATACCAATGCACATAAAACAAAATTTAAAATTAAAAAGAAAGAAAAGAAAAACCAGACAGTCCCTTATAGTTCACATATACTGGAGAAAGAATTATGTTGGCAGAGCTCAAACCTCCCACAGTTACCACGGTTACTTTGACAATGAGAAATCAGCAACCAGAAGATAGCTGATAGAAGAACTTTCACCTCACCTTAAACACAGTGTTGACATCCACCACGGCCATGCTTCTCGGCTCTTCGGGGTTGGGAAAACTGCAGAACAGAAGAAGGAAGATGGACTTGGGAGAAACTAGGTCAAGCATCTCAAGACCGGTTTTCCCATGACCTCAGTCTGCATATACAGATGAATGCTGAGGTGCATTTCCTATTCATGTGGTAACAAGGTCTGTAGGAGTTCAAGGCCAGCACAGTTTACACAGAGAGAGTTCTGGGCTAGCCAGGGCTGCTACATAGTAAGACTCTACCTCAAAAACACACACACAAACAACAACAATAATGATAACTGAAATGCTCCTGAGAGACACTCACAAGGATTATGACAGACCCTCATTCCTTCAGCTTGTAAGGCCTGCGACCCACCCAGGAAGTTCCCTTCCTACTTCATGAATAGGGTAAGGAATAAACCTTTCTCATATCCCCTTATCACAAGAGTAGAACCCACCAGCTACAGGATTAATGTGCCAAGGGACAAACCTGCCATTCATCTGTAAGCATACATGGCAAAACCTTCTTATAAACACAAAGAGATTTTCCTTCTTTTGTAAAGATGGTGTCTTACTAAATACACTAGGCTGGTCTCCAACTCAAAGATCCACTTGCCTCAAGTACTGGGATTTGAAATGTGTGCTCTACACCTTGCTCCTTTATTTTCCTTTTCCTTTTCTTCTCTTTTCTTTTCTTTCTCTCTTTCTTTTTTCAGATAGTCTCACCCTGTAGCTCTGGCTGTCCTAAAACTCGATATGTAGATCAGGTTAGGCTCAAACTCACAGAGATCTGCCTGCCTCTGCCCGCTGAGTGCTAGAATTAAAGGTGTGTACCACCGTAACCAGCCTTTAATTTTTAAAAAAACCAACCAACCAACCAACCAAACAAACAAAAAAAACCGATATGTGCACAACTGATGCCCTAGGCCCTTTCAAGAACCCAGTAAAACGCCTGCTCTTTTTTTTCTGCAGGTAGCCTGAGCTTCTCCAAACAAGTGCCTTTTATTCCCTTTTCTTCAACCCTTTTTCCCCCAATAAAATTTCTGCCTGAGAGTTTATGCTCAGAATTGTTTTTTGAAAAAGATTTACTTATTTTATGTTTATGGGTGTTTCACCTGCACCTGGATCTGTGTACCATGTGTATGCCTGGTGCCCTGAGAGGTCAAAAAGAGGGAATTATATCGGCTGGAACTGGAGTTATGGATGGCTATGAGTAGCTATGTGGGTGCTAGGAACTGAACCCAGACTCTGGAAGAACAGCCAGTGCTCTTAACCACTGAGCCATCTGTCCAGACACTGTAAGTGCAGTTTCGATTTCCACAATTGCTAGGATCTTTCAAGAGACTTGGATAGCTGAGACCTAGGTGGGCTTCTCAGAACATAGTTTTCTCCCCAGAATTCCCAAAGGAACCACAAGGAAATCCCTCCTCCTGCTGACTCTTCCTCACATGGGATTCCCTCCACATCTAAGACTAACCAAAGGCTTTTCGTAGAGCGCAGTAGCAGAAATCTTACCTGACGCTCAAAGACTCGGGCTCAGTCCAGCAATACAAAAAAATAACAAAAAAAGAAATAAAATGACATTCTGTCCAATGATCAAAGCTGTGGCTCCAGGCTCTCACTGTTAGGTATTACCATCATCAACAGGTTCAATAATTTTCAAAACCTCCACATCCACCCCTACATCTCACCCAGGATTAATCACCCCCCCCAACGCTCTCTCACCCCACACTCCCCTTTAACTGGGACAGTAGAAAGAGTGCCTCATGTCATGAAGAAAGGCTTTTCTGTGGATTCCTCCACCAAAGCAAATTAAAAAAAAAAAAAAAAAGGAGGAACTTGATTTCTGGAAGCCATAAACAAACAAATAAAAAGAAAACAAAGTACATTTCAAGAACTTCAAATAGTTCCTGCAGGAACTGGTCAGGTGCAGTATTAAAGTCCATTTTAGCCCATTTAAGCTGCTATAACAAAATACCAGAGACTAGATAGCTTATAAACAACAAATGTATTTCTCCGTTGTGGTGGCAGAGCGGTCTCCATTTCAGCATGGACAGATCTGGTGTCTAGTGAAAAACCGATTTCCCGGTCCACAGATGGAGTCTCTGTACTGCATGCACTCTCACCTAGGGAAGGCGGGCAACTCCGGCGAGCCAGGGCACTACTCCTATGTAATTACCTTTAAAAAAGCCCCCACCTTATAAATCCACCATACTGACGACTGGGTTTGTAACTATAAACTGGACAGCGTGAAGATGGGGTACCAAAGAGACGCACGCTCTGGTCGTTTTCTGCCCTAAACGCCTTTAGCTGAGGAAGTTGTCTTTTTAGAACCTGAAGTGGATCACCCAGAACCATGAACTTAAAATTCTGATTTCTCTAATGGTAGTGAACAGAGACTTACTCTCTAAGAGTTCCCTAAACAAGGCTAAATGCCTACTCGGAGAGTGTGACAGAAAAGTAGGAATCCCACAGTAATTAAGTTTTTTTTTTTCAAATACAATCTCTACACACTCATACATTTCTGAGACAAGATTTCACTATGTGGCTCCCGGTAGCCTAGAACTCACTACGTTCCGACGGTTGCCTAAAGTCAGACTTCCAGCTTCCGCAGCTCAAGTGCTGAAATTATAGGTGTGGGTCAGCATATCTAACTCCTAACTACAGTTAAAAGTCACGCTGATTGATAAATTGATCTATCTTGAGCACAGAAATCCTTATCATCTCTACTATTTAGCTTTATTTCCCTCTCCAGTTTTTCAAGTAAACTTGACATGAAAGCAGTAGACGTATTCCGCTCCCCACACCCCCTCCACCCCGACTTTGCGTTGGAAGACTAGAGGATCTGGTAACCACCTATCACCCATGTTCTGATGACCTCGCGCACGTTCTCTCACCCTCCTGTACAATCCATATCTTCCAAAAACCTTTTCGCCCATGCAATCACACTCGCACCGCCTTAATCCCTGCGGAGGAGACCTCTTTAAGCCTTCAGCGCCATCCCGGAAACCGGGTGGGTCCCCTAAAGCCAACCTGCAACCAGCGACCAACGAATACAGGCCTTAAGGCCCCATACCCAAAGTCCCTAAAAACAAGGGCAGACTCACCTCAAAAGTATAAACTGCGACTTCACGGCCTCGAACTCGGACGACCGGCGAATACCAACCAGGACAGTACCGGGTTAGGTCGGGTAGGGCACTGAGATGATCCGGAACAACCTCTCTCCAGCTACTTCCGCCATGTGGCTGAGCTTTTATAGTGGACTACATTTCCCAGAAGGCGGTGCTGCTCTAGCGTCCTCAGAATTTCAATGTCCAAGAGAGGAAGTAGAGATATGTTGGAATGAGAGAACGTACGATTAATCTTCTAAAGGGGAATTTCTCAAGGATCCAAGACTTGAGACATCTGAAACTTAAGTAGTTTCGGCTCTGCGGTGCTGTGGATCTTTACTCCAGTTGCAGAAGTGAGGCAAGAACTCGAGCAAGTGACCCAGCTCGGGACTACATTTCCCAGAAGACACCACAGACCACGTTCTCAGTAAAGAACTCGTCCAGCTCTTGACTGTCCGATGTCTGAGAGCTCTTAAGAGCTTCTCCAGTGAGGTGTTCCAAGGCCTCTGGATCATCGAGACAAGACTTTTAGGACTGGGAATAACTGAATAGGGCAAAGATAGCCCTATCTTTACTGGAACATTTAATCTACTTACACTTGATAGCCACTAGTTAAAAAGTGCTGCATTAGCCTGGGCTGAGCATTGCATGTTGTAATCCCAGAACTCAGAAGACAGAGGCAGGAAAATCAGAAATTTCAATGCTAGCCTCGGTTACATAGCAAGTTTGAAGCCAAGTTTTACCTAAGAACCTGTGTCCAAAAAGGAAACTAACTAGAGATGGTTCCGCGCTTAAGAGCACTTTCTGTTCATTCCAAACACTCAGTTGGGCCAATCATGAACATTTATATTGGGTTAAGTTTTACGGAGTTCTGTTTGTTTGTTTGTTTTTTAGATATTGTTTAACTAATATAATGAGAATTCAATGTCGACCATACTGGCCTAAAACCCTAAGAGCCCCATGTCTCTTCCACCTATTTGCTGTGATTAAAAATATGTATCGCCCTGCCACAAATCTTGGTGGGTTTTGTTACTGTTGGTTGATTTTGCTGCTGTGAAAGCAGAGTCTTACTAGGTAGACTTGGCCGGTGGTCTGGCCTGGAGCTTGTTTGCTATGTAGATCAGGCTGGCCTCTAACTCATAGAGATCCTCCTGCTTCAGCAATCCTAGTGATGGAATTAAAGGGACATAACATCATGCCCTGACTTCGTTGTTTGTTTTTGAGACAAATCTTGCCTGAAACTTGGACCAACTGTCTCAGCCTCCTGAGAGTTGGGATTACAAACCTGAGACATTATATCTAGCAGTAATTCTTGAATACATAAATGTATGTTTTCCAATGGACGTGTAACATTTTATCTTTTTTAAAATTTTTCTTTTATTTTTTGAGACAAGATTCATCTTCTAGGCAACCCTGATGTTTCCATCTTTCTACCTCATTCTTCCCATTGTCGTAACTACAGGTTAAAATCTGAAATGGGGACTGTTCTGACTATAATATCTAATCCAAATCATATCTAAAAATAATGACTTTTAAGTGTTTTAATCACTGTACCACTTACTAGAAGTCCTACGCATGAATTTGGACATCTAATGTAATACTGAAATTAAAATGACAGGTAATTGTGTCTAATTCCTCCAGTCCTAGGAAAAGAACAGTACTTTTGGCTATGGATGCATGCTCTCAGCAGTATACTACTTGACCACCATGTATAAAGCTGAAGCTACTTCTGGGGACACTAGAGCAGCTATCCCGCCAGAGAAGACGTAGCCCGCAGTTGGTGGTGCACACCTTTAATCCCAGGCAGCTGGATCTCCGTCAGAACCAACCTGGTCTGCAGCATGGATTTTCAGGAGGCCATAACTACACAGAGAAACCCTGTCTCCAGAAGAGAGAGACAGAGACACAGAGAGAGACAGAGAAAGGGGGAATCTCAGCCATCTGGCCCAGAGGAATTCTCCTTGAAAGGGCTTAGAGGAGATAGTGTGGCAGTTGTGAAGGAGAATTTGGGGATCTTGCTTGTACTTCCCATAAGTCATTGCAGGTTGGAACCCTCGGTTGGAACTACATTTCCCAGAAAACTACGGGTGCAGACAATTTATGGTTCAGTCCCAGTCAACTAATAACACCCCTCCCATCGCAGGGCTATCCGTGCTTCGAAAAACCGAATTCAGCCTAAGTCCAAGGACGGTGAAGGAAGGCTCCAGACAAATGTCTGGAATCTGGAGCTACTGATTTCACATAGAGTAGCCCCCAGTTATTACTGGAGTGTCAGGCCTGTGGGTTCGTGAAGAGCACAGGAGCACTTTGTGTGTCTGTGTGAAGGAATGTGTGGGAGCGCGCTTACGTGGGTGCGCGCGTACATGCGTGCCTGAATGGAGGAGAAGGGGTTGAAAGAGAGAAGGAGAGGAAAGAGGGAGAGACCGCGGGTGGTGGGGAAGAGGGCTGTGACTGGAAGGGTTGGGATGTTTCTACTGATGAGGAAGCATAGTGAGAAGCTGCGACCAGAGGCTGTGCGGCTGTGCCACCTTGCCACCGGCCTTGAGGCGCAAGTCTCTTATTTGCTTGGGCTGCTGTAGTTCAATGTGTCAGTGACCCACCTACGTTCCCTGCTGTTTTCCCCACTCTTTCTCCTCACGACTACTTGGGGCTGACACTGAAAGGTCTGTGAGAGGGAAGTCACAAGCTGGTCCCCAGATGAAGTTCTTCAGTAAGAAGACACAACATTGTTAGCAGTGGAAGGCATGGAATGTTGTTGTTGGTGGTGGTTTTTGAAGTCAAGAACCAGCCCGGTACAAGTCTCGAGAGTTCCTGTTCTGTAAACCTGAACACAGCATCCAGTTGCTAAAGAAGTACCGATTTATACTGTTTATCTTGGTACCCACCAACCAGTTGTCTCTGACTCTCGTCCCTGGAAGATAAGTTCCCACTAAACTTGACTCAGTGACACCCACCCAAAAATGTAATAATTGCTTTTTTAAAACTTTTTTTTAAAAAAAGTTTCTGTAACTTGCTTACCCAGATACCCAAAGATTTTTCTGACTTGCCTTAATCACTTAACTTGGTAGAACAAAACAGTTTCTACTTGCTTGTATAGATAGATATTGAAGGTCTTCATGTGGTTTCCCCCCTTTAAAAGTCCTGCCCCTTTACCCCTTCCTCAAGGTGATCTCATGTTTGACTCAGAATTAGGCTGTAATCAATAAATCTTTTACTTATAATTGGATTGAGTCTTTCCCAGGGGTCACAAACTCTGTAATACAGTTTCACTCCTATTTTTTGTTCATTGAATTCAGATCCTCTGCAGAAGCGATAGACACTCTTAGCTGATGACTAGAATTCCCAGAAGGCAGTGTTGTGGTGCCCCGAAGACTTGATGAGGGGTTGGGGTGTAAGGTTGAAGTTACATCTGGGGACACAGACCAGCCATTAAGAGATAAGGTCTATCACCAGCTAGTGGCACATGCCTTTAATACAGCCCCCAGGAGGCAGAGGCAGGCCGATTTCTGTGAGTTCAAGACCAGCCTGGTTATAGAGTGAGTTCCAGAATGCCAAAGATACACAGAGAAACTGTGTCTTGGAAAAACAGAACAAACGAAAACAAAGAGATTTGCTGATGAGCTGTCTGTTAAGCCCCTAAAGCCAGTTTGGTTTTTGTTTTTTATTGTTGTTTGAGATGGGATATCACTGTATACCAAAGGCCTCAGATTCTCAACATTTTAGAACTGTGGTTCTGAACCTTCCTAATGTTGTGGCCCTTTAATACACTTCCACATATGGTGGTAACCCCCAACCATAAAATTATTTTTGTTGTTACTTTATACATTCATCCTTGCTAACATTATGAATCTTAATGTAAATATCTGTGTTTTCAAACATTCTTAGGTGACACCTGTGAAAGGGTCATTCTACCCTCAATGGGGTTGTAGGCATAATTTTTTTTTGCAACCTATTTTAATAAGCTTTCAATCTTTCCTCTGGCCCACCACCCAGCAGAGGTAGTGGAAGAGAAAAGTTATTAGGCTATGGGGGAAGTGGACCTGTTTAGGAATAGTTCTTTGGGGGCGAGCTCGATCTTCTTTGTCAGCAGTTCAGTCCCATAGCAAATACCAAATACGAATCAGCAGCTACAGACCAGTCCTCTAGGCAGGCAGGTACCACACACAAACCTGAATCCTGAAGAAACCGAAAGGCCTGCCAACCAGCCTGAAGCAAGGCCGCTGACGTGTCAAGCTGCCACAGGAACTTCACAAGCAGTTCTTGGGCAAGTTTCTCTCAATGTTGGTGTTACCACAAGCTGAGCTCAACAACGCTATATAAGGTGAACCAATACATGCATGTCCTTAGTGGAGAACAATGAGGTGGAACAAACCAAGTCAAGGCTTCTTTCTCATTGTCTGTGGTGGCATATTTATACTCTGTGAGGAGCAGGTGTGGCAGCACAGCCAGCTAAAATGGTGCCTGGGCCAAATCTTATGAATGGCACCTGTCAAATCTTATGAATGATGCCACTTCTTGGCAGTTTGCGCACCGTGCGCCTTTCCCTAACTGAGCCACAACCGCAGAACTACTGTGCAGACTCACTGCCACGAGAATTGGGCTGTTTGAGGTGCACCAATGAGGCATGCCCATGAGGCAGGTGCTGATTGGGACAGGCAGGGGTATAAAAGGACGGCCGTTAAGGAGCTGGGGAGAGAGGGCTTCCAGAGAGGAGATTGTAAAGGATCCTGAATAAACTACATTGAGAAGAACTCCAACTTGCTTTGTTCCTGTCTGCCGGTCAGATAGAGAATTGACAAATGGTGGCCCATACGTGGAGTTCAGAACTCAGCGCAGTCAGGGCAGCTAGCTGGTAAGTTTCCAGGCAAGTGGGACAAAAGAAAGTTCTCGGTTCAGAGACTATAAAGTTCCCAGGCAAGTGGGACAAAAGAAAGTTCTCCTTTCAGAGACAATGAAGTTCCCAGGCAAGTGGGACAAGTTAAGTTCTCGGATAGGAGACAATATAAGTTCCCAGTATTGGGACGAGTTGAAAGTGAAAGTATAAGTTCCCGGTTTTGGGACAAGTTAAAAGTGAAAGGAAAAATTCTTACAGGCTATGGATAAGGTTTCAGTTTGGGGAAAGGACTTTAAGACGGCTGAGGAACGAGGGGTACTTTTTGATCACGGGAGTAAAAGGCACAACCACAGAAGTTTTCCAGGAGTATGAAACAATCTTTGTTTCTTTTTTCCCCCTCTATTAGTATCTATCGAAGGAATGAGGTCAGCAAAAGTTTGGGTGTTTTTAAATTGGCTTAAGAAAGGGTAGTGAATTGATGCACCCCTCTTAATTTTCAGTAAACTTTGGTACTAGCCTAGCCCTTAAATAAGAACACACAGTATTTAAGGGATTTTTTTAGTTGCATTAAAAAGGCCCCTGTGCTTCTAATACCTGATTTCTTATTAAGACAAGCAATACACAAATTAGTCCTAGGGGCCACTGAGGAAGCTCTTCCCATACCATGGAAGTCTGAGGAGCCCATATGGGTTCCTCAGTGGCCACTCTCAGAAAAATTAAAAGTTGTACAAGAGTTGATAAAAGAACAATTATTGTTAGGTCATCTGCAGCCATCTACATCACCTTGGAATACACCCATTTTTGTGATAAAGAAAAAAATCTGGGAAATGGAGGCTTCTACATGATTTAAGAGAAATTAATAAACAAATAGTTTTGATGGGACCGGTACAATGAGGTCTGCCTTTACCCTCTGCATTGCCCAAAAATTGGCCTGTCATAGTTTTAGATATTAAAGATTGTTTCTTTTCAATTCCATTGCATCAAAAGGATACGGCTAGGTTTGCTTTTACAGTCCCTTCTATGAATCATGCAGAGCCAGATCATTGATATGAATGGGTTGTATTGCCACAAGGCATGGCCAACAGTCCCACTATGTGTCAACTGTATGTTGATGCCGCCTTGAAAGAAGCCAGACAGAATTTTTTGAAAATCAAATGTTATCATTATATGGATGATATTCTTGTTGCTGCCCCTACTGAGCAGATTCTTGATGAAGCCTATAGAGCTGTTGTGTTAAGTTTAAGAAAGAAACAGTTAGTGATAGCTCCTGAGAAGATACAAAAGGGCTCTGTGGTTAATTATTTAGGAACAAAAATATCTTTAGGACAAGTAATTCCTCAAAAAAATCCGAATTCGCACAGATAGTTTGCGTACCTTGAATGATTTTCAAAGATTGTTGGGAGATATACAGTGGCTTAGACCCTATCTCTCATTGTCTAATAAACAATTACAGCCATTATATGATATTCTACCAGGTGATTCGGACCTCAACTCCCCTAGACATTTAACTAATGAAGCTAGAGCGGCATTAACATTAGTGGAAAAAGGCATACAAGATGCAGCCTTGAGGTGTAGAGGTGAATCCCAGGACATTACGGTATGCATATTGCTAACCGAATGTCAGCCTACAGGAGTATTATGGCAAGGGGCCCCTTTACTTTGGGTGCATCCGAAAATCTCTCCTGCTCAGACACTCACTCATTATCCAACTGCAGTAGCCCAATTAGCCATGCTGGGAATTTGTCAGAGTGTTCAACACTTTGGCATCCAACCTACAAGACTAATTGTACCATATACAGCCGCTCAACTCGAAGTATTGATGGCCACTGTGGATGATTGGGCAATTTTGAGATGTACTTTTAATGGGACAATGGATAATCATTTTCCAAAGGACCCTATATTACAATTGATTAATGCTCATCCTGCGGTCTTTCCATGGATCACCCATAGAAAGCCTTTGTTAAATTGCCCTACTATTTTTACAGATGGTCCTAAGACAGGATATGGAGTGTTTTTGGTTGCAGGATCCTTGCCTGTGACCATCCAATTTCCTCCAGTGTCCCCTCAAGTTATAGAATTACAGATTGTGATAAAGGTTTTTGAACGATTTTCTTGTTCCTTTAATTTGATATCTGATAGTCAATATGTAGTAAATGCTATTAAACAATTGGAAATTGTAGGTAAAATAAACCTAAAGTCTACCATAGGAGAGTTACTTACCCAATTGCAATTTCTTATTTGGAATAGGGAACAACCCTTTTTTGTTCAACATATTCGTGCCCATACTGGTCCCATACCTGGTCCATTGACTGAAGAGAATGATATTGTTGATAAAGCTTCAAAGACCTGTTTTAATGTTGCAAATTTTGCGATCTATGATTCCCTGGAGTTAGCAAGACATTTTCATAGCCAGTTTCATGTAAATTCTAAAACCCTATCATCTCGCTTTGGCATTCCTCGTGCTGATGCTAGAGATATAGTGAAAGCTTGTCAAACTTGTGCCCATTGTTACCCCAGATGGGAATCGGGGTTAATCCCTGAGGACTATGCCCCCTACATTTATGGCAAATGGATATCACCCATTTCCATGAGTTTGGAAGATTAAAATATATTCATGTATCTATGGATACTTCTTCTGGAATTATGTTTGCCTCCTTGCATTCTGGGGAGAAGGCTTGCCATGTCACTGCTCATTGTTTTGAAGCCTGGGGAGCTGGGGGCATGCCTAAATGTTTAAAGACAGATAATGGATCGGCGTACACCTCTACTTCTTTTGTGTCCTTTTGTAAGACCATGGGAGTTTACCTTAACCATGGTTTGCCCTATAATCCTCAGGGGCAGGGCATTGCTGAACAGGCACACCGCACCCTAAAGGAATGTCTTCTTAAACAAAAAGGGGGAATAGCCTCTGGCCGCAAGCCTAGAGAGAGAGTGGCTATAGCCCTCTTTACCCTAAATTTTTTGACTCTGGATAAGCAGGGACGGTCTACAGCTGATCGCCATGCTGATCCCAATGCTACCCATAAAGGCATGGTAATGTGGAAGGACATATTGACAGGAAAATGGAATGGCCCTGACCCAGTATTGGTGTGGGCGAGAGGGTCTGTTTGTGTGTTTCCTCAGAATTAGCATCAGCCAATTTGGGTTCCAGAAAGACTTACCAGGGTTATACAGCAAGAAGACAGGAATGGAGATGCTAAGGAAGACTCTTCTGCTGTTGTGGATGCTACCAGTGATAAGGAACAATGCTAGTTATTGTTATGGAAGTCTCACCTTTGAAAGCTCAGTATTTCTTTTATATGTGTTACCTCCGTGCCTTTTCAGAATATAAGCCATGCTAGTAAACTTTCCAAAAGCCTTTCTCAGTTTCTTACAGGAAATTGATCGAGAGAATTACGACAGTCCATTGTTCACATTAACTTGACCAGAGTGGATGCCTCCCTGGCCTCCGGATTGACCAGCTGGATTCTTCAAGCAATGTCCTACATCAAGGAATGGGTGGGAATCAGGGAGGTTGCTATGTGCCTGGTCCCCATCAGTTGCCTTGCCTTTTGGTGTATGTGTCAGATGAAAGCCGGACAGAAAACATCTCAGAACAAGCGTTTGCAGCAGTAGAGACGGACAGTCTCCTCAAGTGTGGCTTGGCATGCTAGAGAGGTAGTCAATGATGGGTAAGACTCCTTGAGCATGTTACCAACCAAAGACAGGGACCAAACCAAAGCTGTTTGACTCCCCATGATGGGTAAGGAGCGATGCTTACAAGGGGCAACCTAAGACAGGCACTCTCTGCCAAAATTAATAAATAAGGGGGAATTGTGAGGAGCCGGTTTGGCAGTGCAGCCAGCTAAAATGGCGCCTGGGCCAAATCTTATGAATGGCACCTGTCAAATCTTATGAATGGCCGTTTGCGCACTGAGCGCCTTTCCCTAACTGAGCCACAACCGTAGAACTACTTCGCAGACTTGCTGCCACGAGAATCGGGCTGTTTGAGGTGCACCAATGAGGCATGCCCACGAGGCAGGTGCTGATTGGGACAGGCAGGGGTATAAAAGGACGGCTGTTAAGGAGCTGAGAGAGAGGGCTTCCAGAGAGGAGATTGTAAAGGATCCTGAATAAACTGCTTTGAGAAGAACTCCGACTTGCTTTGTTCCTGTCTGCTGGTCAGATAGAGAACTGACAAGAACTTTTAAACAAATTTATAAATCAGACTAAAGAAAAGGCTGAGATATCAGAGACAAAACATAGGAAAATAAAAATAATACAGACTCAGACAAAGAAGAGACTGAGAAATTAGATGCTATACTGAAGACCATAGAACAGAGGTTGAAAGATTCTTTGAATCAAAATAGGGAATCTTCAGAGGAATCTAATCTGGAACTTACAATAATATCAAAAGAGGAGTTCCTGATGAGAAAAATCTACAAAGGCTTAAAGAATTAATACAGCAACCCATAAATACAATATATTAGGAATCCAGGTTTACTTAATGATGCCACCTTAAAACAATGTCACACAATGGAATAGGTCTGTTTTATGGAGTTTGGAGAACTGAGATATGAACATGTTTTGATGCATCTTGCTATCCATGCATATTCAGAATTCTGAAAGAGATGATTCCGGGCTTACACATTTGCTAAAAACGGTGACTGTCTTGGAATTGTCCTTGTTGAGCGAAGCTGATGATGCTTAGGCATGTGTATCCATTAGAAAACAGCGATTTTATAAACATCTGGCATAAAGCCTGTTCCAAACACAGCTGCAGTCCTACAGGTCGAGCCACTGTGGAGAGATCTAACTAAAATTTAAGGGAGATGCTCATAGAACAAAGAGGGGATAATGGTTATCCCAATGACAGACTAAATGGTACTCTGTCGACTCTGAACTTTTAAAAAGTCAACAAGATAGGTGCCACAGCTGTTAGAAAGCAGTAGACTTTTCAAAGGACTGCTGAATTAGAGTAACCTGTAGAAATCCTAATTCCAAAATGGAAAAGAGAAGGTATGTTGTGCTGGAGAGATTTTACATCCGTTTCAACAGGAAGAGAAAATCTATGTCTTCTACCCAAATTATTGAAAATAAGATTTGACAGAGGAGATGCTCTGAAGATCAGACAAGAAAAAAAATCAGAAGGAACAAGATAGAAAATGTATGTGCTGGTCCCTTTATATTGGACCAGCTCTGAGACCAGCTAAGACATAAATATCTATGTATAGTCAATAAATCTTGTTGACTACAAAGTCTTCAGGTCTTATCATGTGATTCTCTGGAATGACATACATAAAAATGTACATTGCAGTTTGGTTACAATCCAGACTAGCTTAGGAAAGACAGATGCCTTTACTTGCTCAAACAAAGAACAAAGAATCTTTGTTAACTGAGCTGGGCACCTTGCACATTCCATGTATATGTCAATTCAAAACTCTATTTTACTTGTGAGAACTTATATGTTCGCAGGAAATAAAAACCAGAAAAAAAGCCCTGACAAGATTCACCCTCCTGGATGCTGAGGCTTACTGTTCCAGCTTCCTGCCTAATCCTACTTCAGACTGCTTCAATGCTGTTTCCTCAAAAGACTTGCTTCCAGAAAGCTACTGACCCTAGATGACCTCAATTCATCTGGCCTTACAGACTGATCCAGTTAAGACTTCATGTAAGCCTGAACTTTCTCAGCATACAGAGACTGGACAACAGATGCTACATCTAGCTTTCTTAAGCCCATCCATTTCCCCAATCTTCTTGAGTCTCCCAAAGAAATACTTCGCTCCAAATCAACAGGAAGAAGTTTTAAGGGCGTAACACCCCATTCCCTTAAGGGGCGATGGGTAGGATTTGGTTGTTCAATGTTCTATTGAATGATGGATTGTCCTGGCCAGCAGGACATTAAACAGGGGTCCGGGGAGGTCACCTGGAAGAGATGCTTGTCATTATAAAGGGGTTGATTGCCAGTTATTAAATGGTGCTGACCAAGGAGAAAACAAAGGTATAAGAGGTTAGACTTAGGGAAATTTCTCTTTCCTTTTCTTTTCTCTATCCTTTCTTATGTAAGGGAAAGAGGTTGAAAAGAAAAAAGGTGGATACAGGAATAATATAGAAAAAAGAGGAAAATGGGGTTGATTATTTAATCTACTCTTAAACCAAAGGACATTTTATAACCAATAATGTCACATTGGTATAGATCTTTGTATATTGATACATATTAAGGACATATTTTGTTACTAGTATGATTTTAAAATATTGATATATATTAAGGTTATATTTTGAAACATTAGTATAGATCTTTATACATTGATACAAAATTTGAGGTTATTTTTGCTACAACTTACTGTATATTATGTTTCAACTCTTATAAAAGGTATTGGATCTGTACAGTTCAATTGAAGGTGTAATGTGAAGCTGGTCCCTTTAGAAACTGCTACGACAAACTGTTTAGAACAATTAAAAGATACAAGTTGATAATCAGGCAATCAAACTCATGGTCATGTTAGATACTACACTAGTTTATCACAAAATATGTGCTCTAGGTTGAATGGACAGCAAATAGCCAGAAAAAAAAGTTTGCCTATTCAGATATACTGTGGATAGATAGATGGCCTCCCAAAACTTCAGAGACTTACAGAATATGGCTTTTAAAGTTTTCTTATTATAGATGTAAGGCCTTTTTGACATTAATACATATCAGTTCCTGATAGCACCATGGAGTGGAAATTTATGGTTTCTTTGGAGACTCAGTTGTGTCATATGATTTTTTTGGAGACTGTCTTATGAGAGGATGTTTTGCTGAAGCAGATACCTGAGAGGATATTTTGCTGAAGCAGATATGTGGGAGGAAATTTTTCTGGAAGCTGTCTGGAAAAGGGGCATGTGGTGTTTTGTTTTGCTGGAGCAGATGCTTGAGAGGAGACATAATGTTTGGAAAGAATATAAGTGTAACCCAACAGACAGTGGACAATGCTCTGGCATTGGTTCACTTTGCAACTTTTTGCTGGTGGTCATTAGGCTTTGCTGATGCTGGTCTTCACTGATGATGCTGTGACATTGGTTTGCCTTGCCTTCTTTGGTGATAATTTTTGTCATGACTTTGTAGAGAGAAACTCACCAAAGAACTTCTTGTGATATTCCAGCAGCTTCTTGCCACTTCTACAGACACGGGCTGATTGGTAGAGCTTGTAGCTTGCTTCTGGATTGAACTGACATTGCTAATTCATCAATGATGTTTGTGAGTGGATTGAGCTACTGCTGCTGATTTATGTGAACTAAACTGCTGATATCTTGGCAACAAAGATTGGAATCAGCCCCCAAAGAACTATTTCTAAATAAGTCCACATCCCCCCTTTGCTCTATTAACCTTTCCTTTCCACTACCTCTTGTGGTTGGTGGGCTAGAAGTGAGGTTAAAGCATTTAAGAACCATTATTAAAGTATGTTTTGAAAAATCTAAGCCTAGAGCAAGCCATTCAACTTGGAAGATAAGAGCATCAGAAATCCTCCATATGGTGTTGTTTCAAATGTGGAAAGATGCCACTAGGCAAAAATTACCATTGCTCTGGCTGCAGGCAAAATGCTGTCTTAAGTGGGCCAATGTGATGGAGGAAAGTCAACTGCTGAACTCTGCTAAAACAGGGTAAGCAGACCTTCAAAATTCCTGCTTCATTAAAAATCTGGCACATATTTTGGACCAGGATGCTGAAGATAGTTGCTCCAATATTTTAGAGAAATTCTGGGGGACTGTCCAGGCAGCAAGTTACTCAGTCATTTCTTAGTTTTAGAAGCTGCTTGGCTACACTTCTTGCATACTAAGGTAATATTTATTCCTTCTCAAGTCTCAGATATGGTTGAAGACTAGATAGTTATAGCTCACAATTAAGCTTAAGTTGTTTAGCATTTAATAAGATATTTTAGGTCTAAGAAGACATTTTTAAATTAGTAATACAAGTTTTGATAGAAAATTATTTAGGTATGAAACTCTAAACTCACCCAAGTAGGAAAGATAATAGAACACTTTTTCTAAAGTTGCCAAATACAGATGGACTGGACTTTAAATGTAATTCTTACTTGATGATTTTCATAATTCTTTCATATTTGTTCCTACTCTATGTCATTTATTATTGTAAGAGAAAGAACCTTTTTATTTAGACAAAAAAAGGGGAAAGTGTTAGGGGTTGGTCTGGTGCTGATATGTGTTCAAATGCTAAATTCTGTATCCCAAGATCTGGTTGCCGCAAGGTGAGCATATTCCCACATACTGGCTTTTGTTGTGTAACCCTTGATTCCCAGTTTAAAACTGTTGGTTAAGCTGAGCAGTGGTGGCACACACCTTTAATCCCAGCACTTGGGAGGCAGAGGCAGGAGGATTTCTGAGTTTGAGGCCAGCTTGGTCTACAGAGTGAATTCCAGGACAGCTAGGGCTACACAGAGAAACCCTGTCTTGAAAAACCAAAAACACCTTGTTGGTTAAAAAAAAATGGCTACAATTACTGGAGGAATGGAGATAGCTGGGTTTTCAGTTACCTGGCTGGGGTCACAGGTAGGGCCTACAAGAAGAAAAGAGGAAGAAGAATGAAGTAGGAAGGAGATGGAGAGAACAAGATGTCTCCATTAGACTTGATAGACCAGGAGCACATGCCCAAGTAAAATACTCTCCCAGGATGCACTGCTGGACGAGAAGTCACGTGAGTGAATTCAAAGAACAAGTACCTTGGGTAATGCAGCTGGGAAGTAGTCTAGTGAATAGAAATATAGATTATGGGTAACCCTCCAGTAATTGTGCTAGAGCTGACTTTTTAAAAAATCTGCCTGGATTACTAGGGAGCTGGGCAGGTCATTTTAATAACTAATAGAGTTTACTAAACTCCATCTACAAATGCTCCTCTTTCAAAATACTTTGACATGCTTATCCCATTGTGTCTTGTTCATGAAATACTCTCCCCACACCCCTTAGGCTCCTAAGTTTAGAAAATGGTGGAAGCTTTGGGAATTGAAATTGGAGAAAGTCAGTTACTGTGGGAAAGGGCATTGAGGTTTGATAGTCTCGTCCCACTTCCTATTTAGTCTGTTTTCTGGTAGTTATATGACTTCCTGTTCTCGGTAGGAACATGACCTCACGTTCCCATAGTCATGCCTTCCCTGCTGTGATGGGCTGAATCCCCTCAACTGTAAATCAAACATCAATCCTCCATAAGTTACTTCTGATCAGATATTTGACCACAGCTATTGAGATTTGGTCTTTTGCTAAATTGTTATGCTAAATACTGACCTCCAAGTCCTGGTAGCCCCCAGGGATGAAAGAATCCACAAGTAAACCCAAGTGACACTATGTAGCCTTCCCCATGCCCCCAAGTTATCCCGGATTGGTGAAGGAAGATGCCTACAGCCTATAGCTGGACAAAAAAGAGATATGTGGGATTTGGGGTTCTCAGGCTTGGGGTTAAAGGAAGACCACAAGGAAGATGCCATAACGCAAGGGATCTTAAAAACTGACTGTGTGAGCTGCCCAATTGGAGTAAGAGTGGCCAACCTGGAGCATGGTAAGTCATGACTTGGGGTTATTGATAGAGAGGTAAAAACTAACAGTTTAGAGGATAGATATCGGCCAGCTCTAATGCTATATAGGCGTATTATAAATATAAAAGTGTTGTGTTTTTTATCTGGGAACTGAATGTTCAAATGGGGTAGAAACTCTAATTTGAGATTAAATATCTACTACCACAAACTGGTGAACAAAAGTGTGGCAAGAACTTATTTTTAACAAAATTGATTTCAGAGTCTTGAATAAAACACACACTGCCACTTTAAGAATAAGAAGGCAGGGAGAAATGGTTCTAACAAGGTTGGGTTTTCCCCAAGTTTGCAGAGTTCCAGCAATGGTTGAAATGCTGGTTTGATGAATGTGATTCCAGCGTGAACTAAAATACAGCTATGCCCCTGAACTGATCACTTGCAAAAAGGCAGCTGTAGCTGAAAGTCCCTGCTGTTCAGTGAAGCAGGCAAAATCCTGCCCCTCAGAGAGGGAGGAGAGCAGGTGGAAAAAAAAAAACAGAGAGAATAGCACAAATTAAGGTGTCAACACTACCTTAAACAACTGGTTTCCTTAAATTGGACCCCCATGGGGAAAATGGTGACAACAGAACATGATGGCTTGGGAATATGCTTATACAGTAAATAAAAGAGAATTTAAATGAAATTGAATATAGAGAAGGATATTAAACTTAGAAAAGGGGGTGCATACACATTAAATAAATAAATTCATGCCTTTGATCTCAATACTTGGGAGACAAAGGCAGGGACATGTGGATATCCCCAGCCTCCTCTTTTGATGGTAGTTTCACTTTCCTGGGAGGGGCTGCAGAGGAGGAATGAATCAGTACTCTTGTGAACCTTCTGTCCAATTGAATTTGTAAAATAAAGGCTAGAGCCAGTGATTGGGTAGTAGAAGGGGAGGTGGAGAAAAAGGCTTAGGGGAGGAGTCGGAAGGGGAGGAGTCGGAAGAGGAAGTTGACGGGGGAGGGAGGTGACAGATGAGCCAGAGGTGGAAAAACAACAGAGGAGAAGAACGTGGCCTAGAAAAACTGCAAGTTGTAAGGGATCTCATGGCTGGGAATTAAGTAGTGAATGGTAAATCTGCCCAATCTAGGCTTGCAGTTTATAACCATAAATATTGAGTTGTGTTTTCCTTGACTGGACTTATTTGGGTCAGAGATTTACTGCAACAAAGACAAGTTCCTCATGAGTTCAAGGCCAGTCTAATCTACAGAGCAAATTCATATCAGCTCAGGCTACATAGGGAAACCTGTAGGGATGATATTTTGAAAATGGCACCCAGTCCGACTTGCTCCCGGGCAGCCACCATGTTCCCGCTGCTCCTCGGCTCTAACTGGGGCTCCGGCTAGCTAGATGCGTAGGCCCTGGCACCCATGAGACACCAGCATGTGGGATGGCTCTGCCAATTCCCCAGGCTGCATCCACAAAACTCAGCTGAACCCCAGACAATATCTGCCATCGCAGTACCGATAGAAATGAGACTCTTAAAGCTTAATGATTATCTAAAGGATTTATATATTTAGGAAAGTTCAATCAACAAGATGCCCACACAATTAGAATTGTTACCCAATATCTAACCTTTTGATAGAAGTTGCTACCCAGGACAGCTTTCAACCCATCCGTGGTTCTCCATGGCTGATAGCCCCCTTCCTCTTTTTCTCCACTCCACTTTCTCTCTTTCTCTCCTCTCCTTCCTCTCTTTTTCTGCCAGCTCCACCTCCTCTTCTACTGCCTGATTACTGAGCTCCACTTCAAATACAATGTAGCAGAATAAGTATCCTGCTACAGAAACCCCGTCTTAATAAATAATAATTGTTTTCACCTATTAAAGATATTAATCTCTTAAGAAGGGAGAAAGAAATTAGAATTGATATAAATGCTTTTACATAGATAATAATAAATAAATCCAGACCTTGATCTTAATACTTGGGAAACAAAGGCAGAGACAGATAGGTTTCTTGTGAGTTCAAGGCCAGTCTAATCTACAGAGCAAATCTAAATCAGCCCAGGCTACACAGAGAAATGCTGTCTCAATAACTACTACTACTACTATGTTGGGCTGTGGAAGGACATCCTGGTTCTTGGGTTGTGGGTTCGGCCACGCCCCCAGAACCCAGGCTCCTGACAGGAGGTCTGATCTCCATTCAACATGCGCCCTTCAGTCAGTAGGGCACAAGTAGAGGGTGTGAACAGGCCTCAGGCCCTAGAGAGATTTACATACTAATGAGGTACCTAAAGGCCAGAGGGTGGAGCCAAATAAGCATTCCTCCCCAGCCCCTCCCCCCTCTTTTCCTCCCTATTTAACTCAGGACTATCCTGGGTTTTAAGGAGGGTGGGGGAGGGTGCATCCATATCCATCCACCATCTGTCGTGCCAATAAACCCATTTTGGAAACCCAAGGACGTTGTGTTGGGGTCGTGCCATGAGGAACCATGGAGAGGCCTTGAGTGAGCAGCTGGGCCTAACTTCCAGCTAGAGGAACCCTGAGCGTTCCCAGCCAACTACACACAGTATGGCGTGAGGAACCCTGCGTTCCCCAGCCTCTTTTACCTACAGCACTGTAGGTAATATGGCTGGGGAATTGCTGGGTTCCTCACACGCCACGCTGTGGGTAGTTGTCACATTCTATGGATTTCTGGTGTTTTTGAGGATTATGTAAAATATGTTGAATTGTTAAATCTTAATTATACTTAGCCATTTTTATTAGAGTAAATTGGAAGTATTTTATTATAATTAAATTAGAATCCAACCTGACCGTGAGTTTACTATCTGGCCCTTAACTTGCATTACTTAATCAGGTTAATCAAGTTAATCAAGTTACTTATGGAGGAATTTCCTCAAGGGAGGCTCCTTTCTCTGTGATAACTCCAGCTTGTGTCAAGTTGACATACAAAACCAGCCAGGATAGGCACAATGCCTATCTAAGAGTAACAATGTTAATTTCAAATTTTGTGTCAAAATACATATTCATACTAATGAAAACCTTAATTCTATATCAATATATAAATTCTATGCCAGTATAAGAGATTATAACTTCAATTTTTCATCAATTACAAAGATTTCTACCAATGTAAGATTATGGTGAAGACCCCCAAACTCGGGAGACCCTTACTCAAGTCTCGAGAAGTCAGTCACCCAAAAATCACAAGACACCGTACCTGGATGCAATCAGCAGAGGTTTATTAGGGAGAGTTGGCCAGCCAACGGTCAAACTGCTTGCCCACGCAGGAGCAGAATTTGACAAAAGACCAGCAAGCTGAGGGGCTTTTTATAGCACGGGGTGGGGAAAGGGAGGAATTTTTGCACAGTTACACATGATTGGTTGTTTTACAAATTTTGAACATCAGCAGGCTGTTCCAGTTGATGGGGGCGGGGGAGGGGGCGGCAGTTCCTTCAGGTGGAAGCTTATCTAGGTTAGCAGAGCATCTAGTTAGACTTAAATTACAGCTTTCTGGAACACTGGGAAGACCTGGTGGGGGGAGGGGTAACCAAGGAAACATAACATAAAAACAGTGGAAAGTTAGCTAGTTCCTGGAACCACCCAGATGACTTGTATCTTTCTTGGTGGTCAGGAATGTGTCTTCCTGCTTTGGACCTTCCCCACCCACAGGTGAGTTCTCTTCCCTGAGGCATCAGGAATGTTAATTCAGCAAGTGTCCTCTGACTCAGGGATAATGTACTCCTCCTGGAATGTATCTGGGGCAATGAAGGCCTGAAATCTTACATTCAGTTGCACTTTCTTGAAACTAGTGAGCCTGCATTCTTTTGCTCAGGTCTAGGGGTCATAAAAACTTTCTATGTTTTTCACGCCCTTTAAAAAAAGCCTGTATATATTTTATAAAATGGTCTTTATAAATTTTCACTCTACAATGGCTACACAATGTTTTGTTAAAGAAAATTTAGCAATCCATCCCATCTATTTCCTCTGTGTTCAAAATTATGATGATCATTCCCAAATTATCCCTTAAAATGACAACTGTTGCGAGCCCAGTATGTTATCTGTCATGAGCAGGTTGTGATAAGGTTTAGGGTCCCCGTGGGAAGAGGAGCGATAGGTCTTCTCTACTCAGGAATTGTATACAGGATTGACTGTGAGATGGTCAATTCCACGAGAGGGGAGAGAATATGCCAGAGACAGAGGTTTGATATTTAATTGCTCTTTAATAATGCACAGCAAACAATATATTATCAGCAACACCAAAGCTATTGTAACAACAAGGTATTGCCACATTTCCTGTGCACTGACTCTATCAATGTCAGCACAGTTAACACAAATAATAAGTTGCTAATTACCAAGGAAATAAGTATAGCAATAAGTACATCATTATTCATGAGTTATACGACCTGAGTCCTTATGACTGTAGTTTCCAGCAGCTTAGGTCCAGGGAGTGCTTGACCATGAAGATAGGGGCGCTGGTCTCCCGGCTGCTGCACTGATGATCAGGTGCAGCAGAATGCTCGGTCTCTCAGCTGCAGAGGAGGCCTGGACAGAGGATCACGCTAGCCAGTCATGGCTACCAGTGTGACGAAGTGCTCCAGCCAAGGGCTCCTCTTTTATGCTTGAATTGGGGTTACTTCTGATGCACAAGGCAGATAACCAGATGTGTCTGGTTATCTCTGGGGCTATGACTTCGTTACAGCTGGTTATCACACTTATTCAAAACAACTTATTTTAATGCACAAATATTTTGATTCATAAGGTTTTCAAAACAACTTCTGGTTATCACAGCACTTCAGAACAACTTCACTTCAAACTTGATTTCTTTCCTATTACAAGATGGAGTCGGTCCTGTTAAGGGCCTGTTCCTTACAACAACCTTTCTATAATTTGTAAAACAACCATTAGCAGACACCTAAACCCAGGGAGTTGGGCTGATGACTCCCCATAGCTTCTTCCTGCTGATTAGGGGTGACAAGAAATTTTTTAAAGGGATGGCAAGGGGTAGGAAAATTATAAAACTGGTTAGACCTAAGAAAGCTGGCTTTAGCATCTGTTATCCAGCCTCTGTACACTGAGAAGGCTCAGGGTTTGACTGAAGTACTGACTGGATCTGTCTGAAAGGTGCAATGATCTGGAATCAGCAGCCATCTCTGAAGCTGTTTTGGGCAGCATCAGGAAGCAAGGGCCAAGCATGTCAGTTCAGTATTTCTGAAGAGGAATCTCGTCAAAACTGTACATTCTGTAATATACGAATCTTACAACCAACGTTTTAATACCATTAAGAATTTCATGTGGATTATGTAAGGTGCACAGATCAGTTAACGATGAAATTTTGTTCTTTCTTTGAGCAGGTGAAAGACAACTGTCTTTTTTTATGAGTTAATTTTATCAATAACCAAATGTAATAATTCTTTATTCACGCCATATGAAAGAGGGCATGGAGAATCTTAGGGATTACATAACCAGTAAGATTTATTGTCTCATTTCAGCTGAAGATTTGGCTAGAGACATTTTTATGTCTAAGTCAGTTACTGGGCTGTTTCCATGTTGAGGAATCAGCAGATCAATTTACCTGTCTTGTTTGATTTTATTGAAAATTCCAAGATCTTCCAGTGGTCTTCCCCTGTCATATCTGATCCATATCACTCTGGAAGGGATCCAGAGCCTTTTTCTCCTTTCCTGTCAATTTTGGGATTTTTATCTGTCAGTTACTTAAAATTTCAAGATATGTCACCCTCAGGACAAAAGTGGCCCCAAAGTCCAGGCTCAGGCTCATGTCTGTACATTTTCAACTTTTTAAAAAGTTTTTTTATTTTTATGTGTATTGATATTTTGCTTCTCTGTGTATGTGTGATCCTGGGCACCCTCTGGAAGAGAGGCCAGTGCTCTTAACTGCTGAGCTGTTTCTCCAATCCCCCATTTTCAACTCCTGAATGCTTTCATGTTAAGGAGGTGATACATGGGAGGGACTGAACTGTCCAAGCTGATTTAAGCATTACCCAATATTTGTATGTGGTGAGTACACATGACACTCCATTAATGTTGGGAATATTGTGTTAAATTTAGTAACACAACTTGTTTTAAAAGCATCAAATTGGTTCCCAAGGTTCCCAAGGTTCTATGTGGTATGACTGTGTCATATCTTTGTGTTTATGACCTGTCTACTTGAGGTTCTCCTGGATTTTGATTATGAAATTTTTTTCCTGTTCAATTTGGAAGGTTCTTAGCCAAAACCTCTTTAAGAGTGTCTCTGCTGAAACAAACACATAAGGGCTTCAAACATGATGTTTGGGGTGGTGGTGTTGTTGTTGCTGCTGCTGTGTGTGTGTGTGTGTGTGTGTGTGTGTGTGTGTGTGTGTGTTGAGACCTAGAAGTAGGTCTCAATGGACAGAAATGGGGTGCTTGCATTGCTAGTGTGCAATGTGTCCTTTGTCTTGCATCTTCACTGATCTTCACTTTGCTGACAGAGGCACAGCAGAGACCTTCTCCTGGCTGGTTCTCTCTGGCTGGTTCCGGTTGCTCCCATTGACTCATGTTAACTCAGCAGAGGCCTGCCTGTTTCTGATGGATTGTTCTGTAGCTGCTGATCCATGTTTGGTGACTCTTTTGAACTGGACTGTTGATATCATGACACTACTGAACTGTAATGCAGGTATCCTGACAACTGAGATTGGAATTGCCCCCAAAGAATTAATTCTACACAGGTCCACATCCCCTTGTCCTATTTACCTTCTTTTCTCCCCTATCTTCGGATGGTAGTATAGAAGTGGGGACAGTTGAAGCTTTTGAGAATCTTTATTAAAGTTGGTTTTGAAAAATCTAAGCCTGCAGGTAGTGGCCAATATGACTTAGGCATAATAAGTAATTCTGCTTCCAGTGTGGTAGAGGAAAAGGCAGGTTATGAGGGGTTAACAATCAATGTTCCTTAAGGAGGTTGGCAAATAGCAGCTATAGCTGCTGGGTAGGTTCCTACTTTGTTCCCAAAGGGGGTTTTCTGGTTTTGTTTTGCGGTCTTTATGTATATTCTTTTGAAAACGATGGGGAAACCTGACAGTCTTGTTATGTTTGAGAAGATTGCAAAGTTGGCTAAGCACTTAGAGAGTTTACAAATAGAGGTAGATATGCTTGGGAAACAAACAGCCAGTGGGAGGAGAGCAACAGGGTTCAGGCTTGATGTCTGAGACTGGGAATGTATTACACAACGAAAAGGGGAAGCATAATATGCTGGAAGGCAAACTGCCACTCCACCCTGCTCCACACACTTTCACTTCCAAGGGCCCAGAGAACCTCAATGAAACTAGGGGTCAGGAAGAGCAGGAAATGGTACAGGTACAACTGGATAGTGTTCAGCAGAGTGCACCATCAAAGTATTTGTTTGTGCTTACACAGGCAACTTCAGCCTTCCCAATCTTTGTGCATCATAATGCCTGCTAATGATGGTGGTTCTCCCTATAATAAATTGACCTGACATCTGATAGAAATGCTAGATCTAAAACATTTTAAAGAGGCTATTATGTTGTATGGATTGCACTCTCCATTTGTTAAAGAAATGTTAAGTAACTGGGCTATGCAGCCTAGAGTTATTCCCCAAGAGTGGAAAGGGGTAGTATCAGCTGTACTAGAGGCTGGAGAACAAGTACAATGGTTGTTCTGGTGAAAACGTGAAGCCATAAAAATAGAACAACATAACATAGCAAGAGGGGATAAATGTTGCTAAAGACCAACTGCTTGGTGAAGGGTGGTATACTGACCTACAAGCACAAATTCAATCTGATGATGATATAATTGTATAATGTCATTTTGCAGCTTTAAGAGCTTGGGATATGCCAGGCTGTGGTGGCGCACGCCTTTAATCCCAGCACTTGGGAGGCAGAGGAAGGTGGATTTCTGAGTTCGAGGCCAGCCTGGTCTACAGAGTGAATTCCAGGATAGCCAAGGCTATACAGAGAAACCCTGTCTCGAAAAAAACCAAAAAAAAAAAATAATAATAAATAATGGTTAATGATCAGAAACCAAAATTAATGGTGCAAATGAATGATGCAGACATATGCTTGGCATATACAAGAGCTGAAGTTAGTATACTTTCCAAATAATCTTAGAATCCAGATTGGCCACTTCAGAATGTTTACACACAGTTTATAGGAATTGGTAAATTATCAGAAATAAGTCAAAGTGTCCATTGAATTAACTGTGTGTGACTAGAAGAGCAAACAGGGAAGTTGGAACCGTATGTGGCCAACATACTCACACATTTATAGGGAAGGGATCTTTTACAACAATGTACTCACACAAATTAAGATTCCTACAATTCCAGGGAGAGCAAGTGAGGAAATTAAGTGCAGTATGGTAGATGCTCCTGTGGAAGGTATTGATATGGGTGATCAAGAAAAATCCACAAGCTGTGTCTATGATCTCAAAACAGGACATGACAGGAATTGAGCTTCCAAATTTATAAAAGGGGCTACTGCTGATATACCAACACCCTTGCCTCTAAAATGGTTATTAAACAGACCTGTATGGCAGATGGCCCATAACAAAGCAAAAAAAAAAAAATTGCAGGCACTTGAACAACTGGTATAAGAGCAGCTGGAGGCTCAACATATAGAAGAGTCTACCAGCCCATGGAATTCCCCTGTGTTTGTTATAAAAAAAGAAATCAGGAAAATGGAAGGTGATAATAGAATTAAGAATAGTTGACAAAGTAATTCAACTAATGGGTCCTTTGTAGCCTGGACTACCTTTACCATCTTTACCATAATCTTTTACCAAGATCATGGCCTATAATAATTGACCTGAAAAATTGCTTTTTCACAATACCCTTGTATGAACAGGATAGGGAAAGGTTTGCTTTCTCAGTACCTACTTTGAATAATGGTCATCCACTAAAGAGATACCACTAGAACATAATTCCACAGAAAATGTTAAATAGTTCAACTTTATGTCAGTATTTTGTGCAACAAGCATTAGAAGTAATTTGTAAGCAATTCCCTCAATCTATCATTTATCATTATAGGGATGACATTCTGTTGGCTGATTATGACAAAGATATTTTAGAGAATATGTTTAAGGGAACACAAAGAATTCTGCTATGCTGGGGGTTACAGATTGCTCCAGAAAAAAAAAAACCCACAAAGAGGAGGTTCACTTAGTTATTTGGGTTACAAAATCAATCAACAAAAAATTTGACCACAAAAAGTACAGATACATAGGGATCAATTGCAAACTCTTAATGATTTTCAAAATTAATGGGAGAAATTAACTGGTGGGGGAGGGGTCTACAATTAGATTAATTGTAGCAGGGTATTTCTCCCGCTACATTTTACAATAAAGCTCTGTAATTTGGGAGGAGCTAACGTGGGAGGAGCAAAGAGAGAGAGGGAGAGGAAGAGGAAGAGGATCTAGGAGAGGGGAGGGAGATGTAGCAGCCATAGAGAACCATGAATGGGTCCAGAACAGTCCTGGGGAATGATTTATATCTTAATGTTAGATATTGAAAGCAACTCTAATTGTGTGGGCAAATTGTTAATTGAGCATTACCAAACATATAAAGCCACTGGATAATCTTTAAGCTTTAGAGTCTCATTTTCTACTGAGCACCGCATGGATGAGCTTTGTTGAGACAGCATGGTGGATTGACAGAGCCAACCCACCATGCTGGCATCTCACAGGTCTTGTTCTGGTGCATAGCCTCTGGCCCTTTCTAGCTGTATGCTAGGCTTCTGGTCACAGAGCATGGTGACCTGAGTTAGGCAGAGCTGCCTCTGCTTAGATGGTTGACCCGCGCAGCCCCATTTTTTAAATATTATCCTCAACAATTAAGTACATATGAGTTAGTAATTTGTTTCAAACATTACAAGGAGATTCAAATTTAAACAGTCCAATATGTGTAACAGCTGAAGCAGAAAAAGAGTTAACTCTTATAGAACAAAGACTGCAGGATGCATGTGTGGATTAAATTGATATTAAACTTGATTGTCTTTTTTTTTTTTTTTGGTTTTTTGAGACAGGGTTTCTCTGTGTAGTCTAAGCTGTCCTGGAACCCACTTGGTAGACCAGGCTGGCCTCGAACTCACCTGCCTCTGCCTCCCAAGTGCTGGGATTAAAGGCGTGTGCCACCACCACCCGGCTTGATTGTCTTTTTGTCATTTTGCCTCCAATTAATTCTGGTACTGGGATCATGATACAAAGACAAGATTGTATTATGGAATGGATTTTTAAGTTCATTAGCAAAGTAAAAAAATTGAAGACATATATAGAAAAGTTTTCTGAATCAATTACAAAAGGTAGAATAAAATTACATCAATTTTCAAGAACAGATCTGGCCAAAATTGTAGTACCTCTTATAAATACTGAGATTATTCATTATGGGTGATCAATGAAGATTGGAAAAGAGCTTTTAGTAGTTACTTGGGTGAAATAAATAACAAAGATCAGCCAGGTGGTGGTGGCACACGCCTTTAATCCCAGCACTTGGGAGGCAGAGGCAGGCGGATTTCTTGAGTTCGAGGCCAGCCTGGTCTACAGAGTGAGTTCTAGGACAGCCAGAGCTACACAGAGAAACCGTGTCTCGAAAAACCAAAATAAATAAATAAATAAATAAATAAATAGCAAAGATCTGATAAGCAAACACATACAGCTTATAAAAAGAACTAATTGGATTCTTCCACATATTATAAAGAGAACTCCAATCCCTGAGGCACCAACGTTCTATATGGGTGCAAACAAGATGGGGATGGTAGGTTATAAATCAGACAAAATAAGCAAGGTGGTCAAAAGTCCATATACATCCATTTAAAAGTCAGAATTATATGCAGTCCTTTGCAGAGTAGGCTAGAAAGGAGGGATGAAGCTTTTAAGAACCCTTATTAAAGTAGGTTTTGAAAAATCTAAGCCTACAAGGAGATCAATGTGTTAAGGAGATATAGGTACTCCCTTGTTTATTCAGCACTATTCACAATAGCCAAGAAATAGAAATGATCTACACGTTGCAACTCTTGAGTGTATAAAAACAACACAGCCATGTAAACAGTAGAATACTTCTCAACCACAAAAACAACAGAACCCTGTCATTTTCCACAGCTCTTAGAATTGTAGTAAGGAAGACACAGAAAAACAAATGTTGCGTCATCTCATCCATGATATCTGTTGCATAAATTAATTATGCTACTCAAACCATCCCGACAGCAGCTGCAGTGCAAGTTGCTTACCATCTGACAAAATGGATTCCAGAAAGAAAGACACAAACATCCAGCCTTGTATTTAATATTTAAACAGTGCAATGTCTGGGCACTTCCAAACCTCCCGATGGCTAACACACTCTCCCTTCTGATGCTCCTAAATTACTACTTACTAAAATCCACATTACATCTTTGATACCCCAGACCCAATTGGTGAAAGGGCCCCTGGGGCTGCTCTGCCCTGACTCTTACATGGCTGGATGCTTTCTCTCCTGCAGCTCTCAGTTCTGATCCCCTGCTTTCCCAGCATGTAGATCCTACCACCTCTTCCTCCCTGTTGTTCCTTGCCCAGGAAATCTAAAGCCCCAATGTCTGTCTCCCTGCCCAGACATTGACCACTGGCAACTTTATTTATCAATTAGAACCAGCTTGGGGACCCTCAGCATCTTACATGCAGACATGTAGATTCCCGTGTAATTTGGGAAACCAATTAAGATAATACAAGCAATAAACAAAATCCACAACATCTCACCTTTTTATCCATTAAAAAGGCCTTTTCTCTCAGATATGCAATGAACAATTATAACAGTTATGTAAACTATAAGGTATGATATACACTAATAATGTCCAGACCATCAGTTTTGTCAATGTAGGTACATTATTCTAACACCTATCCTAATTTAAAGAGTTTACAATTCTATACCTGAATTACGTTCTAATTTTAACTTGCATTACCATCTGAAAACCATCCTTTCAAATCTAGATTGCCTCCCTTAGTGTTAAATAACTGAAGTTTGATTATGAGATTATTACTAGTCTTCAACCCCATCAGAGATCCTAGAATAAATTAAATATTACCTGAATATATAGGAAGTACAAAAATATAGCTTCCAAAACATAACCAATTTTCAGACTACAGCTAACTATCTGGACAGTTCCCCCATTTCTCAAAACATTAGAGCATCTGTCTTCAGCCTTCTGACCCAAAAGCATATGACAGACCTTAAGTAAAGCTGTCAACTATGTACATTGTGTGTCCTTTCCTGGACAGTAGTTTTTGTCAGTAGATGAATTAGGCCCAGGGGCTATCTTGCCACCACTGGAGAAACTCCATATGGAGATCATGACATTCAATATCTTTTTTGAACCAGGAAGAGGGTACTGGCAGGAGCATACATGTCTCTTAGTCAAAAGTTTAATAATAATAAAATGACTTTAAATGCTATTTTCTGTGGATTTCTGATGTTTTTGAAGATTGTCTATATAAAATATATCTGAACTGTTAAACCTTGACTGCCCTTAGCTATTTCTATTTGAATGATATTGAAAATACTTAATTATAATTAAATCAGAATTTAATATAACCACGAGTTTACTCTCTGGCCCTTAACTTGTGTCACTTAATCATCCTAAACAGTGTGTTATGGCAGTTATAGAAGGACATGGTCAGAGCCTTGAATTCTTAAATGAGTGCATAGGCACGATTGTAACATGTAGTTTTTCGATACCCTGCTTTAAGTTCTGGGCAGACCATGCTACCAACCCTGTCCAGGTTCCTTTAGATCTTCTGATAAAACATACACACACACACACACACACACACACACACACACACACACACAAGCTTATTTTCAACCTACCTTCTTGGCTCAATTGCCGAGCGCTTCTAATCTCCTATAGCTAGCATGAACTTCCCAATACTCTCAGCTTAGGATCCTAAATCTGCCCTCAGCTTTAGTTGTTACCCCAGGCACAGTTGGGGAAGTGGCTGATGGCCACTCCACCCTTGATCTCACATGGCTGGTCACATTTTCTTTTCCCGGATCATTGTTAAATCTCCCTTCCTCTCCCGCATCTCCTCACCTCTGTGGAGTCCTGGAACTCCTGCCTCTTTCCTTCTGCCCAACAATTTGCCCCTAACATCTTTATTGACTGACCAAGAACCAACTGGGAAATAGGACCTTAGCATCAGAACCACCCCCTACGCTTGATGCTTTTTCAAGAGTAACAATAGTAATTTCAATATTGTATCACTATACAAAGATTTATACTAATTAAAGTCTTAAATCTGTACCAATACATAAATTCTGTACCAATGTATAAAATTATGACTTCAATTTTGCATCACTTATAAACATTTCTATCGATGTAAGATTATGGCTACACAAATGCTTTGTCCAAGAATAAATTTAGTAATCCAGACCATCTATTTCCTTCATGTTCACATTTCTAAATTATTCCTTAAAATGACAACCTATCTATAATTTACAAAATAACCATAAACAGACACCCAAACCCAAGAAATGAAGATGACAACGCTTCACAACTTCTCCCTGCTGAATTGAGGTGACAAAATTTTCAGAAAAATTGGTTAGCCTTCAGAAAACTAGATTTAGCATCTGTTATCCAGTCTCTGTATATTTTACAATAACCACAAAGGCTGACCTTAACAGCCGTTCCCAGGCCCAGTCTCTAGGTGACTCAGATTTGCACATTATCTTTATAACAATGAGTGTTAGCTAAGTGGTTTCGGTTTGCCTACGTTTATTATGTTAAGGCCCAGCTTCCTGATTACCTCTCTTCTTGGGCCCTTCCCCCTGGAATGTCTACTGCTCTGGGTCTTCCCCATCTGCAGGTGGGTTCCCTTCCCTGTGGTCTGAGGAAAGTAAATCAGCCTTTCCCTTCCTCCTCTGAATGTTAATCCAGCAGGTGTCCTCTGACTAAGGAATGTGCTCCTCTCAGAATATGTCCTGGGACAATGAATTTTAAGTTTGAACTAAGACCTGAGATTCCTATATTCAATTTCTACACCCTCTTATTCCTCCCAGCTTAGCTTCCCCAAGCTGCCATTACTGACCCAACTTCTCTCTCTACCCACCTTTGCTCTGCAGATGAAAACCACTCAGACAGCTTTATTACTTTAGAATTTGCCTACTAGCGTAGTGGTTGGGCATAGAATCTCCTGCCCTAAAGTTACACGCTAACCCGTTTCAGCTTGCTCCCAGCCAATCTCCTCCGGACCCTTAGGGAGGCTGCGCCCCTAGCTTCCCTGAGGCCTTCCATGTCTGCTGCTTTCTCCTCCTTCCACTACGTGGCAGCAAAAGCCCCTTTTCTTTCCCTGTGTCTCCTTTTTCCTCCTGGGACTAAAAGTCCAACCTGTCCCTTCTGCCTGGCAATTAACTACTAGTCTCCTTTATTGACCAAATCAAGAACCAATTAGGGAACCAGACTTTAGTATCAGCACCTCCTCCTACTCTCTTTAGCCTGCCTTCTCTCAGCAGGAACTCTGAGCATCTGTGGCTTAAGCTTTCTGAGGCCGCTAGAAGTCTTTGGGAGGAGCCCAAGGTAAATCCCCACCCACACCTTTTGTTCTGGTTCCAAACCAGTGCAGCTTGGGGAGGAACCACGTGGCTCAGCTCAGCTCAGCTAAATTCAGCTGAGAAACCAATTCTCACCACCTCCTAATCTCACGTCATAGTGTGTGTTTTCCATTTCAGAATCTCTAATTTTTAAAAGTGAGTGTAAGCCTAACACATTGGACACCATCTGTTGCATAAATTAATTACACTACTCAGATCTTACCTCTGGCAGCTTGCCACCTGCCAAAATGCTCTGAATTCCAGAAAGAAAGACACAAATACCCGGCCTTACATTTAATATGCCTTAAACAACTCAATGGCTGGGCACTTCCAAACCTCCCCATGCCTAACACACTCTCCCTTCTGATGCTCCTAAATTATTACTTACTAAAATCCACATTATATCTTTGATACCCCAGACCCAATCAGAGAAAGGGCCCCTGAGGCTGCTCTGCCCTGACTCTTAAATGGCTGGATGCTTTCTCTCCTGCAGCTCTCAGTTCTGATCTCCTGCTTTCCCAGCATGGAGATCCTACCACCTCCTCCTTCCTGTTAGTCCTTTGCCCAGGAAATCAAAAGTCCTGCATCTATCTTCCTGCCCATCCATTGACTGCCAGCACCTTTACTTACATTGGTAAGAACCAGCTTGGGGCAGAGACCCTCAGCATCTCACACACAGACGTGCGGATTCCTGTATAATTTGGGAACCCAATTATAATATAATTATATTATATCATATTATATAAATAATATATTATATTATTATATTATATATATAAACATATATTATATTATGTTTAATAATATTATAATATATTATGTTTAATAATATAATATGTGTTTATATATATATAATATAATAATATTATATAATATGTAAAACATATAATATGTAATATAATATATGTTTATATATATAATATTACATAATATAATTATATTATATAACATAATATAAGTAATAAACCAAATCTACAACTAAACAAACATCATTTTCATAAGAATTGAGAGTGCAATGGCAGCTATTAGAGGCCAGGTTTTGTGGAAAAAAAGGACAAATACATGAGACTGGCCAATGGGTGCAAAGCCACAGTCAGATAGGATCAATAAGTTGTGCAGGCAATGATAATGTACTATATGTTTGAAAGAGCAAGAAGAGAGACTTTTGACAGTGTCTCAGAAAAGGAATAGTCAGTGCCAGTAACAGTCGCTTTTGAATGGATTTCACACGTGAACTTGGATTAAAACATCTCAAGCTATTTCCTGAATACAATCTATTTTAATAGAAAAAAAATCAGTATTTCATTTCTTTTTCATGTTTTCCTAACAATCTTAATATTTTTTAAACACAGTCAAATAAACTTATTCTATATCCTGTAGGGAAGATTAGTCTGATTCTCCTTATATTCAAATGCTAAATATTTGTTATAGTGGGTTTGGGCTAATGTTGCACGTATTCTAATGTTAATTTGCCCTCCCCCCCAAAACTGTTGGATTGAGAGAGTTCACATGTAAGACACCCTGTCCCCACTTAATTCTGATTGGTAAATAAAGATGCCAGCAGCCAATAGCTGGGAAGAAGAAACATAGGAGGAGTTTAGGTTTCCCAGACTTGGGAGCATGAGGAAGGAGAAGAAGAAAGCTACCATGCTGCAGGGCTGTAGCTCGAGTGTGGGCATGGTCCTGTTGGGCTGTGTTGTGGTTCCCACATGTCTGCCACAGCTCAGGGAGGCAGAAGCATGGGAATTTGACTGAGTTCCCTCCACTCAGCACCAGGCAGACACTGGACTGAGAAGCTACAGGGCTCTGCCTGGCGTGGAGATGTTTCAGCCTGAAGTCCCACGGGAGCAGAGCTCCTGAGTGGGGGTCTCTGGGCTGAAGCAGCTGACCTGGAGACCAGTGGTCTCTGTCCTTGGGCTCCCAGACACTTTTGGGAGCTGTGGAAGAACTGAGATGGAGGGCTTACAGGCTGGATCGGCCCACAGTCAAGAGGGGCGAGAGGGAGAGCTCTGGCGGAGCCCTGTGGGGTAGGAGACTCTTGATTACCGCTTGACTGGATCACTGGCTTGGCTAGCTTGCTTGAGTTGGCAGGGCTCCATGGCAGGAACGTAGAGAAGTCTTCTAGTGGGAGATTTAACAGTGGCTCAGTAGCCAAAGGCCTTCTCCATGGTTCCCCAAGGCGGGGGGGGGGGGGGGGGGAAAAAAAAAAGGAAGGCCCGGGTTTTAAAAGGTTTATTGTCATGGCAGAAAGTGAATCTGTACACCCCTCCCCCATTTCTCAGAGCAGGCCTAACTTAAATAGGGAGGTAGGAGGGTCTGGGAAGGAATGCTTAATTGGCTACACCCTCTGGCCTTTAGGTATCTCATTAATATGGAGATCTGTAGTCACACACTCTACCTGTAAAGGGGCTGGTAGGGGCTTGACTGAAAGGCGCTGATCAATGGAGGTCTTTGGTTGCGTGTCAGGAGCCTGGAGTCTGGGAGTGTGTCGTAGTGTATGCCATCCCTTGCAGGGTCTCTGGCCATCTCTAGTCAGTGTTCCACCAGAAACCAAGCTATCCTTTAACGGTCTCACACTATGCCTTAGAAGTGTGTGCAGGAGAGAGACAAGAGTCAACATGGGATAGAGATGCAAGGAGAATGCCCTGGGCTCTGGACCAAGAGAACCTGGTACAGTGCACTATCTAACTGGAGCTAAGAGAAGCCGAGATGGAACAGAGAAATTAGTAAATAGTAACTCAGTTATCAGTAGAAGGTAGATCCTAGCAGCGTGGAGGGTAGGCATTTGCCCAGCTACTGTGCTGCTTAAGGCCTATTAAAATATAAAGGCTTTGTCTGACTCTATTTGGGAACATAAACCATTGAGGTGTGTAGTAGCCCCATGGCAGGAATTATTAAAATTTATAACTACAATTGGCCCCAAAGATCAGATTGTCCTGGACAGGAGAGCTTCATGTATACTAAATGGTGCCATGTAATCTTGCTCCTTGGTCAATAAAAGGTTAAAGCCTGTGACTGGGCAGTAGATAGAGGTAGGTGGGTCTTCAGCTACCTGGCTGGGAGTTGCAGGAAGAGAGAAGAATAAAAGGAGACAAAAGTGGAGGAGGCCACCATGAGGGGAGATGTACCATGAGCATGTGGCCAGGAAAAACAGCAGGTAACAAGAAACATATGGCTAGGATATACATTAGAATAACGCCAAACCTGCCCAGTCTAGGCTTATGGCTTGGAAATAATATACCTGGATTGTGTGTCTTCTATATGGGATATCTAGAATTTAATTCCTTTTGCAATATCATATATTCTATAACCTCAGTGTTTGATATTTTATGGGTCTTATTCTGATGTCTGTGGCTTCTTCTTCCAGTTTACTATAGAGCACCTCCATCTTGACATAAGAATGAAAAGGAAATCCCACCCCTCACCCCCAAAGGAAGCTTCATGGAAATTCACTTTCAGTTTTCCAGGGGCACTGCCTCTTAATTCAGTTGTGTGCTTGAGGTTCTAGTACTACATATGGCAAAAGTCTTCTCTAAGCCAAAGACATGCTAACTGTGGGCTTCCAGACAAGTCATCTCATCAGTACTGTAAGCTGGTGTTCATGGTAATGTAATGTTGCCCTTGGACTCCACCGACATCCTTTTTTGCATACTGGTGGAGTCTGAGAAAGTTTATGGAGTACTGAGCTGGAATGTCATGTTTTACCAGAATCATAAGAACAATTTGAGATGCTTCATAGGTTTGGTTATTGTTTGCAAGCCTTTAACTAACTTTTATTATCATTATTTTAATTACCTTTTATTATTTTAATTACTCTTATTACCTTGGTATTAGTGTGTCTCCTGATTCATGTAGAGTCTCTCAATGTGAAACTACTCAGAGGCACAGCCTGGATCCATGAGAGAGGACCCTTGGATAGAATCTTTGTAAGACTGGTGAGCAAGTGGGTGCTCCCTCCTCCTCCACAGTCCCACCACAGCATCTGTTCACATGGTGTATTTTGAGCTGAGAAAGATGCTTCAGCAGACACTGAACTCACTGACACACTGATTTGAACAGTGCTGTCTTTGAAACTGTAAGAAATCAATACATGTACAATATGTATGAATTACCCAGTGTTATGCTCCATTACAGGAGGAAAATCACTGTAAAACACATGCAATTGTCACATTCAACTTGTTTTCCAAAACTCCGATAGAAAAGTTGAGAGGCCAAATCTTTTAAGTTCAGACTCTGTTTTAGAGAACCTGACTTAAGTTTAAACTTGGCAAACTAACAGGCTGCTACCTAGCATTAGTTGTCCCCAGCAAAACCCGAGCCTAACTCCAGTCTCTAGGCTAATACCCAACAAGACCAGCGACTCCAGGTTATACCCTCAACCAGACCAGTATCTCCAGCTTATTCCCCCAACAAACCTGCACCCCAAGTTACAAACCCATCCTCTGCCTAACGACCACCAATGCAGAGGGAAGTAGAAATTAAGTTTATGATATGACTCCCAGCACTAGGCAATGATGTTAAAGACCAGAGTAGCTTTCCAATTAGATGCTTGCACACTTACTCCTGCTTGCTGCTTACTATAAATCCTTGCCCGATAGCTATTCGGGACTCCCTCATCACCAAAATCATCCTGCATGATAGTGGTGTGTTGTGTATGTGTGTGGGGAAGCTAGCTCAAATAGAATAAAGACCCTGCTGTGAGTTGCATCAAATCGGCTTCTGTCTGGTTTTTTGTTTTTGTTTTTGTTTTTGGTGGAGGAAGCGAGGCGCAGTTTGCTAACATTTCCCTGGCACTATAAAGTCACATTAGAACACTAAAATTTGAAATAAATTTTTTTTTTAAAGGTTGATTGAATCAAATAAGGTACACTGTTCTCACAAAGTTTTTAAAAAATATTTCTGGAATATATCATAACAAAGATATTGTTTTGTTGAGATATTTGATCACATTGTGAACCCCAAGATTGTGTTACTTACTGGAAAAAAAAATAAACCTGTTTCTTGTGGTGTGGATCAGCCCTTAGCACACACCTTAATTCCTCTGACTAAAATACCCCCCCCACACACACACTCTTAGCACACACCTTAATTGCTCTGACTGGAAATACACACACACTCTTTGTGTAAGGCCCTCAGGAAGGGAGGACCTCACCCAAGCAGGAATTCGAGGCCACCCATTAACTCACAAGACACTGAACTTGATGCAATCAACAAGAGGTATATTTTGTTGAGGTCAAGACCCATGACCCACACAGGGGCAGTGGGTTCTGACCCCGGGGCTTTGGAGACAGAGAAAATTTAAAGGCCAAAACTACAACCCAGGGGAGAAACCACAACCCAGGGGGAGTGAAAGGGGGTTATTGGAGAGTACCTGTGGAAAGTCCCAACCCATTATTCAGTTTGTGACAGGGTCCAAGGAACAGTCATGGGGAACATTTTGTATAGACTATTCTCAAAGAGCCTATTTGTAATCAACCATCTATCTTATGGTCAGCCAAGTTCCTGAAACACAGAGCTCACGACCAAGCTGACCTGTACTCTTGGTTCTGCTCCGTCTGCTAGGAGTTTAACCCTTTCATTGGCACACACCTTAATTGCTCTGACTGGAAATACACACACACACACACACACACACACACACACACACACACACTCTTAGCACACACCTTTAATTTTACAAAACTTGCCAGTTTCCTGTGGATTTTGATGTTTGTGGGGTTTTGTTGTGACTTCCTTAGTTTAAAACAGGATTTCAATGCTTAATGCTGGCCTTGAAATTTCTTACCCAGTTTTTCTTTTTACTACTGTGACAGAATTCCAAAGACGGAGCCATTTATGGATAACCAGTCTTATATTAAGTTGGGAAGTCTAGTATCCAAGTGGGCCAGTGCCTAAAACAAGCTTTCCCCACAACCTCACAGTGCCTGGGTCTCACAAAGGAGCTCCTCCCTGTTATAATGCCATATATCCATCAGGCATATGATGGATATCCATCTTGTGACTTTGTCTAATTATTCCTTCCCTGGAAGCCTTCACCTCCAGACAGACACAGTGCGTGATTGGGTAGGGTTTCCAAATGAGCCTTCAGGACCACATTCAGGCTTAAAGCAGTCTTTTGTTACTTTGAGAAGCCACACTCCACAAGCATCCTGGCTCTGATGCCCATTCATTCCAGATCACACTCAATCAACTTGTGAGAAATCAGAGGGCAGGGTCACTGGCTGGCGGCCTTGCCCTCACTTTGGTGTTGTAATTCTTTCTTACTAAGATGAGCTTTTAAGGTCCTGGCTCAGGTCTCTGACATCAGCAGCAGCAGCAAATACTGGAGCCTATAATGGTCTTGCTGAATTCACAAGTCGACCTAAAGGGACCACATCCCCCAGCTTCCCCTCCATTTCCTGCTTGTCCATCTCTTTTTGTTTACCACCTCTTTTTCATCTTCTCCCCTTTTTCTTTATTCTGGGACCCCAGTGGATACCACAATGTCTCCCACGTCCAAAGTGTTCTTCTCTCCTCAATTAAACTTTCTGGAAACTCCTGAAGATATCCAAAGGTTTGTCTGTTATGTGATTTCAAGGTTTGACAATCAAGACTAATGATCACAATGGTCTTACTGAACAAATGCCTATTTCTTCAGGAGTAGAGAATCCCTTGTAGGTATCACTTTTCGATAAAAAAGCCTGTAACCAATGAGCTGAGGCAGGAAATAGGAGGTGGGGCACTGGCAGGAAGAGAGAGGATTCTGGGAAATGGTGATAGGTGTGAGAGATTCATGAACGGGCTGTCACTGAAGGAGATGTAACCTACCAACAGGTAGATGAATTCAGGTTAGAATCAAGAGAGATTTGCCCCAGGAATGCTGAGGAGACAGAGGTAAGAAGACAAGGAGAGAAAACCAGCAACATGAGTGAACCCAGGCTAGAATAAAAGGGATAATAAATGAAGAGAAAGTCAGGAAGAAAGCCAAAGTTTGTGGTCTAGGCATTTGTCAATAAATATGTAGTCTCAGAGTTGCTATTCTGGGGGAAGTACCTGGGGAGGATTTTACTTTTTACATTAAGGCCTTGTGAGCAGGGAAGTGCAGTGCCCATGCTCTCTGGAGACTAGCAGCTGCAGCTGCTCTCAGGAAGCCTAATTCTTATCTCCAAATGGCCTTGATAAGGAAAGGTTCATGTCCCAAAACCGCCCCTCAACCTCCAAATTGGAAAAGCAGATAACCATCTCCTCAGAAGGCCTTGCCCTTTTTATTTGGAAAAAGGTGAAGTGGGAATTTCTTACATTCTTTGGAGATTGTCTTGTCATGAGATGTTGTTCTGACCACTGTCTTATGAGAAGATGTTTTGCTGAGAACAGCTGTGTTTTTCTGGAGAGCTGTCTGGTGAGAGGGCATGTGATATTTTGCTAGAGCAGATGCTTGAACACAATTGACAGAGCATCTTGGTTTTTTTCCCGGATTGAACTGCCATTGCTGATTCGTGAATGGTGTTTGTCAGTGAATCGAGCTACTGCTGCTGAGTCATGTGAACTGAACTCCAGATTTGGATTCGCTCCAAAAAAACCCTATTTCTAAACAGGTCCACATCCCCCTTTGCCCTATTAACCTTTCCTTTCCACTACCTCTGGTGGGTGGTGTGCAAGAAGGGAGGTTAAAGTGTGTTTAAGAACCCTTAGTATAGTAGGTTTTGAAAATCCACAGACGTGCCTCTTCCCAGCATCCTTTGAGGAACACCCCTCCCTAGTTAGGGACCCTGGATTGTGTCAGAGTAAGGAAAGCCAGCTGAGTGCTAGGCGTAGAAATGAAGCTAGAACACTTGGTAACATATCTCCCATGGCACATGCTAAGCCAGGTTGACAGCATCTGAGAGGAACATCACAAGTGGCCCTAGTATCACAGGAGGGATCAAGGGAGTGAGTGTGTACCGCCACATTTCCTGGAGCCAGTGCTTCAGATGAGAAATGAAGTTAGTGTGGGAGGGCTGTATTCCAGACATCTTTTTAAATCTTCATTGAAAACCTTCATACGATCTTCACAATAGCTCTGATTGGTCGGGGTACGGGTCGGGGCAATGGCCACCTCCACTTTCCAGACTAGGAAAATAGAAGACCAGAAGTAAAAGATTCTGCAAAAGATTCTTTCCTGAGCCTTAAAATTACTTCATCGACACTAAGCCAAGGAATATCGGGCATCTCCAACACCTTTTCAGTAGGCCATCTCTTGACAAATGCCTCAGCCAACCATTCAAACTTTTGGCCCTTTAAAAAAACTGTTCAAGCTTTCATATTAAACCTAGACTCTCCACTCTCCACTCAGAGGACTGAAATCAATAAACTCAGCCTGGCCCAGTTTTCTGTTCCTTCCTCCATTATCCCATACCCTTATACTCTGTTCTAACACATATTCCTCAGACTTCTGCTTGGCTGAATTAGCAAACTCATTAAGCTCAGTACAGTACACCTCCCCGTGGATTATATTTTCTACCTCCTGTCTAGGAGCCTGAATTGCCTTCAGTCTGGGTTTTGGTCTAGAAGCAACTATTGGTGGGCTCTGAGGGCCATCAGTATTGTCACATCTGGCATCTGTTTAGGGAAACTCACTGATGGTTTAGCAGACAGTGAAAGATTAGTTTCCTCAGTCAAAGGTAGAAAAGGCGCTATTTCAGAGGGTTAGGGTGGAAGTACATTTTCTGAGGATGCAGAGACTTTTTCCTCAGGTCAGATGGACCTTTGAGAATCTGGGGGTACAAAGTTCTCAGCTTCAGTTCAGCCATTCCACACACATATCTATCCCATTCTTTACCAATTAATGTCCTTACTTTAACCAGGACTTGAATATAATCCTGACAATCTTATAATGAGGGTTTTGGTTTGATTTTTCTGTTACTTGAGCTCTGTGCCTTCTGGAGAGAAGATTCTCCTCTGGGGCACACTCAGAAAACATGACACTGTTTGTCCACTTCGGGAGCCAGTCAGTTTTTTCACTGAGCTCACTGTTGTCCTCACCATACTCTGAGATGCTAGAAGTTGGTTAATTTTTATCACAGAGCTCAAAGTTTTCCTTTGTCAATTTGTCCAGAAATGGTAGGAGCAACCAACAAGCCATGTCATTTTCCTTATTTTTCCACAAATGTCAAAAGTTTTATGTACAGGGCCACCAAACCCATTGCCTCCCACAATTAGTGATTCAGCATAATCAAATACATTTATGTCCTTTGTAACATAGCTCACACTGTGGGCTTTCTGTACTCTTTGAACTTCTAGGAGAGGCTTCAGTGACTGTAAGTGTTGGCAAATTGGAAATCCTGTAATCTAATCAATCTATATGATTATTAGAATAGCTTAGCAATGGTGGTCTGCCAACAGAAGGTAAATAGTCGATGCCAGAATCTCAAGGAAGCGGGCTTTAATGCCAGTGAAGGAATGGACTTGCTAGAGAAGGCAGGAGCAAGCAGGCAGAGGAACACGCTTCCTTGTTCCATGTGCCAGCAGAAGGTGTAGTCCAGATGAAAGATGGCTATTACTGAAAATTAAAAAATTTCAAAAACTCCTAGCAGACTGGGCAGAACCAAGAGTGCAGGTCAGCTTGGTCATGAGCTCTGTGTTTCAAGAACTTGGCTGACCATAAGATAGATGGTTGACTACGAATAGGCTCTTTGAGAATAGCCTATACAAAATGTTCCCCATGACTGTTCCTTGGACCCTGTCACAAACTGAATAATGGGCTGGGACTTTCCACAGGTACTCTCCAATAACCCCCTTTCACTCCCCCTGGTTGTGATTTTTTGCTTTAAATTCCCTCTATCTCCAAAGCCCCAGGGACAGACCCTACTGCCCCTGTGTGGGTCATGGGTCTTGACCTCAACATTGCTGATCGAAACATACTTCTTGCTGTTGCATCAATTTCGGTGTCTTGTGAGTTAATGGGTGGCCTTGAATTCCTGAGGCTTAGGTGAGGTCCTCCCTTCGTGGGGGCCTCACATTACCACCTCAAAGACGCAGACTACAAGTGGATCTTCTCATTTAAGAAAAAAAATTCCACACAGGTGTGCCCAGACATTTGCATTTTTAATGATTAATTACTTAATTATAATAAATATATGTTTATTTTTGTTTATTAATACTTAATATATATTAATACTGTTAATATGTAATATAATTATATACATAATATTATATATTGAATTTATATGATTACATATAAAATTACTTATAATAAATATATATATTTAAATTTTTATATATATTAACTATATAATCATATAATATATATGAATATATACAAAAATATATAGAAAATTATTTAACGACTACTAGAAATATTCATTAAATATATTATATATTATATGTCATATATGTCATATATTCTTATATGTCATACATTACATGTTATACATTATATACTATATATTACATACTAAACTGTAGGAGGATATTTAGAAAACAGTACCTGGTTCGGCTTGTTCCGGGCAGCCACCATGTTCCCACTCTTCGGCTCTGACTAGGGCTCTGGCTAGCTGGATGCACAGGCCCTGGCATCCATGAGACACCAGTGTGGGGGATGGCTCTGCCAATCCCCCATGCTGCATCCACAAAGCTCAGCTGAACCTCAGAGAATATCTGCCATCCTCGCAATACTTGGTAGAAAAGAGAGTCTTAAAGCTTAATGATTATCTAAAGGATTTATATATTTAGAAATGCTCTATCAATAAGATGCCCACACAATGAGTTGTTACCCAATAGCTAACCTTTTGATAGAAGCTGCTACCCAGGACAGCTTTCCATCCATCCATGGTTCTCCATGGCTGATAGTCTTCTTCTTCCTCTTCTCCCCTTCCTGTCTTTCTCTCCTCCCCTTCCTCTTTTTCTCCTCTCCTCTTCCTCTCTTCTTCTCCCAGCTCCACCTCCTCTTCTACTGCCTAAATATGGAGCTCCACTGCAAATACAATGTAGCAGAATAAGTATTCTGCTACACTGCATACTGTATATTACATTACATATTACATAGTACATATTTTATACTTTTATATTTATCATATATCAAATATTTGTCATATTATATATCATATATCACAAATTATATATAAGAAATATATAAATAAATAATAATTACTTAATGACCACTAGATACAATGAACTAAATTGACAACCAAGAATAACCATCACAAGTCTACCCCTTTTCAACTTGACACACAATTGTATCTCATCTCTTATCTGTGTTACAGGACAGAATTCATTCTAGTGAAAAATCACCATGAATACTGAGAGTGGGATGACCTTCAATCATGGAATAGAATTCTTTTTGAGACAGGGTCTTTGTGTAACCCTGGCTGTCCTAGAACTCACTGTATAGACCAGGATGGTCTCAATTTACAGAGATCCACCTGCCTCAGCCTCCCTAGTACTGGGATTAGAGGCTTATACCATCATCGCCCAGCCATTGTACACATCTCAGAGTGCTATAGGCATGATGTTACTATGCGCTGTGCAAAGATCATCCTGTGTTATTCAAACGCTGGTTTCTGTGCCCCCATGTCTGGCTGCAATCCTTATTCTCAGAATCTCCTGTCTCAATGTTGTGTAAGCATTGCTTCCCAGCTATTACCTTATTGGTCAATAAAGCTAGTTGAAGTGGAAACTTAAGTGTTTTTTGGAAGGTCAGTTGTGTCAGATGATGTTTTGCTGGGGCAAACACATAAAAGAATATTTTCCTGACGTGACACAAATGAAAGGACATCTTGCTAAAGCAGACACATGAAGGAGTGTTTTGCTGAAGCAGACACAGGTGAAAGGCTAAGGCAGACTTGTGAAGGAATGTTTAGATGAAGCAGACATGGAAGAAAGGATGTTTTGCTGAAGCAAACACATGAAAGGCCACGAGATGTAGGAATCTTTGCTAATGACATACATGTATTGGTTTGCCTTACATTGTGTAGCTGAGCTGCATTTGTCAGGACTCCATAGAGAGAAACACACCAAGAACCTTCTGGTGGTGTGCCACAGCTTCTTGCTGCTTCCTCAGACTCTGGCTGGTTGCCAGAGTGATGTTAGCTGAGACAGACACACATTCGGAGGGAAGACCCATTGGAGGACACGTGATTTTTGGAGGAAATATAAAAAGGACACAGTGGACTGTGACAGAGGCTGAGCTTGAGGCTTGCTTATGGAGCTTACTTGGCTTGCTTGTATAGCTAAATGTTTGTCTCGCGTGTTTGGTGATCTTTGCTTCTCTGAGAGAGGCATAACTGAGATCTTCTCCTGGCTTCCATATTGATCCCTCCTGCTGACTCATGCTAAGTCTGAGGCCTGACTGTCTCTGCTAGGTGGTGCCATCACTTCTGATTTGTGATAGTATCCTGACTCTACTGAACTTTATATACTGTATATACTGCTATATACAGTATATACTGTATATACTGTTATATACTATATAGTACTGTATATACTGCTGGTATATACTTCAAATGTTTGAGAGTAGATGGAGCTGCCACTGCTGACCTGTGAACAGAACTGCAGATTTCCTGAAAATATAGATGGGAGTTGCTCCAAAGGACTTTTCTAAACAGGTCCACTTCCCTCGCATCCTTTTTTTCTACTACCTCTGGTGGGTGGTGGGCTAGAAGGGAGGTTAAAGCATTTAAAAACATCATTAAAAATAGGTTTTAAAAAAAAATTAAAGTTACAGCTAGCCGATTAACCAATGACTGAGCAGAGGAGAGAATCGAGTTGGACTTCCTCCAAGGCAGGGGAAGGAATTCGGGAGAGTGGGGATAAGCCATGTGGAGAGAGACCAGGAGACATCAGGAGAAAATACCAGGAGCCCAGAGAAACAGAGCAGTACTAACATGCAAGTATCACTGGGATTCTAGCTGGGAGGCACCCAAATTAGTTTAGAGGATTGACCTACAGTAACCCTGCTCAGTTGTTGTGCCCTTCAATCTTAATAAATAAATATAGTAGTCCAATCTCAACTATTTAGGATCTCAACTATTTAGGAGCTGGCTGAGTAAGAGGGAAACTGAATCACACTCAATAAAAGCCACTAATGGAGTATACCATAGAATTCATCCTGATAAAACCATACAAGTACAAAGAATGTAGTAAGCCCTTTGCTTATACCTCAGCCCTTGTTTGGCACAAGAGAACCCATAATGGTGAGAAACCTTATAAAGGCGGAGTGTTGGAGGACCTTCAGTTATGTTAACATCTGTATAACGCACTGCATGTTTCATACTGGTGGGAAATCTTTTAAGATTTTTAAAAAGTGTGAAAGGTTGTTGGGCCACATTTTAGTCCTGGTTTGGGCCTTGTGGACAAACCCGAGCCTGGCTCAACTTTGAGACCTGTCTTAGTCACTTGTGTACCAGAGTGACTCAACAGGACCTGTTTAGTCCTGCCTCTGCTCAGCTATTGGTGATGTAGAGCTTTGCCATTGGCCCTGTCAGTCACCCCATACCCTCCATCACCCTTCCCAGCCCACTGTGTCATCTCACCCTACCAAAACCCCTTCTCCCTGTGCTCCAAGTTTATATAAACAAGAGGTTGTTACATTAAAGTTGAGTTCCTGCCTCGACAAGACTCCAGGCCGGGTGTTTCTTTGGGCCACTGACACTTGCCATCCCACTCAGCCCCAGAGAGAGACCTGGCTGGACCAGGACCTCTCTCCTCTTGCCTGGACATGCCGGCAAGGAGCCAACAAGAAGTGTCTTAATATCAACTTAGTATCAACTTTAACATCAGCTTACTGTACTTCAGAGAATCCACGTGGATTAAAAAAAAAAAAAACCCTATTGATATAGGGAAAATGGAGAGATGACTTGGTGCTTAAATCTTTACTGCTCTTGCAGAGAACGTGGGTTGTCGTTTGATTCCCAGCACATATAATTACTGTAACTCCAGTGCCAGTGAAGCCAACCAACACCTTCATCTGGCCTCACTGAGTACCTGAGTGTATGTAATATAATATATATAAATTTAGGAGCGCGTGCGCATGCGCGCGCTCACACACACACACACACACACACACACACACTCACACACACACACACGTTCATGTAGTTGTTGTTGTTGTTAGATTAATCTAAAAGAATTTTAAAGAAAAATTCCAACTCCCAGCTTAACATATCCCTAGAGTTTTTCCTTTGTTTCTTAACTCTGTTTCTTAACTTTGTTTTGTATGTGTGCATGTTTGTGTGTATGTGCATTTGTGGGAGGATACACGTGTGTGTGTGTGCTTGTGAGTATCTTCCTTAATCACTCTTCCACCGCATTTAAAAATTTTTTTACAATTTTTATTTTATATGTATGGGTATGAATTGGAAACTTATGGTTCCTTAGAAAGTCAGTTGTGTTACATGATGTTTTGCTGGGGCAAGCATGTAAAGGAACGTTTCACTGAAGCAGGCACACATGAACAGATGTTTCGCTAAAGCAAGCATGGGAGATGATGTGTGATGGAGGGTTCTTCACTAATAACATGCATGTCCACTTTACACTTTGTAGCTGGGCTCCATTTGTTGTAACTCCATGGAGAGGAACTCACCAAAAAATGTCTGGTGGTGCTCTGGTGGCTTCTTGCCAGAGTGATGTCAGCTGGTACAGACTCACATGGCGTTTTGCTAAGACAGGCTCATGTGCTGAAACAAGACATGTGATGAGGCAAGCAAGACTCATGGAGGACACTTGATGTTTGGAGGGAGTATGAGTAGGACTCAGTGGACACTGACGGAGGCTTGCTTGTATAGCTAGTGTTGCAATGCTTCTTGGTCTCTCTTTGGTGATATTCACTTCATTGAGAGAGGCACAGCAAAGGAGCGATTAAGAACTTCTCCTGTCCTCTTAATCTCTTACCCTCTCTCTCTTACCCTCTTGCCTCTCTGTCCTCTCCCCCTTCCTCTCTCTCTACGTGGTCATGGCTGGCCTCTCTACTTTCTCTCTCTCTCTCTCTCTCTCTCTCTCTCTCTCTCTCTCTCTCTCTCTCTCTGCCTCTACTACCCTCCTGGCTCCCCTCCCCATTCCCTAAATAAACTCTTTTCTATACTAAAAAAAAAAAAAGAACTTCTCCTGTCCTAATCGATCCTGCTGGCTTGTGCTGATTTGTCTGAGGCCTGGCTGTTTCTGCTATGTTGTGCCACTACTGTTGATTCGTGTTTGTTGTCCCAACTCTACTGAACTGGACTGCTGGTATAGTCATGAAGTATTTTCAAGTGGATTGAGCTGCTGCTGCTGCTGCTTCCTGTGAACTGAACTGCTGATTTCCTGAAAACACAGACAAGATTTTCTCCAAAGAAAATTTCTAGACAAGTGCACTTCCCCTGGATCCTAATAACCTTTCTTTTCCACTGCTTCTGGTGGGTGATGGGCTAGACTGGAGATTAAAGCATTTAAGAACTGTTATTAAAAGTAGGGTTGAGAAAAATTTGAAGTTACGTGGCTATTCTGATTGCATACCTGTGCACCTCATACAAGCAGTGCCCAAGTGTCCAGAAGAGGGTATTGAATCACCTAGGACTGTGAGTCACCATATGGGTCCTGGGAACTGAACCTAGGTTCTCTGGAAGAACAACAGCTTGTGTGCTTAACTTCCGAACCACCTCTCTAGCTGTTTTATTTTAAAGACAGAGCTTCTTAAAGAACCTGAAACTTGCTGATTTGGCAAGAGTGGCTGACCAGCAAGCCTCACAGATCCTCTTGTCTTTTTCTCCCAAGCACTGGGGATATGCTCAATACCCAACTTGTTTATGTGTGTTCTGGGAGAAGAAATTCAGGCCCTCTGATTGTACAGCAACCACATTGTTGACTGAGCCATCTCCAGCCTCACTGTTTATAGTTTTGAAGAGCACAGGATACTTATCACTGAATAATCCACATCCCAGATTTTAAATAATTTCTTTGTGGATGGGTTAATGTTATGATTTAAATAGGAAATGCTGCTCAAAGGTTCATTTGTTTGTTTATTTTTGAGAAAGGGTCTTTCTATGTAGCCCTGGTTGTCCTGGAACTCTCTATGTAGACTAGGCTGGCCTTAAACTCACAGAGATCCACCTGCCTGTGTCTTGAGTGCTGGGATTAAAGGTGTGAACCACCACTGTCAGGCTTCATATGTTGATTATGTGGTCACCAGCTATTATTAGTGCTATTTTGTGAAGTTCTTTGAAATTTAGAGGTGGCACATAACTGGAAGAAATACACGACTGAGGTGGATCTTTGGGGTTTTCCTCCCCCGTCTCTTCTGTCTCCTCTCTGCTTCCTATCTGCCCTGAAATAAGGACTTGTCCCATCACACACTTCTACTTCTGGAAAATTTCACAAACAAAGCATCTATGATCTGAGCCCTCTGCGATGGCAAGCTAAAATGAACCATCTCATGTTTGAGTTCTCCTACAAGGCCTTCTGTGGTAGTGAGAATAAAGTAAATAAGCAAATTATTCATCCTTTTTCCTCATGAGTGCCATGGGAATCTAATCCAGACCTTCCACATATGAGGAGACACTTAAACTCATCCCAAGCTGTCTTGCTTTTTTAGTTCCAGTAAATTTGAGTTAGAGGATTAATTCAGTTGATATTAGTTGATGTGAAAATTAAAATATAAATTATTGTACAAATTAAAACATAGTGTGTTCGCCTCACATTTTGACTGTGCTCACCCCACTCTACCACTACCCTGTCTTGCCTTCATCTCCTGTTAGCCTCTTTTTTCTTCTAATATAGTCTCCTCTCTGTCTTCAGCTTTTATTTTTTTTTAGAGTTAAATTCTACATATGAAAAAATATGTAGTATTTGTCTTGTTGAAGTCTGCACCCCCAACATAGCTGTAGCCATTTTGTTCCATGCCTGCCAGTTATTTCATATTGTTGCTTTGATATGTCTGCCGGTCATTAACACAGAAGGGTAACTTGACTCAGAGTAGGGTCACGCTGATCACATATCCTGTTGTTCTGAGGTTTGTTAATCTTAAGAAATTCCACAAGATTTATGTAGGACCCAACAAATTAAAGGTCAGTATGAACTGTTATGTCTAAAATGGCTTGAATCAGAATTGACCACTGGACAGCAGTTCCAGCACCTGGATCATTGTGATTTTTGTGGGTTTTTTTCCTTTATAAGCTGACACTAAGAAATGTTCATTGTCACAGCCTCAGATAATTCTGAGCTATATCCCTGATCAATCAGTATAAGGGTGTGCATTCAATAAACCATCACTGTCTGACTGAGATTCGTGTTTGTGTGGTTTCTGGGGCAACTCACTTACCCCAAAAGTCTTTCTGATTCTGGCTTGTTTCATTTAACATTATGAGCTCCAGTTCTGTCCATGAAAACTATATTTTTTTCTTTACAGTTGAAAATAAAACTCCATTTCATTTAGATGCTATGCTTTCTTTATCTATTCATTGGTAGACAAGATGCCTAGGTGAATTCTACATCCTGGTTATCATGAACAGGACTGCACTAGATGTATGTGCACTGGCATCTTTGTTGTGTAGTTATTTTAATATTTGTGTTCTCAAAACTGATACAACGGGGTTGGAAATTTAGCTCAGTGGTAGAGCGATTGCCCAGCAAGCACAAGGCCCTGGGTTCGATCCTCAGCTCTGAAAAAAAAACTGATACAGCTAGATCAAAATCTGAAACTAAAAATATTATTTAAAAATATTGTTTTTTATTTTATGTATATAGATGTTTTGCCTGCTTTTGTTTGTGCACCACATAGGTAGGCCTAAGTAGGTTAGAAGAGCTATTGGATCTCCAGGAACTGAAATTACAGATGGTTGTTAGCTGCCATGTGGTCCCTGGGTGTGGGAAGCCATGGCAAGACCTTACTCTTGGCAAACACTCACTCTTGGCTCTCTTATCTACTATTCTTCTTTCTGCTTACCTTCCATGATTCACTTGTCAATTCTCAGAACTTCAAACAAGGCCTCATAGCAACCCACCTTAGTAACCCTTCCTCCTGATCTCTAGTTTTAGCCAATATCCTGCTAGATAGATGTTTTTAGAACCCCGGGTAATGGCAAGGCTTTGTGAGAACAACAGGTATAACTTAGTTAGACCCCACAGCTGTAGCTAGCTTCCTCTACCTGCAAAGTCCTCTTTTCTTTCCTACCCCTCCCCATATCCTGTTTTCAGAGTATATAACCTATGTGAACAATAAAAATTTTGTCAACTTGATCAGACTTCTTGACTTGCTGTGCCTCCTTATTTTCCTCACATATCTCAGTCCTCTCCACAGGGTCTAAGGGTCCCACTTGGTTGTCCAGCTGGAGTGGACACCTGGAAATCAAACTTAGATCCTCCACAAGAACAGCAAGTATTCTTAATCACTGAGAAATCTTTCCACCCCCTTCATATCTAAAACTTTTTGAGTATCAACATCATGGTGTCAGTATAAAATTCCTCACCTGACTTCATGTGACAGGTTAATCTGTGGTAAAAATACAGTCATGGGACTAGAGAGCTGCCTCAGGGGTTAAGAACACTTGTTGTACTTGTAGAGGACCCAGATTTGATTTCCAGCACACATATGGTAGCTTATAACCATCCATGATTTCAGTTCCAGATACTCTGGCATCTGACATGTGATGTCTGCTGGTTCCAGGCACACAGTGTTACACAGACATACACACAGCAAATCCTCATGCCCAGAAAGTAAAATAAACCTTTAAAAGCAATATGTATAGTATGATATACCCTTAAATAAAACTATTCCTCTTAAAATTTCCCAGCTTGTTGTTAAATAAATTACAAAGTGCTGGGAGCTTGCCCAACATGTAATGGGTTAAAGTGAGACACAGAGTTAGATGCAACTGTAGCTTTAAAGATTGACGTCTCTGGACATTCTAGCTCTCTAACTATACTGAATTGTTTGCTGATCACTTTTTAAAAATCCTCATTCTGAGGGTTAAAAACTGCTGGCTTAGGCAATTAACACCTGTAGCCTAAAAGCAGGGGGTGGTGTGTGAGGGATTAAGTAAAGTAGCCTTTGTTCTATTTCCTGTAACTCCAAGCTTGCTTAGTTGAAGTCACAGGAAGAAAAAGGGACACTTTGAAAAGTAATTTTAGCCTTTATTTCTAAGTTCTCTCTAAGAAAGTTCTCTAAAAGGCTCTTCTATCTAAAATGTTCTTCTTCCTAAAAGATTCTTCTTCTTCCCTTTGTCCTCAGCACTTATACATCTTTCAGAATACATGATCACATGGTAAAAAGTTCACCACAAGTTTACACATAAATTCAAATCGTAAATTGAATAAGAAGTTTGAATGTTGTACAACAGAGAATGTTTACATGCATATACATTAAGAATAATTGTCTGGCTAAACATTCGTTATCTGTCATTAGCTCTACGGGTTCATGGACATGTAATTGAAGACCATAACTAAGTTATTATTGAAGTTTTGTATAGGTAAACCCATTCAATATTTTAATCTTCTGTCATTGCACCTATAGGAAATCATTAGTTCCCTTTTCATGACCTTTGGTTAATTGTTTTACAACCTCTTGGAATGTGCTCTGAGTTGTAAATGCCTGCTTTCTATCTCAGAAGCAATTAACTCATGACATTTGAAAACTGGCAGAGTTCTTATTACAGTTTTGACATCAGAAAGGACTTAATAGCAGTCCATTTATAAAAAATCTTAACAATTATTAATATAATTTTAGGAATTCTTATAGGATAATCATTAAGAATTAAGAAATCATTTATTTGTTTGTATAGCATCAATACAAGACAATATACCTTCATTGTTCTGCAGAAATCTGCTCAAAAGGGTGGGCTAATACCTAGTGATTGTATATGTATATATGTATAATATGTATACATATAATATATATATTTAATAATAGGGGTAGCATATTAATAGTAGGAATCTTTCCTCAAATGTAAAACTCCTTGACCTTGCCTAAAGAAGTGAATCCATATAATTATACAGTCCATGGTAGAACCATTTCAGGAAGATCACCTGCTAGTTTTTAGCTTCTCCTAGGTGACTCCTGGAAACAAATACTTAATCTGTCTATGCAAATAGCTCCTGAAATGTAAAGTCAGACAACTTGCCTTTTTGAAATTAAGCATAGAGAATCAAAAGATAACCAGATGTAGTGCACATCAGCAATTCTAGAATTTCAGAGGCAGAAGTGGGGACTGCCATGAGTTCAAGGCCAATTTTAACTACATTGTAAGTCTCTCTGTGCCTCATGTGTTGGGGATTGGTTTTTATGTTTTGAATTAATCTGTCCCCCAAAATCTGGACTCTGCATGTCCAAACAATGAAAGTCCTTGTTCCCAATTAGTTTTTGATTGATCAATAAAGAGACAACAACCAATGGCTGGGCAGATAGACTGAGGTGGAACCTTTGGATTTTCACAGGCTAGGAGCTGGAAGGAAGGAGGAGAATAGCCATGACTTGGGGTGGGGGGAGGGAGAAGGATGGGACATAAGAGCTGCAGGAGAGAAAGCCAACCAGAATGTAAGAATTCCGGTAACTGGCCACTTCCTCAGTTGGGCCTGGGATAATGAGAAGGTTTAGGAGTTTCAGGAGCACTGTAGGGAAGCGTTTGCTATCAGGGGAAGGTTTAAGAGTGCCCAGTCTTTGAGGTAGTCATGACATGTCAAAAATTAACTGGTGTGTGTGTGTGTGTGTGTGTGTGTGTGTGTGTGTGTGTGTGTGTCTTTCATTCACGAATCCAAATTTCTCCTGGGCAAGTGCATGCATGAGACCCACCAACCAAAACTACCACTACACTTGTGTCAAGGAAAAAAATAACAAAAAACTATATTATAGGAACTGTCTATGTATCTCTAAGGTAAGCCTTAATATTACCATTTTTACTTGGTGGAAACAAAACGAAGAGTAGAGACTACAAAACTGCTACAAAAGGGCTAGGCTACAGACTTTGCCAAGACGCCTCTTGAGACCTCTGTTTTGGGGCTGGAGAGACGGCTGAGAGCATTACAGAGCACTTAATTTTGGTTTCAGCAGTCAGATCCACGTATATCTCTAGCTCCAGGGGATTCACCACCCTTTCCTATCCTCCATGGGTACCCAAACACACACATGCATGCACATAAGTGAAAATAAACCATTCAACTACTATTTCATTCTATAACAACCCCCATCCTGCTTCATAAACAAAGTCAGCAAGGCTAAGAGATGTCTAGAAAGTTAGTTAAGATGGAAGTTTATGAAGAGATAAAATTAATTGGCTGTCTGATTTTTCTATTCATGCTACAAAGATAAATTTCCCATAGCCCTGTGAGTACAATAAATATTAATCAAAAGGGGGAAACCATTCAGATTTAAAGGAAGCAGATATTGTCTCCTGCCCACAGAGGAATTATGTGCTTCATTAACTGAAAAACAGTTGCTCCCCTTAACACAAAGAGTAACTTTTTCCTCTGGCCACTTTTCTGGAGATTCTAGGCTTGAAGAGAAAGAAACAGTATTGGTTATGAATGAAGAGTGGCATTTTATTTAGTACACAGCAGCTGAATGGAGATGGGTCCTTGGACAGCCCCCCCCCCCCTTTGTGATGTAGAAAACAAGTCAGGAGGCTTAAAATCTGTTTAATTCATTTCCAGAATTTCAGAGTCCTAACAGTAGGTCCCATCAGTGAGTATTAGGGGCAGTGCTGGGGAGCTTCTTGACCAAGTATGAATTGACTTGTGGTAAGCTTTTCCAGGCAAGTTCTAGAAACCCATATTGGGCAATACCCATGTGTTGGGTAGTATCCACTCTGTTCTGCCCAGAGAGAGGTATCACATTCCAGAACTTAAGGGAATGATCAGGGGTGCGGGAGCCACCACAAACCAGACGGTAGAATAGCCGCTCCCCAGGCACTAGGTTCACAGGCTTCAGAGCCTCTTTAGAGATGAACTCTTGGGGTTGAGGCTCTTGGCTCAGTAGCAGTTCCAGCAGTAACCTCTGGATTCGGGGTGACTTAAGTTGGTATAGGTCCATGAGCTGGTAAAAGTTTTCCATCCAAGTAGCCCTGTCTTTGGCATACCGCTGCTGTAGCATCTGCAAAACATGGTAGAGCGCCACAAATGTGTCCCATGAAGGTAGTGCTTCTCTCTCTTCTGAGATTGCCATTGTCTTCTTCAATTTAGCCAGTTTGGGATGCCTGCTTTTCTTCTTTAAAGCCTTGAGTTCCTTTTGAAACACTAGTGCCAAAGTTTGTCTGTCTACAGATGCATGGGCCCCTGTGAGAATGTCTCTTCGGGTGGGGTAAAATTGTCGAATCTCAATCTCTTTGAGAGAATCCAATAACTGCTGCTTACGGTTGCTTCTATGTGACTCATTGAAGAGTTGCCAATTTATTGCCTTTGAGTCTGTAGTCCTACTGACGATCAGTGGTAACAGTGGTCCAGGTTTAGTCATTGCCTTCCTTCTCTTGGAAAATGTGGAGATCTTTACCCTCTTTCTTGAGTCTGAGAAGTCCTTGAACATCAAGCCCAGGGACTTTCTATCCACAAAGGGGACATCCACCTTCTCCCTCAAGTCTGGGAAGTCCTTGAACAAGGCCAGAGACTTTCTATCCCCAATGGGATAGTCACCTCTGAGAACATCCCTTCCAGTTGGGTAAAGATGCTCTGTATCCTTGATGAAAGTTGAGAGCTGCCGAGCCAGCTTTTCCCTGTATGTCTTGGCCAAATGATCCCAGCTGAAGGCTTCTTGTTTCTGAGCTTGGGCAGCTGAAATTAGTTCAGGGACAGAGGGTAATGTCTGCCACCCCTCTTTGCTTTTAATTGTAGGGATCACTTTTAAGTGTGTCTGACTAAAAACATCTTTACTGGGCTGTGGGGTCTGACTTAAGTCTAGGTTCGGCTGTAGGTGCTGAACAATGGCCTTCAGTGTGGAAAGTTGTTTCCCTTCCCAGTAGCTATGTGAAGAGAAGTCTCCAAGGTACTGCTGCAGTAGATGGTAACTCTCCTTGGAAACTTGTTCTCCTGCTTCCAGCCTTCTGAGGGTATTATTAATCCAGCCCTCATCTGAGATATGTGTGTCTGTATATACTGGACTTGGGTATCTTTCAGTTGATCTTCTAGGAGAAGAGGCAGGGGTTAGGGGTACAGCCCGACCCCTAGTTTTCTCCAGTGGAATGTCTTGATTCTGCAAGATCCAATCCGACTTGTCACCTTTAGGCTTTTGTGGTTGTAGGATAATGGGTAATTCTAGCTGTGGTCTGTGGGGCCACTCTGGGATTTGAGTCTTTAAAACAGTTCCTGTGGCTTGTAAAAACTGCTTCCTGTCTTCCTCCAAAATTCCAGTGTCTGGTCTTCTCTGTGAACTGACCCTGGAGTTGGCTTCAAGAAATCTACTCTCCCATCTTTTTTTCAACTCTTTTAGGAATAGTCCCAACTTCCCCTGTGAGGACATCTGGGGTGCTATTAAGTGACTTTTGTCCATGAATCTAGAATCTCTCTCCTCATCAAGCAAGCCCTCATCCCTCAGAAGTGTTTTCCATCCAGCGACAACCTCCTTTTCCTCAGCAAGATTCTCAACTTCTATTGGTTGTTTGGAGAAAACTGTGCCTGATTTCATCCTTCTTTCCTTCTCTAAAAGCATCATCTCTTTAAATATCTTCCTTTTCATCATCTCCCTCCCCTCCTCTTCCTTCTTCTTCCCCTCTTCTTTCTTCCAGTCCTCTCCTTCCTTCTCCCTCCCCTCCTCTTCCTTCATCCTCTTCTCTCCTTCCTTCTTTCTCTCCTTCAATTCCTTTTTCCTTCTCTCCCATTTCTTCTTCCTCTCCTCCCCTTCCTTCTTCCTCTCTTCCCATTCCTTCTTCCTCTCCTCCCATTCCTTCTTTCTCCCTTCTCTTTTCTTCTTCCTCCTCTCTCTTTCCTTCTTCCTTTCTTTCTCTTTCTTCTTCCTCACTTTCCCCTCCTCCCCTTCCTCCTCCTCACTCAGGCTTTCTTCTTCACTGAGACTCAGTTCCTCTCCACTGAGACTCTCATATTCACTGAGACTCTCATATTCACTGAGACTCTCGTATTCACTGAGACTCTCAGAGTCACTGAGACTCTCATATTCACTGAGACTCTCATATTTACTGAGACTCTCATATTCACTGAGACTCTCATATTCACTGAGACTCTCAGAGTCACTGAGACTCAACAGCTCACTCGGGTACCGCTCTTCACCAAGACTCCATTCTTCATCCCTTAGCCTTTCCTCAACTGGCATTTTCTTTTTCTGGCTTTTCTTGCTCAGTATTTCTCCACTTTGGATTGCCTTTTTCAGGCTTTCCTGGACCAGGCTGTCTTTTTCACTGAGAATCCCTTTCTTTAGATCCCTGGCCTTGTCCTCCTCTCCAGGGTGCCCCAACTCTTCCTGGAGGAACCGTTTCTCCTTCTTCTCTTTACCCAGGTCTTCCTGTTTACCCAGACTCTTTTTCTTCTCAGCCAACCTCTTTTCCCGTTTCCTTTTTAGGATCAGCCTCCGTTTCCTGTGTTCCTCAGTCAGTTTCTGTGAGTCCTCGTCACCAAAGCTGACCTTTCCCTTCAGGTACCTCCTCTTTTGCTTGGGCACAGCCTCCTCCTCTTCCTCTGGGCTCTCTTTTTTCTTCTTCTCCTTAGGCACCCCTGCTCCTTCTAGGTAAGTCAAGCCTTTCTCCATTTCCTCCTCAACCCATTCTCTGATATTCTCTAGCAGCCTCTTCAGCTGGATCGTTCCCGGCTTGCTCACTTCAAGGTGTTTAAGAAGCTCTACCAGTTGACTTTGCTCTAAGAGTTCTGCCTCCTGGAAGCCTTTCAGCAGTGTCTCTACCTGGGCTGTATCCAGGAAAAGCTCCTCATAATCCTCTAACAGCCTGTAGTCCTCCTCAGTCATCACATCACCTTCCTCAGCCTGCTCTCTCTCTTCTTCAGTTTTCAACTCCTGTTTCTCAAGCACTTTCCCTTCATGGTCATAAATGCTCAGAATGGATAGCCTCTCTTCTTCTGGCATATCTGTCTTCTTCGAAGGCATTGAACTCAGTTCTCTAAACATCCCAGCCAGGGCCCTCAACATTTGCTTCCCAATTACCCCCAGCTTGTCCTTGGACCCAGCTTCTGTCTCTTTAAGACGAACCCTGCTTTCTGCAGCTTGTTCCTTAACTGCTGGCTTCCTTTCTTCTCTGGGTTTTCTCCAGTACCGAGCAACATGCTTCTGCTTGATCCTACCGGATAATTTCCTCTCTTGCTGGAACATTTTATCTTGCTTTTTCTCACTTTGTTCTTCTATTTGGGTTATTTCTGTCTTTCCCTTTCCCAACCTCAATCTTTCCTTGGCTCTCAGACGATCCTCTTTCACAGACATCACTTTCTCGTCTTCCTGAGCCAGCTGCTTTTTCTGTTTGACCTCTTTCTCCTCTTCCTTCTTCTGGAGGTGACTTTCCTCTTTCTTACTTTGTAATCTCCCTTTCCTGTCCTGTAGACTTGGCCTTTCCTTTCTTCCCTCAAATACTTCCTTGCCTCTTACAATCAATGCTTCTTTTTTATTTGGGTGTTTCTTTTTTCCTGCAGCCCATGGCTTTTGCATTATCTCCTCTTCTGACACTGGTATTGGTTTCTTTCTTGGCTGCAGTTTTGTTTTCTCTGGCTCATCCTCCACTCTCCGATACGCTTTTCCTCTTAGAGTGACTGGTTGTTCTTTCTCTGATCTCCACCTCTTTTCTTCCTCAACTACTTGTTTCTGTTTGCTCACTTTCTTCTCTTTCGCCTTCTCCTCCCTCTTCTGTTCCCCCTCTGCTTTTTTTTTCTTCCTGCCCTCTTCTTCCCTTGCTAGCTCCACTTTCTCTATTCCCCATGATGCTCCCCTCTCTTCATCACTCATCTGTACTCCTTTCCAAGCTTTTCCCTTTTTTGGTTGAACTTTTCTTTCCTGTTCCCCTCTGGGTCTGACTTTTGGGGACTCTTCCCTCATTTTCTCAAACCGTTCCTTTTTTTCTAGATCCAGTTTCTTGCTTTCCTGAGCTAAGTGTTTTTTCTCCTTGGCTTTCTCTTCCTCTTTCTGCTCTTGCCCCAGCTCTGGCTCCTGCCAGTCTTCCTGCTGTTGTTCAACCTTTTCCCTGACAAATCTATCCTTTTTTTTCTTTTCTTTTGCAGACCAGTCTTTCTTTTTTTGAGCCAATATATCACCTTGCTCTGTTAAGCTTTCCATTTCCAATACTCCCTCTCTCTTTGCCTCAGATGACATCTCTTCCAGAGAAGAGTCCTGCATATGCAGCCCCCAGTCCTCCTCCTCCTCCTCCTCCTCACTTCTCTCTGATGCCCAGCTTTGTGCCCTCTTTTTCTGGGCCTGTTTTTCCCATTTCCCAGCCTTTTCCTCTATATCCCGGATCAGTTCCTTTTCTTCCCTAGCCAATTCCCCCATGTCCACTTCCAGCTTCCTCTTCTCCATATCCTTCTTCCTCACTGGGGACAGCACCCTTTGTTGCCTGCCCCCCATGTCCTCCTTGTGAGCTTCCATTGTCTTTTCCAATCCCCCCTTTCTCGTTTCAAGGGTTGATATCCCTTCTTCAGTGACTGTTTTCCTTTTTTCTCTATATGGTTTCTTCTCTTGTCTCTGCAGTTTCTTTTCCTCTGGAGCTGTCTTCACATCTTCCGTGGTTAATTCCTTTGGGGAGGCTGCTTGTATTGTTTTTTCCTGTGCCACTGTCTTTTCTGGGTGGGTTGATTTCTTTTCATCCATCACCAGTTCTTTCTTCTTTTCTTCACTAAGCTGTTTCTCCTCTTTTCTAATTAATCTCCTTTGGTCTTTACGTGGCATCTGCTTAAATATAGTTAACAGCTTTTGTGAGGCATCAGACGTTTCTTTGTCATGTGTCAGTGTCTCCTCTGGGAAGGTTGGTTTCTTTTCTGATGGGATTAACTCCCCCTTTTCCTTCTTTGTTTCCTCCTCTGGATGGGTTGGTTTCCTTTCTGATATG
>JANHMN010000003.1:31832125-31861104 GCA_030674055.1 Rhabdomys pumilio | reverse complement strand
AGAGAGAGAGAGAGAGAGAGAGAGAGAGAGAGAGAGAGAGAGAGAGAGGAGAGATGGCTCAGTGTTTTCGCTGTTGAGAGCACTGGCTGCTCTTCCAGAAGACCTGAGTTTGGTTCCCTGAACCCACATGGTGGCTCACAGTTGTTTGTAACTCTAGTTCCAGGGTATCTGATGCCCTCTTCTGGTCTCTGTAGGCACTGCACTCACACGGTACATACATATACATGCAGGCAAAACACACACACATAAAAGAAAAAAAATCTTTAAAAACATTTTCAAAAGAAACAGGAGAGAAGAGAACAGAAAGTGAAAAGAAATAGAAGAGAAAATCGAGCCATACAGACAGTGAGAGGACACTTTCATAGTGCAATACCTTGCTGGTTTTTGTCGGCCTTTGCTGACTTCACTGGCTCTGCAACCCTTCACTGGACTTCACTTCATAGAGAGAAACACTCCAGATAATTTCATGTGGTATTCCAGCTGTTTCTGGCTGCTTCAGCTGACTTGTGCTGAGTCAGTGGGGCCTTCCAGATTCTCCTGGATTGATTCATGTTTGGTGTTTGCTATTGAATTGAACTGCTGATATCATGACAACAAAAGTTGGAATTGCCCTCAGGAAATACGTCTAAACAGGTCCACAACATCCTTTTCATACTAACCTTCTTTCCACTTACCTCTAGTTGGTGGGCTAGAAGGGAGGCTGAAGCATTCAAGAACCCTATATGAAGTGGGCTTAGAAAAATCCAACCCTAGAGCCCACACTGCTTTGAATGACTCCATTCCTGCCTCTTCCACTGTGCTTTGTAAATTTTTCCTCCCCCCCTTATTTAGATTTTTCTAAACCCACTTCATATAGGGTTCTATAAAGATCACACACCCTCTCAAGAGTCTGTTTTCAGCAAAACACCACATGTTCTCTCTCAAGACAGCTTCCAGAAAAACATCACAATGAACAAACTAAATTTTTAAATAAACCAGAAACTTCCACTTCAGGATACACTTGAAATTGTGAGTTCCTAGAAACTTGTTTTAAAGACTTGAACTCCGGTTTCAGGGAATCACACAGCTCCCTCATACTCCTGCATAGTGTAAGACCTTGAACACTGCATGGACTGATTTGACTAACATCTAACTTGTCCTATCTGATTCCATGACCTATAAATGGCTAAAGTTTGCTATGTAAACTGTTTCCTATTAAGAAGAGAGTTACAAGGGGGCACTGGAGAGATGGCTCAGCAGTTAAGGACACGTATTGCTTTTGTCAGGGACCTGGGTTTGTTCCAAGATCCCCTGTAGTGATTCACACCTGCCTGTAACTTCAGTTCAATTAACCCTGTTTTAATTTCCACAAGCACCAAGTACATACACCCATGTAGGTATAATGTTTTATGCACTGTGTAAAGTTATACTTATATTATTCAAATGCTGATTTCGCTGCCACATACCTAGTTGGGATCTGGATATGGCCTTGTAATGTCTATCCCAAGAATCTCCTGTCTCAAGTTTGTATACCCATCGCTCCCCATTTATTCTCTGATTTGTCAATAAAAGCTGATTAGCCAATGAATGGCTGGGCAGAAGAGAGACTAGGGTTGAACTTCCACCAGCCAGGGGGAGAGAATGGAGAGAGAGAGAGAGAGAGAGAGAGAGAGAGAGAGAGAGAAGAAGAAGAAGAAGAAGAAGAAGAAGAAGAAGAAGAAGATAGAGAAGGAGGAGGAAAGGAAGAGAGGAGTTGGCACAAGGAAGGGGTTCAGAGAGATATCATGGGAGAATACACTTGAAGCAGAGAAAGGCCGATCAATTCTAAAAATGCAAGTATATGGAGATTTCTGCTGGGAGGTAGCCAGAGTAGCCTAGATTAGAATAGATCAATGATTGCTCAGTTACTCTGCTGTTAACCCAATCAAACAAATCTTATAGTCTCTGTCTTATTCATTTGGGAGCTAACCAGGATAGAAAAAACTATCATCTTTTAAAATTACTTTTATACACCCCTACATGCTGACACACACACACGGTGTACATACTTAAATGCCAGAAAACACTCATATACATTAAATGAAATAAATCTAAAATAAAAAAAAAAAAAGAGCACCACGACATGACTCTGCCCACACTGTGCATGAGACATGCTGGTTCTGGAAGCAAGAATAGTTTTCAGTGTCAGACTCTAGAACCCTACATCTGGAGTGAGGTCACTACCCCCACACCAGTTCTGTGACAGAACAGAAAAACAAGCAGCCAAGGGTATTAACAGCACCATGCCCCGGAGAACAGCTGGAAGGTGAAGTGTTTCCAACCAAGGCTAATATTTACTCCACCAGACAAAATGCCCATGATGAGAAGAACTGAAGCTCAAGAAGAATCCTGGAGAGAAGGATCTAGGCTGTGCAAGTCCTTATCAGGACTCCAGCGTAACTACTTCAAGGCTTCGTCAGTCTGTTTCTGCTAGATGGGGGTAGTCTCCAAGTGAATGATGTCATCTATCTGCTGCTACTTGTCTATTTGACTTGGAAACCATACTGGAGGGGACTCTGCTCTGCATAGGACTCTCAGTCCAGAGCTCCAGCTGGCTGCCTCAGCAGAACTTCCCCAGTGGATGTCTGCAGGACATTTATAAGCTCCCAATTCTGTGTTATCTTTTATTTATTTTTCTCCCAATCGGTTTACTTCAGTGGTTGCTGTTGGCTGCTTTGTAGCACCCAGTTTGACGGTGCTTTAATATCTGCCCACTGACTCCACCCGCTATTTATGATTTATTCTTTCACCTTCATGTACTGTTTACTTAAACCCAATCATCCAAAACCAAAAGAATGGCTATCATGAATCATTTCTAGACCGTAAAAAATAGCCCCTCCCCCTGCATATTCTAGACCCAGAAGCATTGACCTTTGTCCTGGTGATGACAGAGCAGACCAGCAGCAATGCTTGGGGGGGGGGGCGGGGTGTCTCTGCTAATCTTTGTTTTTTATCTATGTCTACCCTTCCTAAACAGTCCTTCCTTCAGCTCCCTCTAGGGCAGTAGTCTCACCCTGTGCACCCTGATGCCTTTGGGGTTGCATATGCGATATCTTGCACATCAGATGTTTACGTTACGATTTGTAACAGTAGCAAAGTTACAATTATGAGGTAGCAATGAGATAATTTTATGGTTGGGAGTCACCACACCATGAAGAACAGTATTAAAGGGCTGCAGCAGTAGGAAGGTTGAGAACCACCGGCCTAGGGCTTCAATTTGCCATTGAAAAAATTGGTAAGAAACCTGCTATTATAGAAACTTCCTAAAACATATACATATATGAAAGTAATTTAAATGGAGTCATCATATAATGGAGAGAGGATATCCCAGCCAGACATTCAAGTAAAACCTCCAGTGCCAGGAATGGGTAATATCTCGTTGAGTCATTGGCCAAAGGAACCCCATGGATCTCCCCAAACATCACAAGATGTTGCCAAGGCTATTGGTTACTCTCCACAACCCGATGGTCAAGCTCTACTCCTGAGGAAACACATGAATAGAACATGGAGAACTGGTGCCCAACTAGAAGCTCTGTCCCTACTGACTAGCATTCATGGTCCTAGAAGGTACTCTGTATGTTACCAGAGAACGACGATCATCAATGTCATTCAGCTACAAACCCTGTGACCTTCAACAGGGACCTATCTGCAAGATATAGCGCCACATTAGTGGCAAAATATCGTGGGAGTAACCCACCACTTTCCAATTGGATTTGAGGCTGGCTTCCTGAGATGAAACTGATACTTGATGTTGATGCAGCCAAGAACATAAGACGAGGTAGGTCATGGGCCTGGAGGAAAACCTACTACTAATTATTCTGGGAAAGGAACATAGCAGTAAAATGACTCCCAATGACATATTGTTATGTGCATAGATCTGTGTCTCCCTCAACCCTCATCCAGAGAACATTCTTCCTGCAGGAGATGGACATGAACACAGAGACCCATAACTGGACAATGTGTAGACAGGAAGAGACCTTGGAGCACTCAGTTCTAAATGGGATATTTTCATCAACCCCCTCCTTCAAGGCTAAGGCTTGGGATCTATGTGGAAGAGGAGGCAGAAAGATTGTAAGAGCCAGAGGTAACGGATGCCTCCAAGAAAACAGTGTCTTCCAGACACAACAAACCTAATACACATATGGATTCACAGACACTCCGCAGCACACATAGACCTCCATAGGTGCAAGCCAGATGGATCCCAGCACTAAGGGGAGAAACGGGCATGAAGTCCTGCCCCTAATCAAGAAGCTATTTGCAACAGGTACCTGTAGGGGAGGGAAAATCAGTTTCTTCCACTTGAGTGTCACTGAATATGTCAAACACATTTCAGAGCAGGGCCACCATGACCATAAAACTCCAACATAAAATGCCATGATTTTTTTTTTTGGTGGGGGCTTTTTAGTTTTGTTTTTCTTTCTTTCTTTCTCTTTCTTTTCTTTCTTTCTTTCTTTCTTTCTTTTTTTTTTTTTGGTCTTATTGGTTTTTTTGTCTGTTTTTTAAGAGAGAGAAAGAATGTGGATAGGGAGATGAGGAGGATCTGAAATGAGTTGGATGAGGGGAAATACAATCAAAATTCATTGTATGAGAAAATTGTATGAGAAAAACTAACGTTTATTGAGGCAAGATCTCACTATGAAGCCCTATGAAACTCACGTAGAACCACGTAGACCAGGCTGGGCTCAAACTCTCAGAGAGCCACCTGCCTCTGCCTCCAAAGTACGGGAATTAAAGCCATACTTACTATTCCCAGTCTGGAAAATGTTTGTTTGTTTGTTTGTTTGTTTGACTGATTGATTGATTATTTTTTTCTCTGTGTAGCCCTGGCTGTCCTAGAACTTCCTCTGTAGTCCAGACTGGCCTCAAACTCAAAAAGTCACTGCCTCTGCCTCCCAAGTGTTGGGATGAAAGGCGTATACCACTACTGCCAGGCTAAACTGTATCTTCTTTTTCTTTTTGTTTATTTATTTATTTATTTATTTATTTATTTATTTATTTATTTTTGTTTTCTGTGCATTGGTGGTTTGCCTGTATGCATGTTAGTGTAAGGGTGTCACATCCACTGGATGTGGGTGCCAGAAATCGAACCCAGGTCCTCTGGAAGAGCAGCCAGTGTTCTGAACTGCTGAGCCATCTTCCCGGCCTTATGTTGTATTATTTTGTATTATATAAGTGCATGTGTCTGTGTATCTGTGTGTGGGTGTGTGCAGATGAGTACAAGTGTCTGGGGAGATCACAAGTGTTGGGTTCTCTGGAACTGGAGCTATAGGACGTGAGCCAACTGGTGTGCGTGTTGAGAACTGGGCTTGGTTCTTCTGCAACAGTAGTTTGTATCCCTGGCTGCTAAGTCACCTCTATAGAACTTGAGGCTTGCGTTTTCATAAACTTGAGTTTTCAAAAAACAAATTTAAGTGAGCCGGAGAGATGACTCACTTGCTGCTCTTGCAGAGAACCTGAGTTTGATTTCCATTATCCAAGTTGGTAGTAACTCTAGGACCAGGGTATTTGACACGCTCTGCATGTTTCCACAGGTCCTGCACACATCACACACACACACACACAAATAAATAACAAAATAATGTTTAAAACCAAATATAAAAGACCAGATGGCTCAACAGGTAAAGTTCTTTTGCCTTGCAATCCTAATGAATCGGTTATGGAGAAGTTGGCTATGACATGATGCTTGGTGATTTTGTGAATAGGCTGAAAAGGGGAATCATTGATCCAACAAAGGCTGCAAGAGCTGCTTTCCTGGATGCTAGTGGGTGACAGATTCTGTAGTAATAGAAATTCCTAAGGAAGAAAAGGACCCTGGAATGGGTGGAGTGTGTGCCAGGGGAGACGTGTTCTTGTTTTCAGTTTACAATATATTACATAACATGTACTGCTTACTGGCATCCTTGTCCACGCCTACAGATACTTTGTCCTGTGCTTCTGAATAAACACATTTGTGCACATTCCTGTTACTGGGCATGAGAGCCATATACCAGTATCCTACTTTCAGCTTAGATCATGGAAGCACTTCTGCTATCTATTAAGGTCAGGATTGTAGCTACGTGTCACCAGATGAGGAGGTTTCAAGCAGCCTTTCTGTCAGGAGGAAGAATAATTATGTACAAAGTAGAGAAGTCTCCAATTGTGTGACAACATTTGTATAATAGCATTTTGTTTAATGTTAGAAAAAATAAGCTGGAGAGATGACTCAGCAGTTAAGAGCACTGACTGCTCTTCCAGAGGTCCTGAGTTCAATTCCCAGCAACCACATGGTAGCTCACAACCATCTGTAATGGGATCTGATGCCCTCTTCTGGTCACTCAAGAGAGCTACAGTGAACTCACATATGTAAAAAAAATCTTTTAAAGAAGAGAAAGATTACGAAAAGAAAGAATAACAAGATAGAATAGTCACAGTGATATGGGCTACTTTTTTGAATGGAAGATATGTGGCCTTAAATTCTGAAAAATCTTTTGGTTTCTGTTGTTGTTATTGTTTGTTTTGTTTTGGTTTTGAGACATGGTCTAAAACTCATGATCCTCCTGCCTCATCTCCCTGGGTGCTGGGATTGATTACAGGTGTGCATCACTGTATACTAGGTGCTGTTTTGAAAAATCTTAAAGAAGTGAAGAAATGATGGAAAAATTAGTCAGCAGTCAGGACAGTACTGAGGGAAAAATAGAAGCAGTAAGCAGCAGCTGGGACAGTACTGAGGGAAAACAGAATTGCAGAACAGAGAGGGGAATGGCAGGAAGTAAAAGTTATGAAAGGGTAAAGAGCAGAAGCTCAAGAGAAAACATGAAAAGGGAAGCAGCTCACCACCCCACTTACTGTAATTCATGTAAGACATGCGGTTGTCTCAGCTGGTGTAGCAACATAGCCTTGCTTTGGATGCCTGTGTACTTGGACAAAAGTTGCACGACTTTGGTTCGCACAGCCTTCTCACTGTCCATCAACCCCATGATCAGGGGAACAGTAAAAACCTGGCTTATGAAGCCAAGCCTCTCTAGCATTTCCCAGGCCAGCTCCCGGATAGTGGCATTGTAGTGCGTTATATCTTTGAGCAGGCGGCAGGCTGTCTCAATACGAATCCTTGAAGGGACTTGGTGAGTGAGAAAAATCTCTGCCAGACAATTGAAATATTTCTTGTATTTTTCTGTAGAACAGAAAACTGTGAGGTTGAGAATGGTCTCTACTATATTTTCTATAATCCCGTCACTAAATTTCCTTCCCATCCAGCTTTTATTCGACATGCTTTCAAGGATACCATAGGACTCTCTTTTCTTTTCCTGGTATATATCCTTCAGTTTTCTATTTTGCAGTTCCATATCGTCTGGACTCAGGGATGGCGCTGGGTGGATTCTTAATGGTTCAGGTACTTCCTCAGTTATCTTCTTATATGATAAGCACAGATCATAGCGCAGGAAAACTGGGGTACCATCAGGCCAAAGGCGGGCACGGATCACTGAGTTAGGGATGTAGCAATCTGGAGCAAAGGGCCATTTATGCCCTTTGCCAAAGAAGCCTTGGAACATACGGTAGAGGTTCAGCCCATCCCAACCAGGTACCTTTAACTGAGCAGGAATGACATCAGGGTACATCTTGGAGTCAGAAGTGGAGAAATCAACGTATTTTTCCTGCACAAAGTACAACCCTGGTCTCTCTTGAGTCATGGTGGATGTCTGTCTGCCCTCCTCTACAACGTGAGGCACAATGTCATCAAAAGCGATGGCCCGTTTGTTGATAAGGGTCTCCAGCCCCTGGAGTTCTTGAACGCTCTGTTTCATGTACATGAATTTGGGTACAAATATCAGCTCAAACAGAAAGAAGAAGCTGGGAAGGAAGGGCCTTGGGGTCTCTAGCATATCTTCTTCGAAGGTTAAAGTGCTTAGGTTCACCAGGTAGGGGGCAGGGAGCAACTTTAGGCAGGATACTATATAGATGCTTTGGTTGAAAGTTAAGAGCAGGTCACCTCGATTATTGGCGAAGCAGGGTGAGCTAAAATGCAGTTCGGATTCAAACTGAGTTACGAGTTTCCCACGGAAGTCCCAGACCCGGACTGATCCATCCGTGGCTCCCGTGACGAAGAGCTTCAGGGAGAGGCAGACGTCAAAGGAAGTGATAGAACATTCGTGCAGGAAGTTCGTGTGTCTCGCCATAACATTAGGCTTCGACGCTGCTTTTGTCAAATCTTCATAGCGCCAGAGAAGCCAGCAGGAGTGCTCGCTGATAGCACCCACAGAACCTGGCAAGAGCACCAGGTGTTTCAGGGAATAAACACAGACAATCGAAGTCACGGGCTGCAGGACCATTTTCTTCTCTGACCGCACCGCCTTTGTGAGGTGTATGTAGTTGTCCTTACCATAGGAACACACCAAGGAACTTTCTTCAAAACCCTCTGGTGTACATAACGCCAACACTGCCCCGGAGTGGATCGTCTTCTCTGTCCGGATAGAGCAGTCGTGGGATAAGATTCTCACAATGCCGCTCTCGTGCCCGCAGAACATCAGCCCCTTCTTACTGTCCACCAAATGAGATCCCCCGTAAGCCAGGCATTTTATTTTGTCTTTGTAGTTTTCCGAAGCGCACAGGAGATATTTGGCTGGGCATGGGGAACGCGTGGCATCAAACACCAGCAGCTCCGAGCTGCCGATTGCCACAAAGAGCTCTTCTCTGTCTGCGTGATAGGCCCAAGCCACGGCCTTATCCATGACAAGCAGGGGCCAGGTTACAATGAGGAGGTCCCCTGTTACTGGAGACAGGAAGCGTAGTAAACCGTCCTCTGTGGCACACAGGATGCGAGTACAGTTACGGCCACAGGAGACCCGCTGTACCTTCTGGGGGGCAGAGCCGCAGATGTTGAAGAGACTGTAAAAGTAGGGCAGCGAGTACAAAGAGAAACTAGACGTGCTCTGACAGAAGAACGTGCTGCTGTCAATGAATTGGAGCTGCTGCAGATCTGTGCTGACATCCAGCTGCCTCAGCAGGTTCCCAGAGGTGAGAGTCCACTCCTTCAACATACCATCGCTGCCTGCTGTGAACAAGGTGCAGGTCTCAGGCCGACTGTAGATGGATATCACCGATGAGGGGTGGGCCATGAAGCTGTTGAGGAACGTAGTGTTCTCTAAATCCCAAGCGTGGACCTCTCCATTCTTGTTTCCGGCATAGAAGACGTTCTGTGGCACACAGCTACAGGAGCAGGTAAGGGAGAAGCCACTGGAGAGCACAGTGAATGTCTTCACTTCTGTAAGCTGGCCTTGCCCCTTGTGGGTAAAAACCCTCACCACACTCTCACACAAAACTATCAGAGAGCCCATGTATGCATTCATGTACAAGTCCTGTACCAGCTCGTATCTTCTCAGGACCACTTTCTGAGCCATCTGGAGGCCCCTGCCATCTGCAACAATGAACCAGGTAACCACAGCTCCCAAAGTACCAGAAAAGAGCACCTCAGTTTCTGAGTCATAGCAGAGACAGCTGATGGAGAAATGACAGGATACTGTGCTCAGAGCTACGAACGCCTGGTGGTGGTCTCCAAAGAGCCGCAGGCGCATATCCTCACAATAAGTTATTAACAGGCAATAGGATGCCACATGGACCATCGACTTGATGGGTGGCACATCATCCATCAACGGAAATTTCATCCTCGTGACCTTTCTTTCCTCTTCTATACCTTTTCCCTGTATCCATAGTACTGCCTAGAAGAGGATGGAAAACAAGAGTCTGGTCACGGAGCAGAGCATCTCCCGGCACTGTGCTATAAGGAAAAGCCTGCTGTCTCCTCTTTTAGACAAAGGATTTGGCTTTAGGGATTTCATACTACTAGGTACTGGATTTATGATAGAAGCCCTGGATTCAAGACCATTTTTGTTGGCCTTCAGTCTATTTTATAACGAACATGTATTCTTTGGGCCTGATAGTTATCAGTGTAGAAGGGTCACTAATCTAGGTCAATCTGGAACATGGAGCCAGGTATTAAAATGAACTAGTTTTCTGGGTGTGGGCCATATGTCTGTGATCCCAGCACCCAGGATGCTAGAGTAGACGGCTTATACTATACAGTGAGTCTAAAGCCAGCCTGAGAAACACAGGAAGACCCCGTCTCAATGAATGAATGAATGAATGAATGAATGAATGAATATATAACATGAATGTATCCAGAATCTCATTCTGAAACAAGGACATTTTAGATATGGGACCTATGCATTGCATTATAAAGAAAAAGGTAAAACTGAAGTAGCTTTACATGTGTCTGTCTCTCATAGAATTCCATCCAGTTAAAGGCGACAACATAGTTGGTGTCCAGTGAGTAGAAGCTCATGAAAGGCATTTTCTGTAAATGATAAGACTCATGGTATAGAATCTGGGGCAAGTCACTCAGGATAGACACAGTTTTCTTGACTTCTTCATGAACCTGAAAGAAAAAGAGTACCAGGATGTAAGAAGAAGGAGCTGGCACTTGCTCATTGAAAACACACTGAGGCATTAGTTGAGAATGGCTGTTGGAATCTTTTCATGGTTTTGTTTGTATTTGATTTTCAATACTAAGGGCTGGATCTAAGGCCTCCTGCATTGTAGGTAAGGGTTTTATCAGTGAGCCCCATCTCTAGCCACTCAACAGTGAATTTGAGGTAAGTGCTCCATGGCTCAGCTGGACCCTCTTCTTATAACAAAAATATTTATTTTTTTATTTCATACACATGGGGTTCGTCTGCCTGGATGCATGTGCAACCTTTAATTCAACACTTGGGAGGCAGAGGCAGGGGTATCTCTGTGACCTTGAGGTCAGCCTGGTCTGCAGAGAGAGTTCCAGGACAGCCAGGGCTACACAGACAAACCTTGTCTTGAATACAAAATTACATGTATGTGTGTATGCCACATGTATTGTGGGGTACCTTCACATATGAAGCAGCTATTCATCCATTGAACAAGGTCAAGACTGCACTCCAGTGGATTCTATTGCTTCTCTGTGTGTGGATAGGTGCGTTTGTGCACCACAAGTGCTGGACGTCTTTGAGCTGGAATTGTAGGTAAGTGTGAGCCATTTGGCATGGGTTCTGGGAACTGAACTTCCGTCTTTTGGAAGAGCAGTACATGTTCTTAACTGCTGGGCCATCTTTCCAGTCCCTTAATGCTATTGTTCCAATGTAGAGGAGAATGTTGTTTGGCTGTACAAAGCTGTTCGTGTCCTACCCATGCCCCATCCTCCCAGTAAGAAGAGACCATTCACCCAGGCCCACCACATGCATAGCTTTCACACAAATCACCTCACTGTCCTTCAAGATATTATGGATGATGGATTTCAAATTCTTCCACTCAGGAATAAGTCTAGGTGAGGGCACAGACCTAGTAAACTTCCAGCCCTTCCTGCTCATCTCGGAGTACAGAACCTGGGAAAGAGAGAGAATATTTGAACTTTACTGTCTGGTTGATATTAGAATGGAACCTAAGGGAACGGAGAAAGATGGAAGAACAAGTTACAAAGGGAGGAACGAGTGCTCGTCAGCGAGGAAAACATCTTTGCTTAGATTTGCTTTATGTGTGTGAGCATTTTGCTGACATGCGTGTATGTGCACCCCATGCATGCCTGGTACCTGTGAGAGGCCAGAAGAGGGGGTCAGATTCCATGGAACTGTCATGTGGGTTCTGGGAATACAATCTGGGCTCTCGTCAAGACTTGTAAGCAGGGTGGAGAGATGGCTCAGAGGTTAGAAACACTGGCTGTTCTTTCAGAGGTCCTGAGTTCAATTCCCAGTAACCATATGATAGCTCACAACCATCCACAGTGATATCTGGTGCCCTCTTGTGGGATGCAGGGATGCATGGAGGCAGAATGCAGTGTTTATACAATAAATAAGTCTTTTTAAAAGTGGGGTGGGGTGGGCTGGAGAGATGACTCAGAGGTTAAGAGCACTGACTGCTCTTCCAGAGGTCCTGAGTTCAATTCCCAACATTGTGGTTCACTACTATCTACAATGGGATCTGATGCCCTCTTCTGGCAGGCAGGTGTACATGCAGGTAGAGCACTCACACATAAAATAAGTCTTTTTTTTTTTTTTTTTTTTTTTTGAGTTGCAAGTGAGGCTGAGTTGTGGCACATGGTTTTAATCTCACTACTTGGGAGGCAGAGGCAGGTAGATTTCTGTGAGTTCGAGGCCAACCTAGTCTACATAGTGAGCTCCAGAACAGTCAGAGCTACATAGAGAAACTCTGTGTAGAGGTTAGGCCTGGTTCTGTCTCCCAGCCTCATGCTCCCAGAAATTAGACTCAGACTCAAAATACGTTTACAAATACATTGGCTATACAGATAGGCTCTATCTAACTTAAAACAGACCATTTATTTTAACCTACTTTCTGCCGTGTGGCTGGTTACCTGTACCATGCATCTGTCTCCTCACATCTTCCCAGGAAATCTTCCTGCCTGGCTCTATCCCAGAATCTGTCTGCCTCCCCGATGTCTCTCCTCTATTTCCTGCCTAATCCATAGGCCATAGGCTTTTTAATTGACAGGCAGTGCATCCATAAAATACACAAGATATATTCTCTCTAAAGCCCTGTCTCAAATCAACAATGACAAAAAACAAATCCGGGACCTGAATTTGTTTCACCCTCCTCCTCAAGTCATGATCTCGCTTTGAAGCCCTGGCTGGGCCTGAACCTTAAATTCCCAGAGATCCACCTGCCTCTGGTTCCTGAGTGCTGAGCTCAGATGCATGAGCCACTACATCTGCCAAGAAACGTTTCTTTTTCTCAACTAAAGCAACTCAAGAACCACAGTCAGAGAGTGAGAATCAAAAGGCTTTACAATCAAGAATATTAAACGCATTATAAAACCAGGGCTCTGTTACTGTGAAGGGTCACACTGAGATCGAGAGTGAGAGAGAAAACAGAAGCTGAGCTCCACAAGTTTACATGTATAGCCCCAGATTCTGGTGCTCTCCTGACCTTTTTCCTCTGGGTTTCTCAGACCCCACAGTCCTATCTTACAGATAGCAAATGTCTTAATGGTCTCAGAGGAACCGACACCACTTAGCATACATCCTGCCGACTGGGGACCCTGTTTCTAATATCATCCAATACCAAAACCTTCCCATTCACTTTCCATTTTCCCCAGACCTTCAGCACCCAAGAGGACTACATACCTTAGTTCAAGAGACAAAGTCCACTGACAGGTTTCCATAGAAAATGAGTCACTGGCCCCAACATCATAATGCACTGGGCTCTTCAAGTCCCCTCCCCCAACCCACATGTGTTCACTGATGCTTCAACTTTCCCAAGAACCTGAAACTCCCCTGGGAATGTGCCAGTGCTGGGAGAGGATAGGTGGGTTTAAGGAGTCAGTATTGTATTGCAGCAGAATAGAGGGGAATTTTACAGCAGTGGATTTCTCTGGTCCTGAGCCTGTGATGGCAGATGTTGAAGGTGGGACAAGAGCTGGGCATGGTTAGATAAACTTTAGTGCATTTACATCCGCCAGTGCTGTACTACAGGCTTGCCTGCTCAGCTTCTAACTGCCTTATGGCAGGGCTGACAAAATAACTTCGAATTTTGGATACGAGAAAACAGCATGTACTAAAAAGAAATGGCGGGCTTGGGGTTTGGGGTATAGCTTAGTTGGTGGACTGCTTGCCTAGCATGGTTGAAGCCCTGGGATTTGATCTGAGTACCACATAAAACTGGGCACGGTGGGCACAGCAGTAGTTTCAGCACCCGGGAGGTGAGGAAGTTCTAGACCAAGTAGGGATATGGGGTACTTTGTTTCAAAAACAAGACCAGGACACAAAGGAAAACAACACAAACGAACCAAATAAACAAACAAAAAATATCCACAACTGTGTGTTTTTCCCCCGTCCTGAAATTAAATTTTAATTGGCTGTCCTATGTTTTTACTTGCTAACTCCGTTTTAACCTAGTATCCTTCCTTCTCCAGTAAAGGAAAACCCAGCCACACATAGTATGAGGCAGGGCCAGAGAGACAGACTCCAGGCATCGCAGAGTCACTTGATACACATGGATGTTCCTGGGTAACGCTGGCCTTTATGACAGAGGCCTTGCATCAGCCGCCCACGTGTAAGGGAGGGGCTCTTTGTGATTATCAGTGGTTTCTATGCCACCCTTTATTAGTGTTAACATGGGAACCAAGATCAAAGGAGCACAGGCAGACCTATTATAGAGACCACGTTCTTTCCAGTTCAAAAGCCCAAAAGGGTAAGACAGTGAGGCCTCTAAGGTAAATAAGAAGGAGCCCTCGGGTTCGCATCATGCCTTCCGTCTTGGAGCTCGGGGCTGGAGTAAGCCAGTGTTCCAACGGACTGGGTTGTAACAGTGATGGGTGAGAGGTTAGCACAAACCAATCTGTCCACCCTGTTTCTCTCCCATGTTCTGCAAAAACTCATACTGACCCGCTTGGGCAGACAGATCACAAGATAAGGTTATTTCACCACACAATAGTTGGAACGTCTGCGAGCCCCATCTACCACGCATGCGTGTAGCAGGAGGGTGGATTAGGCCAAGAAAGACACGCGGGGAGAGACTCAGATGCAAATGCAAATGCTCTCGGAGGCGGCGCTATTCTGAGAGCCCTTTAGAAGCTTCTGTGGCCCAGCAGCAGGTTGGTAGCTCATAGTCTTCACACTGCCCCAGGGTCACCTTGTGAGACTTTCTGTCCTTCTTCAGTGTCTGGCCTGGGAACCACACCCTGGAACCATGGAACTACGGGTAGGTGTTCAGCGATGGTGGCTTCAAGAGTAGATTTCACTATGTAGGGGAAACTACATTCAGGTATGATGGCTCCCAGGTTCTGCGGTTTCCCCCTTTACTGATTTAAGCTTTAGCCACTGTTCCTTGGTGACAGATCATGACAGTTCCCATCCTCCTAGGTGAGGTGGCACATGCTTTTAATCCCAGCACTCGGGAGGCAGAGGCAGGCAGATCTTTGTTTTTGAGGCCAGTCTGGCCTAATGAGACCCTATCTTAAAAATAGACTTCCTATCTTGTCTTGAGTTGAGGACAATATGGAACACCGCCACCCCCCAGTTAAGTACTAACTTTAGTAGCTCCCCCAGTATGGCAGTTTTTAAATTCCTTTCATATTGCCAACTATCATTTCTAGAACTGAAAGTAGTTAAATTATGCCTTAAATTTCTTTTGTCTGGATCTCAGCTGAACTCAGTCTCAGGCTTTAGAATCTACGACTGTACAAGAGCACCAATCATCAGAATGTCTTTAAAAGTAAGGGAAGAACATTGCCTATAACCACCAGGCTTAATAATAATATTTTATTGTTATTATTATTGAGACAGGGTTTCTCTATGTGGTCTTAGCTGTTCTGGAATTCACTCTGTAGATCAGGCTGGCCTCGAACGCACTGCTAGCCTCTGCCTCCTGAGTGCTGAGATTAAAGGTGTGTGCCACCATGTCTGCCTCCTTGGTTTTCTTTGACTCTTTGACTTGTTCCTTCTCTGGCTCGTGTCCTGCTTCCTTCAGTTCTGAGTGAGCTCCTAACAGGTGAGTTCTCAGTCTTCAATCCTGTTCTTTCCATCCTCATTCCCCTTGGTTACCTCATCCAGTCTCACAAATCCTATACACCCATAGTTGCCACATTTAACCTAAGTCCAAACATGTCTTCTGGATTGCAGATGGGTATATTTCCTTGTCTTGTATGTGGGGTAGTTTTCTGATAACTTGACACAAGCTGGAGCCATCCTGGAAGAAGGAAGCTTACCTGAGAAAATGCCTCCATCTGATTGGTCTATGGGTAAATCTATGGGGACATTTTCCTTATTGATGACTGATGTTAGAGAAAAAGGCTTATATCGTTGTAGATTTTACAGTCTGTCACGAAGAGAAGGGAAGACAGGAACTCAGGGCAGGAACCTGAAGACAAGAACTGAAGCGGAGGCCATGGAGGATTGTTGCTTACTAGTTTGCTCAATCTGCTTTCATAAATAACCCAGGACCAAGTGCCCAGAGGTGGTACCACCTGCAGTGGTCTTGGACCCTCCCACATCATTAGTCAAGAAAATTTACAGACCAGTCTGATGGAGGCACTTTCAAAAATTACAGGCCAGTCTGATGGAGGCACTTTCGCCATTTAGGTTTAGGAAACCAAATATCTGTTCACAAAAGGGCACCACCAGCTGACCAAAGAAACAGTTCCATCAAGTAGACCTTGGTGAATCAATTGGTTTATTGGGTTATCTAATGGAACATGAGAGTCAAAGGCAGCTGTTCAGTTTTGGAAACAGTGTGCATTGTACAACTGTGGTATAGCTACAGATGAAACTAATATTTGACAGTTTTTTGTGTGTGTGTGGTGATGCTGGGGATTGAACCTTGCATCTTCTAGGCAACTATCATACTTCAGAGCTATATCCCAGGCTCTTGTTTGGCAATTTAAGAAATACTGACTGAGGATGTAAGTCAACAGGACCCTATGTTCATTCCATAGTGCTTAAGGAAAAAGGGGGCTGTTGAGTTAGATATTTAATGAAGGCTGCTGGATGGGCTGATTATCTATGTGGCAGCCCTGCTTAGTTCAGGCCACCATGTGCCTTGGCCTGAAGCCAAGCACTCCACAGATGGAAGCAGCCAGAGGGCACGTACATGCCACAGCTAGAAACAGCCAGCCAGAAACACTGCCCCTGGCACCCACAAGACGCCAGTGTGGGAGATGGCTCTATCAATCTTTCACACTGTCTCCACAAGGCTGGGCTGAGCCCAGACCATCCCGCCATCCATGCAGTACCCGATAGGAAATGAGACTCTAATGCTTAATGATTAACCAAAGGCTTTATATGTTTGGTAATGCTCAATTAACAAGATGCTCACACAATTAGAGGTGTTTCCCAATTAACTAACCTAAATATAAGTTGTTACCCAGGACTGCTCCCGGTACATGCGTGGTCATCCATGGTGCCTACAATTCTGCCTCTCCCTCACTCCTCCTCTTCCTTCTCCTCTTCCTCCCCTTACTCCTCCTTTTCCTCTCCTTACACCTCCCACCTTAGCTCCTCCCAACTTGCAGGGAAAATTTCCCGCTACAGGGGGAAGTTAAAAGCCAAGTGCTGAGCTATGATACATGTTGGGAAAGATACTGTCGTATGTAGGATCTTCTCATCTCTTGCTCAGTGTTAGGGTCCAAGAATCACCAAAGAATGATACCTCAGACTAAAATAGTATGCAAAAGCAAAGAGCGTTTATTCAACTGAATTTCCTGCATGCAGGGGTATTCCCATTTGGGAATGGAAACTTCTGGTGGATTCTAAGGCCCAGTTTTTATTGTCAGTTAGGGGAACTTTAGGGAGGGGTATTTGTCCTTTTTACCTGGATTGATTAGCTCCATCTCTAGGCTCTGACTGGTTCTATAATTGGTTATGGCTCTGGAGACTTCCCAGGAGGTGGCTTGCTCATTCTAGCTACCTATTCTTACTTCAGGCCAGATAACAGTGTCCTCACACTGCCCGCTTGCAGGTGTGGTTGACTGACCACAGGTTCCTGGATCTACGTTCTCATTTCTGGGAAACAGAAACTTAGGCCTAGTCTCTCAAACTGCCAGTTTGCAGCCTGTGATGGAGTTAGCCTGGCTCTAGCTAACTCTCTCGTTCTCTTTCTGATTAGTAACTGAATCAATCCATTGATTTGTCAGTTCTTTTTCCCAAGGTCCTAGTCATTGGCCAAAGGGTCAGTTAGGACCTAAGAATCATATGGTACTGGCAAAGCATAAGCCTTTTTGATTTAGTATCTCGTTACCTTTACAAGTGGGGTAATGGATGTTGTATTTTTTTTTCTGTACCTACTTCCTGCTGACATTAGGATGTTGTCAAAGGGGCCCAAGAAGGCTGAGATGCTAGTCAAAGGCAGGACAATTGAGGCATTTATCAGAAGCATCTGATTAGGTGATTCAGCTGAAAGACAGGGAACCAACATATCCATTGAGCTGGTTAATCATCATCTTTCAATGAGTCAGAAGTCAGCAGTTTGCCATCCTTAGGTGGCTCCTGGATGCCAGCCGGGTGAAAATCTGCTTGGACAAATATAAACTAGGCACAGAAGTTAAGAAATCCCAAGGCCAAGGGGGAAATCTTGTTTGTAAGGACACTCGGGTGTACTTATCTAGAGTCCATTTGATCTGTGGCAGACAGGTCCAAGTCTTAGGACTCTTGGTTCCCTGAAGTTTATGTAAACTTTAGTTTACAAAAGGATGTACATTAGTATCTACCATCATATTGAAATCCATATTTTAGAAAAAGTAGTTAACAGTTATCTGTAAAACAACAGACGTATACTCGTGCCTTTGAGACCTAGTGCAGCTATAGGTTTGGGTCGAAAGACACAGAACATTCTTTTCTCAGTCCAGAGGGCTAGAAATACAGATTGAGCAGAGATGTTCTTAGCATGATCAGAAGCACCTTTAAGTCACTCAGAAGACACCCAGAAGACAACCAAAGGGAATTTAAAATCTTGAGCTTGTGACTAAATTGTAAACTGCCAGTGTTCCATTTGCTTATTGGAACTCCATTGATCAACGTTAAAATTTTGAACTTTTGAAATCTTAGTATAATAATAGCATAGATGAGGGAAAGAAATCTGAAACATTTTCCATTTTTCAGATGCCTTAGATCCCTTTCTTACACCGCTACAACTTGCACTTGTACAACGTGGATAATTTGCAGACCCTCAGAGTGTACCTAAGCTTTTACATGAGTAGTTATTCCTGAGAACAGTTATTGCAAAGCAGGTTTAAGAAAAGCAGCAGTAGAAAGTTGCATCTGTGTAGCGGTGAGCAGTCAAACCACTTAGCGCTCCTGTTGGGTGACTAAGCTTCTAGCCACCCAGCAGACCTCTCTGGATTCACGAATGAAACACACGCGCGCGTGCACACACACACACACACACACACACACACACACACGCGCGCGCGCGCGCACGCACACACACACGCACACGCACGCACACACACACACACACGTCAGCTTAATTTTTTAATATGCCTAACTAGCTCAATGGCTGAGAATTTCCTGAACTTCCTCTCGGCTAGCACACACTCCCTTCTGGTAATCCTTAGTCAACATTTTCTAAATCTATATTTTATCTTTGCTGCCCCAGATCCAGTCAGGAGAGTGGCCCCTGTGGCCACTTACCCTGACCTTAAGTCTGATCTCTCTGCTTCCCGCCTGCCATCCTCCTTGTCATGGTGATTCTTCCCCCTCCATCATTATCCATGTCATCTAAAAGTCCCGCCTCCATCTTCCTGCCAGCCATTGGCTATATGTCAATCAAAGCCAGCTGGAGACCGGGACCCTCAGTATCTGGAAGTGCGTCTTTGGGGAGCCAATTTAAGACAAAGCATTAGAACCAATCCCCAACACACCCGAAACCTGTTTATGTTTTAATTTGAAACATCCTAGTAAAGCAAACATGTCTGCCTTTTTTTAAACAAGAGACTTAACAGTTTTAGCTAATTAACCAATGGACTAACACAGTAGTGGATTACCTTGAAGAAAAGAGCTAGTTGACTGTTGTCTAGCTGTTAAGCTACAAGTAGCCATCAATGCGATAGGAGAACTTGAAGAAGGATAAATTGATGACAGAGACTAGTCTATTCTCCATTAGCCGTGCAGTTGTCCCAGGCTCCTGCATCTCTCTGGCACCGAGGCAGAGGCAGTCTTTGGCCATCAGGACCAAAAGATAAAGAGGCTTTTCCTGTGGAGGAGGGACATGGGAAAGACTGAACTCACCTTGTCTAAAGCAACATGTGACAGTCAATTCTCTAGTTGTCTTCTCTTTGTCCACAGTTCAGGCCAGGCCTTGGCAGCAGACAAGGCATTGGGGTAGTTATGCCCAGTGTTTATTATACCACAATTCAGGTGGCATCCTCATCAGTCACAAAAGAATAGGCACTGGGGGCTGGGGAGATGACCCAGTCATCTACATGAGCTTGAGGATCTGAGTGTGACCGTCTAGATCACACAGCAGAAAGCTGGAGGACATTGTATGCTCCTGTAATCGCAGACTCATGAAGCAGAGATAAGGAAGATTCCTGCTTCTTGCTGGCCAGCCATCTCGGTTCCATCAGCCAGCTCCTCCAGGTTCAATGAGAGACACTGCCTCAAAAAATAAGGTGAAGGCCACAAGAAGACCTACAGAGTTAACTAACGTGGCCCATGGGGGCTCCCAGAGACTCAACCACAAACCAAAGAGCATGCAGGGGCTGGACCTAGGACCCCTACACAGTTGTAGCCAATGTGTGGCTTGGTCTTTGTGTGGGTCCCCTAACAATTGGAGTGGGGGCTGACTCTGATTCTGTTGCCTGCCATTGGATCCCCTTCTCCTAGCTGGACTGCTTTGTTGGGCCTCAGTGGGAGAGGATGCACTTAGTCCTGCTGTGACTCGATGTCCCAGGATGGGGTGCTACCCAAGGGGGATTTCTTTGAGGAGAGAAGGAGAGGGGGTGATGGGGGAAGAGATTTGTAAGGGTGGGACTGGAAGGAGAGGAGGGAAGGAGCTGTGATCGGGATGTAATATAAATAAATAATTAATGAAAAATTAGGTGCTGTCCAACAGCATAGCTCAGTGGATGAAGGGGTTTGCAGCTGAGCCTGACATCTTGAGTTCAATTCCTGGAGCCTACATAGTGGAGGGAGAGTCTAGGTCCTGCAGGTTATCCTCTGACCTATGCATGCACACACACACACACACACACACACACACACACACACACACACACTCCAAATAAAAATTAATGGGCTAGAAAGATGGCTCAGCCATTAAAGGTTAGGCTCACAACCAAAAATTATTAAATAAATACAAAAAAATGATGGCAGAGGGCAGCTGAAGAATGAGTGGTGGTCTGAATGAGAATGACCCTGTAGGCTCATATATTATAATGCTTAGTCCTCAGGGAGTGGAAGTGTTTGAAAGGATTAGAAGGATTAGGAGATGTGGCCTTGTTGAAGTATGTCACTCTGTTGAGGTTTCAAAAGTGTGGAGAGCTTTGGGGGCCGCTTCTAGAAACTTGGCAAGAATTTGACATTGGACCAAGACACGGAAGTAAGTTCAGGCAGAAATCTAACTTTGGGCTAGGACAGGGAAGTAGGCTCAGAAATCTTGGTCATCCTGATAAGCTCCTAGAAACAGTGATCACAGAACTTTGTTTATTGCCTTGCTTGTTCCTTGACTGTGTTTATTGTATTGCTAGTTCCTCAGCTTAGAACTGACCTTATTATTTGCATGTAATTAAAATGGTATAAGAGCAAACTGGGAAAAATAAACCCACTTCAGCCTCAGCACTGGCTTGGGGGGGGGGGTCCATAGTATAGTGTTGTCTAATTGTCTTTTTCTTTTTAATCCTGGCTCCCTCCCTGAAGAACTCATTGATTGACTGAGCTGGCTTGGTCAAGTGGCGTCTCAACATTAGAGTTCCAGTAAGCAGGATACAGTGAAGGACACCATGGGAATAAGAAGCACATTCAGAGGAAAGTAAAGATTTGGACCAGCAGTTAATAAACCCCATAAGAATGAGATGCAGTAATGGTAAAATGCTTTCAGTGTGTTTAGAGTTATACTAAAATCTAGAGAAGTAAAGATAATTATCATAGATGCTTTTAGTCTTTTGACTGACTAGAGATAGTTTACACCCTAGACACAAAAGAGAATGGGTTTCAGAAAAGCAGTTCTCCCCGCTTGTCCGGGGATGGTTTGGCAATGAATGTAACCTGTTTCAGAGCTCTCCTAGTGACAGGAGGAGGTCGAGATATGTCCTGCCTCCTCCTTTGCTCCTACTGGAAGAAATGCTTAGTTCTGGTTCTGGGTACCTTAGGTAGGATATTATCTGGGTCCCTTTGGCACATCTAGTTCTCTTTCCTCTGTCTATTGTCTGTCCTTGATGTACCAATCTGTCCATGTCTGTCAGTTTATGTTTGTGGTTTTGTTTTGTTGATTGATTGTTGCTCTGTGTTTCATGATCAAAAGAAAAAATGATTAAAACTTTATCAGCTGGTCATTCATTAGTTCTTGTCTTGATTTAGTTTTAACTCATTAAAAAAAAAGCAGCTTCAGTTGGCCTTTTGGAGCCTTGAACCTAAAGCTAGGAGTCTAGAACAGCTGGAGAAGCCCTGCCAGGGGCTGATTGTCTATACAAGCCACTCTTAAAGGGGCCAGCAGCTTTTTGGTTTTTCTGGACAGGAAGCTGATGGCTGTTTTTCCTAGAAAAAAAAAATCTCTGTGACTGTGATTATTGGGTTCAGCAGGTAACAAGGTGCTCCTCTCTTGAAATTACAACTAGAAAAAAAAAAGAAATTTGTCAGGTCTAAATATATAAGATTTGTGTAGCCACTTCATTCTGTTTCTGACGGGTTTTAAATGTATAAATGTGCTCTGCATGTCTTGGTTATAGATTATTGGTTATAAGTTACTGGGTATGATTAAAATTTTGTAACATTGGTAACAGAAAATTAACTTAAAACTGGTAACTCAGGGTCGGAGTCATCCAGAACAATAAGTGGCATGAGCCTACCCAGGGAAACAGGTCTCTAAAGATACCTATAGCTGGGCAGTGGTGGCACATGCCTTTAATCCCAGCACTTGGAAGGCAGAGGCAAGCGGATTTCTGAGTTCGAGGCCAGCGTGGTCTACAGAGTGAATTCCAGGACAGCCAAGGCTATACAGAGAAACCCTGTCTCGAAAAACAAACAAATAAACAAAAAAAAAAACAAAAAAGATACCTATAATATTACCTAAATTGGGTAATATTTTAAGTAATTCTTATGCTAGAAGCTAGAGTTATAAGAGATCAGATTTAGGGCAGTGTCTTTTTGGTGAGGTATTGGAGTCTGCACCATCTCACGTTCCTGTGCAGGAATTGGCAGCCAAAATTTGTAGCATGGGGGTGATACACTTGATGTTGATTTTAGGGAGACTAGATTGTTGGAGGTTGAGTTTTGCTTTCCAAAGTTGTGGTTGTGCTCTGGCGTGGCAAGGGAAACTTGAAGATTGTGGTTGAACTGCCAGTGTTCCATTAGCTGCAGTTTTCAGTTCAATCACAGGCTCAGGATTCTAACTCACACCTATTTGTCATTGGGAGGAGGAGTCAGGCAGGTGGTGATTCTTGCAGGATTTGTGAAGGGTTGATGTGACTATGGAACTTGTGAGGGGCATTGCAGCCTGGCTTGCCTACTCCAGCTGCAATTCCAGGAAATGCATATAGAAATATTATGGATTTAGAGGATTGTTTTTATATACTGCTCCTTTGCATCCTGGTGACTGTGGGAGGTTTGCATTTAGTGAGCTTGCTTGTAATTTTAAAGAACCCACAAAGCAATATCACTGGAAAGTTTTGTCTCAAAAAAGGGCTAATAGCCCTACATTATGTCAAAAATTTGTTGCTACTTCAATACAAGAAGTTAGGACTTTGAATCTTCCAGTGTATATTATTCATTATATGGATGATATTTTATTAGCTGATCCCTCTGAAGGAGTTTTACTACAAGCCTTTGCTCTTATACAACAAGGTTTAAAATCTTGGGGATTAGTTGTTGCTCCAGAAAATACTCAAAAACAATATCCTTTTCAATATTTGGGACATCAGTTATATCCTAAACAAATTTTGGCACAGAAAATTCAAATAAGAAAAGATAATTTACTTATTATAAATGATTTTCAAAAGCTGTTAGGAGATGTTAATAAGACCTTATCTTAAGCTTACCACAGGAGAATTTAAATCTCTGATATTCTCAAGAGGAACACAAATCCTAATTCCCCAAGACAATTAACTGATGAGGGGTGAATAGCTTTGCAGAAAGAAGAAGAAGCTAATAGTCAACAACAGACACATTATGTAGACTATGATCAATTGTTGGCTGTTTGCTTTCTTGCTACCTCTCATCCACCCATAGCAGTTCTTTGGCAAAAGGGATCATTAATGTGGATTCATTTTTCTTTGTCTCCAAGTAAAATTTTAACATCCTTTTATGAAGCTGTTGCTGTGTTAATACAGAATTGTAGAATAAGATCATGAAAGTATTTTGGAAAAGAATCTGATAAAATATTTTTTCCTAGCTGGGCAGTGGTGGTGCACACCTTTAATCCTAGCACTTGGGAGGCAGAGGCAGAAGGATTTCTGAGTTCGAGGCCAGCCTGGTCTACAGAGTGAGTTCCAGGACAGCCAGGACTACACAGAGAAACCCTGTCTGGAAAAGAAAAAAAATTCCTTATTCTAAACAGCAATTAAATTGGTATTGCAGAGTAGTGATATTTAACCTATTGCACATGCAAATTTTTCAGACAAAATTGATAAACATTATCCAAAAGACAAGTTGTTACAATTTGCCTCTATGCATGCTTTCATATTTCCTGTAAATTTATGGATGCAGCCCATAGAGAATGCACTTACTGTATTTACAGATGGGCTCATCTAATGGGAAGGCAGCATATGTAATTGGATCACATGTTCATTCTCTTGAGTTTCCCTCTGCTTCAGCACAAATATTTGAATTACATGTTATAGCCACTGTTTTTGAAATGTTGAAAAATCAAGCTTTCAATTTGTGTACTGATAGCCAATATATAGCTCATGGCTTACAATTGCTTGAAACCATTTCTTTTTTAGATAATTCTAATTCTAAAATTTTGCAATTATTTATGCAAATACAACTCAATTTAAGAGAATGCACTGTTGTACTGTTCCTTACTTTATAAAACATTTAAGAGCTCATATTAGATTGCCCAGACCCCTTAGTGAGGGCAATGCCACACCATATTTATATACCAGGCAAACTATAGGCCTTCCACAGGAACAATTAAACATTCTTATTCTTGACATCATCATCAAAATAGTAATAGCTTGAGACAACAATTTGGTATTTCTAGAGAATGTATGTGCACATTGAATTGTAAAGACTTGTCCTCAGTGTCCTCAATTTCTTCTTGTACCACATAATGGTGTTAATCCTTGAGGACTCATACCTAATCAATTATGGCAAATAGATGTTACTCATATTTCTGATTTTGGAAAATTAAAATATGTGCATGTCACTATTGATAACTTCTCGGGCTTTCTTGTTGCAACTGCTTTAACAGGAGAAGCAACTAAAAATGCAATTAGTCACTACCTACATTTTTCTATGGTGGGTGTTCTAAATCAGATTAAAGCAGATAATGGAACTGGCTATTACAGTCAAGCATTTGAGATGTTTTGTTGACAATTTAATGTTACTCATATTATTGGAACTCCTTATAATCCTCAAGGACAAAGTACTGTGAAATTATACAGCTACAGTGTACTCATATACATAAAATGAATAATTCTTTTAAAAAAAAAGAAAAGAAGAGAGGGGAATTGTATCCCTGTACACCATAAATTTATTTAAATCATACTCTTTTAATTTTAAAAATTTTAAAATTTGGATGCCAATGAACTCTGCTGAGTGTCTATGGCACCTTACAACTAGGCATACTTATGCACAGATGAAATGGAAGGATCCACATATTGGCATATGGCATGGTCCTGATCAGGTATTTAATATTGGGAAGAGGGCATGTTTGTGTTCTTTCCCAGGATGCTGAAGGACTGTGTTGGCTTCCAGAGTGGTTGGTGACATGCTGATGCCAGGACAAAAAAATGATGCTGACTGTGAGCTTGCTGAATGCCCTGACAATGGTGACAGGGAAGCTTTATTGGACATATGTTCCTGATTCACCTTTGCTTACCTATATCCCAGACTGGACAAGCTGCCTTGCTTCAAGCTTTTAGACCTTGTGGGACAGAGAACATGGAGACTGTGGAAACTGACTTCAAAACTTAATCAAATAGAGAAATTATAATGACTCTTCTCTTTCCTTTAATGTGACCATTAATTCTGACTCAATCATGGACTGGTCTAGAAATCATTTCAATATTGGAAATAACAGTTTTCATTTGGAAGGCTGGTTCTGGACATTTTCAGAGACATATTTGAAAATTAACAGCTGCTTTGTATGAAGTTACATTTGCAATAAATAAAATTGGGACACAATCTGGATTTTGAACAAATGTTAGCACATGTGTTAAGGCTTTTAATCTTTTATTAGTTGATCATGTTAAAATTACTTTTGTTTCTTCCAAAGTACTTAATGTAAGCTGTATTGATTGCACACTTTTCAATTGTGTTAGTGTATTGAAATCTGGCATGTCTGTTATGATGGTCTATCAACCAGCTTTTGTTTTATTGTCTGTGAATATTACAGGACCTTGGTATTCTGAAAAAAACTTGTGAGTACTAGAAGAAATGAGTTAGGCTTTAAGCAGAAGCAAGAGGGTAGTGGGCTTGATTATTGCCAGTACAGCAGCTTTGATTACATTAATTGCTAGCACCACTGCTTCTGCACAAGAAGTTAAGACAGGTACTTTTGTTAATCATTTAGCAAAAACTGTTACTAATATTCTGAGTATTCAAGAGGATTTAGATAGGCATTCCTTTCTTACTCATCATGGAATATGCATTATCAAAGCAATGTATTTATGTCTTAGGTTGGTAAGGCTCTGTGCAGAAACTTACCTGTCTCTGACTGCCAGCCTGATAAATTAATAACTCTGTCTGGGGGTCCATTTTTAGTTTCAAGACATGCATTTTATAAAATTAGCCTGGAACAACAGGCTAATTTTCTTTATGATACTATTCAAATTATTGGAGAAGAGGGTCAGAGTTTAAGAGTAAAAAGCCATCTCAAGTGTCATGCCAAATACCAATAGATTTGTGTTACTTCTAAAATTGACAATGACAGTCACTATAATTGGGAGAAAGTTCAAAGATACTTGCAGGGTATTTGGCATAATTCTAACACCTCTCTGAATGTTTTAACTTTGCATAGCGAGATTATGGTTTTAAAGAATGCTGCTCCACTGAGCTTTAATGCTGCAGATATTGCTGATAAAATTATTTGTGGCCTGAGGTCAGTATTTCCATCTTGGTCAAGCTTCAAGAATGGCTTATATAGTTTGATCATGCTAGCTCTTCTTGTCCTGGGAATACTTTTATTCCTGCCCATTGTGATAACACTTGCTTTTAACAACATCAATACGTTGGCAGCCAAAATGCATGTCTTGAAACTAAAAATGGACCCCCAGACAGAGTTATTAATTTATCAGGCTGGCAGTCAGAGACAGGTAAGTTTCTGCACAGAGCCTTACCAACCTAAAACATAAATACATAGCTTTGATAATGCATATACCATGATGAGGAAGAAGGGCATTATTTTCTGTACAACCTGAGACAAGCACAGTCTTGCTTATGAAATAAAAAGGGAGGAGATGTGGAGAGCTTTTGGGGCCACTTCTAGAAACTTGGCAGGAATTTGACGTTGGGCCAGGACAAGGAAGTAGGCTTCAGGCAAGAATTTGACATTGGTCCAGGATAGGGAAGTAGGCTCAGATATCTTGTTCATTCTAATAAGCCCCTAGAAACAGTGATTATGGAACTTAGTTTATTGCCTTGCTTGTTCCATTACCTAGAACTGACCTTATTCTGTGCATGTTTTTAGCGTGGTATAAAAGCAGACTGGGAAAAAATAAACCTGCTTCAGCCTCAGAACTAGCTGGAGTCACGCTACAGTGTTGTCTAATTGTCTTTTTTTCTTTTTAATCCTTGCTCCCTCCCTGGAGAACCTGTTGACTGACTGAGATGGCTTGGTCACAAAAGCTCATGCCAGACCCAGTGTCTTTCCCTACTGCCTTCGGATCAGGTTGTAAAGCTCTCAGCTCCAGGGCCATGCCTGCATGCATGCCACCACAATCTCCACCATAACAGACTAATCTTCTGAAACCGTAAGCAAGCCTCTAGTCAAGTGCTTTCTTTTCTAAAACTTGCCTTAGTCATGAACCAGTGACTAAGACAACACCCAGCACCCACCTCTGTCTTTCACACATGTGCATGTGAACATGTGTACCCAAAAACAGGATGGGCATTGAACTAGGTGTGGGCATACCTAGCCTACAGTTCTACTTTGAAGGCAGAGAAGAGGATCATCACAAGTTTAAGCCCAGTCTGGTCTGTGGAGCGAGTTCTAGGCCAGTTAGGGTTAAAAGTGAGATCCTGGGGATGGGGAGATTTCTTAGCTGTTAAGAGCATGTACTGTAACTGCAAAAGACCTGAGCTCAGTTCCCAGTAACCACATTAGATGGCTCGCAACCACCTGTAACTCTAGTTCCAGGTCAGAACCTATGTGGGTACCTGTACTCATCTGCACATACTTATACTTAATTTAAAATATTTTTTTTGAGACAGGGTTTCTCTGTGTAGCCCTGGATGTCCTGTAACTCACTCTGTAGACCAGGCTGGCCTCAAACTCAGGGATTCATCTACCTCCATTTTTAAAGTGTTGGTAATAAAAGCAGGGGCCACCATGTCTGTGACCCTCCCTGTCCTCAGGGATCATTGGCTAATATTGGTCCATGAGGGCAAAGGAAGCTCTGTGAGTGTGTATGGTGTAGAAGACACACAACAGGCAGACAGATAGATCAACTTTACTTGGAGTGACCCAAGGCTTCTTTTGTTTGGGGGGATGGGAGGGTAGAAACATCCAAGATGGGCAAAGGTCATTGACTGAGGGCTGAGGGTACCAAAATGTCTCATTAGCATGGGGAAGCATTTCAGGAATCTCAGATACTGGCTAAATGGGTTTTTATCAAGAGAAAGGAAGTTGAGCCTGTAATCTTTACCAAGGCTATGTGGCATTCTGCAGGTAGAGGTGTGTGTGTGTGGGGGTTAAACTCTCGAGGCAAGGTCCCCTGCCAATGAAGGCAGTTCTCCATATTAGTGCCAAGCTCCAGAAGGCTATCAGACAATAGTAGACTTCAACCTTAATTAGCAGAGTTTCTTCACACATGTTTTAACAGGTTATCTTAATTTATTTCATTCTGTCACATGTTTAGATTCGCCTTTCCTTTGTGTGTGTGTGTGTGTGTGTGTGTGTGTGTGTGTGTGTGTGTGTGT
>JANHMN010000003.1:31794795-31829859 GCA_030674055.1 Rhabdomys pumilio | reverse complement strand
TGCTCTTCCAGAGGTCCTGAGTTCAATTCCCAGCAACTACATGGTGGCTCACAACCATCTGTAATGGGATCTGATGCCCTCTTCTGGTGTGTCTGAAGACAGCTACAGTGTACTCACATAAATAAAACAAATCTTAAAACAAAACTAAGACTTCCTGAAATTTTCCTTTAAAAAGGATTCTTGCTCTTGAAAACAGGAAAAATCTGGAGAATCAAACTATATGCTAAAGAAACAGACCGTGGGGATAGAATTAATCAATCCTAACCAAAAATCAGCCAATCCCTATACTAAATAGGATAGGAGTATGAATTAATCAGACTGTCAGCCCATTGACTGATAAAACTCATTGTGACTGGACATCTCAAATTAACATCTCAAGTCAGAGGACTTATAAGAGTCTAAAACTTGTCTAATATCCAAAACCTTTAATCTAGGAACTTCTCTTATTCTGATGCCTGTTGTTGTAACTTGTGGGTTAACTCATCTGAACAACAGCAATGTTACTGAAAGAGACTACTCAGTGGGCATGTGCTAATTGTTTGACTAAGTGTGCCAAAATAAGTTCATTGGGACTTAGAGGTATTAAAACAACAGTTATATTCCCTTTCAGAAATAACTTCTCATGAGATAAAGAAAACTACACATGGCCTTTGAAAAACAAAGCTGAAAAACCCTCTTGTTTCTATGCTAATTGATCAAGAAAATTTGATTGAAAAATTGGCATGGTTAAAAAAAAAAAGAGATCGAGAAAAAACATAGAAATAAATGAGATAATACCAGTCTTTGTCCTCTTGGTCCCTCTGGCTAACTGCTCTGATATCATCCATGGCTTGGCCTTTAATTCTCATTCTGATTGCACTAATGGCAGGCCAGCACATTTTAAATTATATGGCCAATTATGTATCAGTTCAGTAAAATTAATGGTCCTTAGGACCAAACTACGCCTCTTTAGAACTGAATGAGTCTATGACTTGATTCATTCACTAAGACTAGTTAGGAATGGAACAAAACCCAGACCTACAGTATACGACTGACTCCATGGTAGAAGTACCATTCAGACTGTAAAACTCAGCTCATAGACAGCACCACCTGCCAAAACCAAAACAAAGATAGTCCATCAAAGCCCATAGTTGTGGGAAAGTCTCTAGCTGCACAACCCTTACTTTTTGGCCTCTATAGTTTTGCTTCTGGCTATCTGTCCTTGTTAACTAAAGTATGTTAGCCCAGGATATGATTTGGTGCTAAAAAGCTCACTCTGAAGAAGGCTTGGTGCTACTGTGGAATCTTGAACACCCAGTGTAGTCCCCAGCTGGCTAATAAAGACTATCTATTGACTTAAACCCATGTTTGACCAAGCAGTCTTCTCCAGTAAACATCCCACAGAACTATGACTGGGAATTATAGAGTGGCTGATACCCAGGCTGGCCTTGAACTCCAATCTCATAATACTCATCTTGCCTCAGCCTTCCCAGACCTGGGAGTACAGAAGTAAGCCAACACACCCAGATGTTTTGTTCAACATCTTAATTTGCAGAAGAATGATGAACTGACATCTTTGCCCACAAATTTAGAAATAGAATAGTTTGCCAGCCCCATTCACTGAACTATCTGAACTTCATAGTCACTAAAATTTCATCTTGTTTTAAAATGCTTTCTGTTGATTTTTAAAAAGATTTTTTTTTAACCAGGTGGCAGTGACACTCCCCTTTAGTCCCAGCACTTGGGAGGCAGAGGCAGGCAGATCTCTCTGAGTTCAAGGCCAACCTGGTCTACAAAAGTAGTTCCAGGATAGCCAGGGCTACACATAGAAACCCTGTCTCAAAACAACAGCAACAAAGATTTTATTTTATGTGAGTGTTTTGCCTCCACATGTCTATACACAATGTGTGCAGTGCCTGTGGAAGCCAGAAGAGGGCGACAGCTTCCTTGAAACTGAGTTATAGATGGTTGAGATCTGTTGTATGGGTTCAGGGAACTAAACTCCAATCCTAAAAAAAAAGCAGCAGGTCTTCTTAACTGTTGAACCATCTCTCTTAGCTCTCTGTGAATCATCAAATAGAGAGTCTACTGTAACTCAAAACCTTGCCTAAATGGATGTAGAGATTGAAAATAGTCTTGCTGTGATGTAATCATTGACGTTTTCTCGGACTCCAACGGACCCTTTTATTCGTTGCTTTGTGTAGTAGTTGTTGGGGTCCAGGAACCATCATACAAACCGTACAAACATTGATCTCAGTTAAGCAAGAGTAGTTTATTGAATGCATGCCCCAAGACTGATCGATCATAACCACAAAAAAGAACTCAGAGCATAATTGTGGCACCAGTCTGCTGTTACCACAGGCTTTTTATAGGAAAAGCCACGTTCAGAAGTGCAGAAGGCAGGGGTGGAGGCAGCTCTACGTTTTGGCTAACTAGACAAGGAATTATCAACTGACTTTTAAGCTGATTGGTCCTGAGTGAACTAAGAATGGGTGGTGAAAAGGGAGTTCCAGAGCACTGAGGTAACAAAGCATGAGAACGGCCGCCATACTGCTATGCCCTCTGAGGAGGAGTTGTCAGTGCCGTCTGTGGGTAATCACCTGAAAGCCTGAACTGAATTCTACCTTAGGAGCAAAATGGCTGCAGTTACAGTCAAAGGAGCCTCCACAGCAGCGGAAAGAGGGACTGACGGACCATTTCCCACAATCCCTTGACTGCTACCTTCCTGTTAGGATCCACCAGAGGGAGAAACTCTGGTGAGAAATTAGAAAATTAGGAAGAAGAAAGATGTATTCTGCCTAGTTCTGACAGCGGAAGCCATTCTGGCTGCCCCATCAGCACCAGAACTGGGTTTCAGGAGTCCCCGCGGGTCCAGTACACTGTGTGTGGCTTTGCCTCTGGCAGTTCTACCAACAGTGAATGGACACTAGCAGTAAAACTGCTGTTCCACCATACCTTCCTCCTGGCATCTGCAAGAGCTCACACCTCCAGTTTTGTTTCTCTTACTTTCTCTCCCTCCCCCTCTCTCTCCCTCACTGTCTCTCTCTGTCTCTGTCTCTCTGTCTCTCTGCCTCTCTCTCTCTCTTTTTTTTTTCTCTTTGAGACAGGGTTTCTCTCTGTAGACCCAGCTGTCCTGGAATTCGCTTTGTAGACCAGGCTGGCCTCAAATGTGCAGAGATCCTGCTGCCTTTGCCTCCTGAGTGCTGGGATAAAGGGTGTGCATCACCACGCCCAGCTCTCCTAGCCTCCTCTTGAGTTTATAACCATTTCCCTATTTTAAAATCTTAACTAGGGGCTGGGGAGGCAGCTCAGTCGATAAAAGCACTTTCCACAGCAGCCTGGTAACCTAAGCTGGATTCCTGGAACCCATGTTAAACTAAAAGAAAAAAATGGATCCAGTGGTAGTCACTCGTAATCCCAGTACTCCTACAGTGAGCTGTGAAGACAGAACCACTGGCCACACGGGGAACGATGCAGTGAGTGCAGCAACAGAAATAACAAGATGGCCAAGCTGGTAGAAGGTGAAAAACAGCTCCTCAAAGTTGTTCTCTCTCTCTCTCTCTCTCTCTCTCTCTCTCTCTCTCTCTCCCTCCCTCCCTCCCTCCCTCCCTCTCTCTCTCTCTCTCTCTCTCTCATACACCATGGCATACACATGACCCTACCACACAATTAAAAATCATCTGATTTAACTATCTAAAATATCTGTCTATAAAAAGATTTATTTGATGTGTGTGTTTTTGTCTTCATGTGTGCAGCATGTGTGCAGTGCCGAAGAAAGCCAGAAGGGGGCGTCAGATCACTTGGAACTGGAGTTACAGTTTGAGACTCCATGTGGGTGCTAGGAACCAAATTAGGGCCCTCTGCAAGAGCAGCAACTGTTCCTAACCACTGGGCCATCTTACCAGCCCTGGACATTTTTTTTCCTTGCATTAATTCAGACCTTGGCAAGATTCTTGATCAACTTTCCATTTATTGGCTTTCTCTCTTCTCTCTAGGGAAACATGTGTGTCAGGCTTCAAGTGTTCATTTAACAGTGGTCTCAATTTTTTTTAAAAAAATTGTACATTGAACCAATGTACATTTTTATTATTTATACCAATATATACATGATTATTTGCAGACTATACACTTGTTTTGCTTTTACAATGCATCTATTAAATATTACTAACTGGTGGAGAGAGACCACAACAGTTAAAATCACATACCAACTTTTGTTTGGTTGGTTTTTGTTTTCCTTTTTCTTTTTTGTTTTGACACATGATTTCTCTGTGTAACAGCCCTGGCCATCCTGGAACTCTCTGTAGACCAGGCTGGAATCGAACTCAGAGCTCTGCCTGCCTCTGCCTCCCCAGTGCTGGGACTAAAGATGTGTGCTATCACATCTGGCACGCACATGATATTCTTGAAGAGGACCTGAGTTCTGTTACCAGCAGCCACATGCCAACAGCTATCTGTAACTCCATTTCTGGGGGATTTGAAGCTCTCTTCCAACTTCCTCAGGCATGAGGCTCACACATGGTGCACATAAGTACATAAAGGCAAAAACACATGTACATATAAAAACCTTCTGAAATTTAGTAACGTGGGAGCTAGAGATGCCCAGCTTAGTGGTGGGATGCATGTTTTCCATGTCAGCATCACAGGCTCAATTCTCAGAACTAGCTTGTATACCTAAATGTTTCTGTGCTTGTTACAGTTTTACTAATGTCTTTTAAATTATTTTTATCTCTGTGTGTGATATGTATGTCTTCTGCAACAATGTCTTATGAGGTGTCTACTGATCTCAAATTCCTTGTGTAGCCAATAACTTTTTTGAGTTTCTTGTCCTCAAGTAATGGGATTGCAGCACTTGTTTAGAGACAGAGTTTGGCTGTGTTATTCTGACCAGCCTTGAACTCACTGTTACCCTGGCCGGCTTTGAACTCACTACATAATCCTGGCCTTGAACTCACTATGTTACCCTGCTGGTTTTAAACTCATTATGTAACCCTGACCAACCTTGAATTTGTGGAAATCCTACTGCCTTTGCCTCCCACGTGATAGGATTCTAAGCGTGAGCAACCTTGCACAGTATTTAATTCTGTTTTGTTAGAACATTTACCACCTGTAGAGTGCTCAGAAATCTCAGCATTCGGTTAAGACATTTGTCTAAGGTGCCACGTTCATTAAAATCACTAGAAACAAAGGAATGACATGTGACTGTTCAGTCACTGTTCTAAAGCAGGTGACCAAGGTCTCACCACCTTTGAAACACAAACCCTGTTAGAGGGTGTTTCACTGTTCACTAAATTGGTGAAGAGGAAGCCAAGATGTGTTTATATTCTTCATGGGGTTAGGGCCAAGGATATGAGATTAAAAGTCAGAGTTAGAGAAATATGGAGAGATCAGCTGTTGAAATTCAGACCTAGGACAAGGAGCTGAGGTGCCTATTTAACATACCAAAGTAGACCTGCCTCCAGGTTCTCCCAGCATCCCTCAGTCTCTACCTGTTACAGGGCATGGCTGACATACCCCGCCCTCTACCCTGAACTTTCCAGTGGAGGGGCTGGGCTTTCTCTCTCCCAGAGGCTATTCACTATATAACCCAGACATTTTGGTGTCCTCCCTCCCCCATAGCCTTCCCCCTTCCCACACTCTCCCTCCCCACTGTGTACATGCTTTTTCTCCCCCTTCCCCTTGCTTTTCTATCTCCTCATCTGTGTGGCTACTTGCCTTGACCTCCTGTGAGGTCACTGAACCCTCCTGAGAGCCCCCACCCCCAGTAAACCTGCCTTTATAGACTTTAATTTGGCTTGATTGGCTCATTTCACTGGTGGAGAACACATACATATCAACAGCTCCTGGGTGCACAGCGTTCCAAGCGCTACGGCTGTGGGACAGATGGGTTCCCCACATTCATCGATACATAGATACTCAGGTGGCTCTTAACTTGGGACGACTTAGGACGTTTTCGTTGGAATGATAGGGTTAAAACAGTATATATTCAGGGAGCCGTAAAATGGCTTAGCATGTAAACCTCTTGCTGTCAGGCTGAATCACCCGGCTACATAGTGAGATCCTGCCCCCGAAACAACAAAACAAAAGCTTAAGACAGCTGCTACTTAAGTCACGAATAAGCAGAGTTGTCCCCAGGGAAGAGTCATGTCGTCCATCATGCCACCAAACACTAAGTGGGAAAATGCTCAGTCTTCTAATTGTGTTTTCTCTATTGTTTATTTAGGATTAACTCTGGGTGGTGAGGAAGGAAGGGGGAGACCCTTTGACCTCATCTTTAACAGGGTATACACCAACTGGCTTCGGGGAAGTTGTCCCACACTGTCAGACACATGGCTGCTTTCCCTGGTGACGTTAGAAAACACATTTAAGACTGGCTTAAGAGAGACATCAAAGTTTGCTGCAAATGAGTACCTTCTGTTTATTCCACATACAGAAACTGGCTTCTAGAGCTGGGTATGGAAAAACAAACAAACAAATAAACAAACTGTCCTGGCTCTACCTGTGAAGGCCCTGGAGATGAAGGTCTAGTTCCTGATGACCAGGTCTTTATCCAGCTGAGAAAACTCCTGACCTTTTTGGCCAGTCCTAAGCTAGGGAGTGGGGACAATGGCATGAGACTCTTTCCTGATGAGGTGAATATCAGCTTGGGGCAGGCTCTTCCAGGCAAGTTCAAGGATTCCGTACTTGGTAATGCCTTTGGGACTAATGGTATGCACATTGTTCTGTTCAGGAAGGGGTATGACATTCTGGAACTCCAGAGGGATTTGTGGGGAGTGGGAGCCACCACAAACCAAGCAGTACAGTAGCCGCTGCCCGGGCATCAACTCCTCAGCCTCCACGGTCTCTTTGGAGATGAACTCTTGGGACTGGGGCTTTTCAGTCAGTAGCAGGTCCAGCAGCAGTCTCTGGATCCCGAGAGACTTGATCTGGTACAGGTCCATGAGCTGGTAAAACTTTTCCATCCAAGTAGCCTTGTCTTTGTCACACTGCTGCTGTAGCATCCGCAGAACATGGTAGAGCGCCACAAATGTCTCCCATGGAGGGATCTCTTCCTTTTTTTTGGAGATAGGCTTTTTCTCCAACTTAGGCAGTTTGGGATACCTGCTTTTACTTTTAAGATCCCCGAAGTCTTTTTGAAACATCAGTGCCAGGGTCTGATTGTTTATGGAAGAATGAGCATCGCTCAAAATGTCTCTTGTGGTAGGATCGAGAGACCGTGTCTCCATTTCATCCAGAGCACTGGATAACTGGTGCAGCCGGGCACTTCTGTATGGCTCTCCTAGAAGATGCCAGTGTATAACCTTTGGGTCTGTAACACTTTTGGTAGCTAATGACCCTGGTACAGGGACAGCTGAAGGTTTCAGCCAGCGATCCTGTTCTCTTCCCTTTATGGGAGGGATCACTTTCAGATGTTTGGGGCTCATGGGTTCTCTACTAGGTTTTAAAGACCTTGAATCCACAATCTGCTTATGACGGTGCACAATGGCTTCAAGTACTGCCAGGTGCAGCCACTGCAGGTCTCCTGTTTCGGTGAGGTCTTTGAGGAGTTGGCACAGTCTGTGAAAACTGTATCTAGAAAGTTCTTCTCCTGCCTCCATCTGTTTCAGGACGCCATGCAGCCACTCTATGTCTGATATCCCTATCTCTGAGTATTGTTCCTCTGCTGAGGAGATCTCGGGGAGATGCAGCCGCCCCATTGTTTGTCCTGCCAGAGAAGGATGATGCTTCAGAAACCACTTTGTTTTGAGATGCAGTCTGTGAGCTTCCATGGCCCTTCTAACCATCTGAGATGTGAATGGCATGATCATGCCTGCTATTTCATACTCTGAGATCACCTCCAGAAGGCGTAGGGGTTCCAGTTTATACTTCTCCATCAGCTCCCGCTCTTTATCCATCACCTTTGTCCTCAAGGATATCATGGGTGTCATTGGGGGTATCTTGGACACTATGACCTCCTCCTCCTTGAATATCTGTTTTGCTTCTGGTTCCTTGCTTTCCATCTCCTCAGATGCTGGTGCCTCTTTCCCAAGAGGGCTGCCCAGAGATATCAGTTTTATAGCACTCCCTTTGATCTCAGGGATTTTTTGAGGGAACATTTCCCGTCTTTGTAGGACCTTCTTTCTTTCTAGCTGTACCTTTAGCTTTTCTCTTTTTAACACTGCCTCTTCCTTCCTCTCTTCTTCCAGTAAGTGTTTCTTCTCTTCCTCTTCTATGTGGCCTACACTTTTCACCTCCTCCTCACCTGAGCTTTCTTCAATCTCTTCCTCTTTTTCCTCTTCTTCTTCCTCCTCTTTATGCACCTCCTTTTCCATCTTTTTCTTTTCTTTTTCTATCTCCTCTTTCCCTTTCTCTTCCCCTTTCTCTTCCCCTTTCTCTTCCCCTTCCTCTTCCCCTTTCTCTTCCCCTTTCTCTTCCCCTTTCTCTTCCCCTTTCTTCTTTTCCTCTTCCTCCACTTGTTCTTTCTCCTCTTTTGGTTCTGGTTCCTCCTCTTCCTCTTCCTCTTCCTCTTCCTCTTCTTCTTCCTCTTCCTCTTCTTCCTCCTCCTCCCATCCTGCCTCTCTTTCCTTCTCCTTTTCTTTCTTTTCTATCTCCTTCATTTCCTTCTCTCCTTCCCATTCCTCTATCTCTTTGACTTTCTTCTCCCTTTCCTCTTCCTCTACTTGTTCTTTCCCCTCTTTCCACTCTTCCTCTCCCTCCTCCTCTTTTTCCTCTCCCTCCTCCTTCCTCTCCTTTCTCTCCTCCTCTTCCAACTCAGCCTCTTCCTCAGCCTCCTCGCTTTCTTCCTCAGACAAACTTTCTTTATCTACCTCAACCAACAGGCTATCCATGTCCTGAGAAAAGTTCTCTTTACGTTCTACCTGTTCTAATAAGTTGTAAAACTTTTCCATCCCAGGAAGAATCCCCATGAAGCCTTTTCTCCTAATCCGTGGCCTTTTAAATAGAGCTTCCTCCTCCATCTCAAGGCCCTCCTCCTCCTCCTCTTCCCCCTCTTCCCCCTCTTCCTCCTCTTCCCCCTCTTCCTCCTCTTCCTCCTCCTCCTCCTCCTCCTCTAAGACCTCTACTGGCTCCCAGTCAAATTCCCCTTCTTCCTCGGCCATTATTCTCTGCTCTTGGGTTCTCAGCCTTCTCATCTGCCTGGCCAGACGTCTTTGCATCTTAGCTAGCTTCCTCTCCTCCATGATTACCTCTGGTTGCTCTTCTCCAGCATCCAACTCCTTCGCATCAAGTCTCTCCTCCTCTTCACTTAGCTTGCCCTCCTTAATCAACAGTGACCGATTTATCTTTGTCATCTTTGTTTCTTTCTGTGTCAGTTTCCTTGCTTTGTTGACTAGATTTTGAAGTGCCTTTAAGGATTTTCTAGTCTCTGCAGGTTCCTTGGAAACACTCTTCTCTCTATCCAATTTCCTAGTGGCTTTGGCTAATTTCCTTTCTTCGTGGGCCTGTATCCTCTGTTCTCTGATAAGCTCCAGACTCTCTCTGGCAGCATTCTTTTCCTCTGTGGCCAACAGTCTGTCTTCGTATGCTAGAATCTTCTCCTCCATCGACACTCTCTTCTTCATTAGATCTATCTTATGCGTGGCCAGCCTCCTTCTCCTTAAGATGGCTTCCTCCGTCTCTGTCACGGGGGGCTTTTCTGACTCTTCCATCAGCTTCATCTTCTCCTTGGCCACCCTTTTCATTTCGTAGGTCAGCTCCTCCCCTTCTTTAATAATCTCAGTCTCTTCTCTGACAAGTGTGCTACTCTGAATCACTTCCGTGATCTCCTCAGCTAACTTTACTTTTTCCACAGACAACTTCCCTTGCTTCTCTGCCAGAAGCTTGTCTGCCTCCTCCATTTTCTTCTCTGTGACAGCCAGCTTCTCTTTCTTCACCACAAAGACCTCTTTCTCCTCCTTCAGCTTCTTACTTAAGTTAATCAGCTTCTCTCTATATGTCTCCAGTTTGTCTTTTATGTCCTTTAATTGCTCCTTCCCCTTCAGGAGCTTTTGTTCCTTATCACGGAAAGCCTTTTCTCTTTGGGCCAGTCTTTCTTTTTCCAGAGACAGCATGTACTTCTCCTGGCCTAGACTTTCTTCCTCCTGGGCCAGTCTCGTCTTCTTTTCTTTGAGCTCTGTCTTTCTCTGGGCCATTCTCTCCCTCTCCTGGGCCTGTTTCTGTTTCTTCTCCCTCAGTTTCTCCCTCCTCTCTTGCAGGCTCTTCACCTCTTCAGGCGTTGTATCTTTCTTCCAGGCCAGTCTTTTCTCTTCCTCCATCTGCTGCTCTTCCTCCTGGGCCAGCATCTCCTCCTCCAGGGACAGGTTCTGCTCATCCAAGGCCAGCATCTCCTCCTCCTTAGCCAGAGCCTTGCTTTTCTCCACCAGTTTCTCTACATCCTCGTACAGCTCGTCTTCTTTCAGAGCCAGCTCCCTTCGCTCCCATTCCAGGCTCTTGGCCTCCTCTTTTATCTCCTTCTCCTCCAAGACCAGGTTCCTCTCCTTTTCCAGCATGGTTTCTATTTTCTGCGCCAAGACTGCTTTCACTTCTCCCACTTTATCTATTTTTTTTGCAAGTTTTTCTTCTTCATGAGCCATTTTCTCCAGCTTTCTGGCCAGTTTCTTTTTTTTCTGGGCCAGTAGCTCTGCTTCTTGGCTTAGAATTTCCTCTTGTTGGCCCAGAAAATTATCTTTCTCACCAAGGGTCATCTCTATGTGGGCCAGTTTTCCACCCTTGGTAGCCTTTTTCACATATTCTTGGGCCAGTTTTCTCTCCTCCTGGGCTAGCCTTTTCTCTTCCTGTGCAAGTTTCTCCTCCTCGCTTGCAAGCAGCCTCTTCTCCCTAGCCCGCAGTCTTACAGCTCGGGCTTGTTTCCACTCTGCCCTGGCCTGTCTCTGTGCCTCTCGGATCTGCTTTCTCTCTCTTCTGAGGACCTTTCTGTCTTCTGCTTCTTCTTCTATCTCTTCCTCTTCTTCCTCCTCCTCTTCTTCCTCCTCTTCAACTTCTATCTCTTCCTCTTCCTCTTCCTCTTCTTCCTCCTCCTCTTCCTCCCCTTCCTTGGACAGCATTTCCCCCAAATCCAATTCCTTCTCAGTTTTGGTCTGTGATACATTTTCCCAGATCTCTCTCCATTCATCCCATTTCAGCATCTTCTTCTCCGGTTTCTCTACTTCCTCACTTGGCGGCAGCTTTCCTTTGGCCAGAAGTCTCTTTTCTTCTTCTTCGTAATACTTCTTATCACATTCTTTCTTCCAGTCTTCCCAAAGCACTGTCCTCTGAGTCTGGGCTTTCTGCCATTCATCCCAAGACTTCTTCCACTCTATCCAAGACAGCCTTCTCTCAGCTGCCTCTTGTATTGCTTTTGGTTCAATCATTTGCTCCTCCTTCTTCTCCTCCTCCTTCCCCTTCTCTGCTCCTTCCTCCTCCTCCCATGTTCTTCTTCTTTCTTCTCTTCCTCTTCCTTCTCCTCCTTCTTCTCCTTCAGCTATTTCTTCTGATTTCAGAGTCACAGCCAGCTCTTCTGCTGAGACGGTCTCTTCTATCCTTTCATATTCTTTTTTTTCCTGCCTAGCCAGCCTTCTAGCTCTCCTGCCCTTCCTGGGTCTCTGCTTCTCTTTGACTGTACCCTCTGGTTCTAAGAAAGCAACTTCTTTCTTTTTGTCCTTTTCCTGGGTTACTTCCTCCTCCTCCTGTAGTCCCTCTTTTTTTTCTAGTCTTTCCTCTCCAGCCTCTGGCATCTCTTCCTTACCTGTGACTTCCATACCCTCTGTAGTTGCTTCTTCGTCGATAGAAACTGGTTCTCCCTCTTGCCAGGCTTCTTCTCTAGCCTCAGCCTCAGCCTTGGCCTCAGCCTCAGCCTTGGCCTCAGCCTCGGCCTCGGCCTTGGCCTCGGCCTTGGCCTCAGCCTTGGCCTCAGCCTCAGCCTCAGCCTCAGCCTCAGCCTCGGCCTCAGCCTCAGCCTCAGCTCCCTTTTCTCCCTCCAATAAGGGGCATATTTCTTCAAAAAGTTCCCAGCTTGGATACTTACCTGCCAGGATCTCAGTAGCAGTAGCCACTAGCTCAGAGCTTAGATCAGCCACCATCCATGTTTGGGAATCAGCTATCCTCAGGTTTGTGAGCCGACAGAGATCATCCCGCCATTCATTGTCCGGAGGGAGAATCCTACCTGGTATTCCCCCGACACCCCGCCCAGAAACTTTTTGAATTCTCTTCCTTGGTAGTGGTAGTGGAGGTGGTGCTGGAGGAGGAGGAAGAGTAAGAGGTAGAGGAGGAGGTAGAAGAGAAGGTTCGGCTACCACAGGAGGCAAGAGTTCCTCTGGCTCAGCTACAGCTATGGCTTCGACTGCTTTCTTCTTCTTCCTGGCCTTTCGGAGTTTGCGAGCTTTCTTGTCTTTTTTGTCTGTGATTCTTGGGTGAAGCCTTTTCCTTAGTCTCATGGCCACGGAAATGTGTTCCTTCAAGATATCTTTCTCTGAAATTTCAACCTCTTTGGGGCTCTTCAGTAGGCTACCAGCTGAAGTCCTGGAGTGGGTTATTTTGAGATCTGCCTGAGCTGCTTCTGCTTCACCCTGATCAATTATCTCCTGTTTCTGTTTAGCTGTGTCTTTCACCTTTCTGAGGCCTCGCAATATTTTCCGGGCTGGGGGGGGGGGGGGGGGAGATCAAGATATAAAGGTGAGGGAAGTACGGACGCTTTTAATAAAGAGTACAGAGGGGACTGGTGCCTGGTTTTTGTTTTTGTTTGTTTGTTTTGTTTTTAAAAGACATTCTCCCTCAGTGGGTATGTTCCCAGGTTGTACCTCCTTATCCAAAGTGGGGTGGGGCGTGGACCTTGAGGTCTTCCAGAGTCTGTGATCTCCTAGGAAAGTTCTCTGACTCAAGCTCTCCACTTGTCTTCCTCCCTTGTACCTCAGGACCCTCTCTAATCCTAACTAGCCTTTCTCTTAGGGATCCAGACCACGGGCCCAGCTGCCTCACACTTACCCCGTTTTCTGCCTGCTGACCGGATCTGTCTTTGGCTTTTGGTGGTTTTGACTTCCTGTACTTCAGGAGCTGGGGGAAGTAGGAGCAAGGAGATAGCCTGACTAGGTGCAGAAGACCCTGGGATTTCCAAAGAGAAATCAACCTTATCTCCTTTAGACATTGACAGGTTATCACTTAATCGCAGCTCTATTTGAGTGATGAGGGTTTGAATGTCTGTGGGTCGGAGCCCCAGAAGATGGTCCAGTGACTCCTCCCCAATCATCTCTTGCCTGTGAAAGTCAAGGAGAGAGAGAGAACTATGTTGAATCAGGCACAACAGGGGAGCAGGAAGAAGAGCAAATGCAGGGTTTAGCAGAGGGGCAAAGAAAGGACAGCGTATGATCCAGGAACCCAGAGTGGCGGTGAGGACGCACTGTGCAGGCGAAGCTGGATCTCCAACAAGGTAGGAGACAGGAAGGGAGAGGTGAAAGGATGGAAAAGGGCAGCTGAGGTCATCAGAAGGCAGTTTAGGAATCACAAGGGTTTATGAAAAAGTAGAAAGGCTGATTGGGAATGACAATGATCAGGGATAAAGATGGAGGGAAAGGAGGAAAAACTTGGCGTGGGGAGAAGATTAAAGCTAGCGGTAAAGAATCAAGATAGGTGCAAGCAACTCACTGCAACTCCTGGAAAATGCTTGGTTTCTGGATCAGGGTTAACAGTGAGCTCTTTGAATGGACTCCAGTATCGGGCATTATGGTCATGGCCTTGTTCCTCACTCTTTGGTCCTTGTCCATCAATCCCTGAGCCAGAGGCAAGGCAAAGAGATGAGTGATCATGCCTAGACGCTTCAGCCCCTCCCAGGATAGTTCTCGGATGAGCGGGTTGGGATGGGTCGAGTCATCCAGCAGACGGTGTGCTGTCTCTGAGCGCAGAGCTGGAGTCACCTGGTACGAGGCGAAGATCTGCCCCAGTGCACCAACGCAGCACTGGTACTTCAGCGGGTTGGCATGCACCATGATGTTGAGGATTGCCTCGATCAGGCTACTAATGGCCACGTCGCTCATCTTCTTCCCCAGCCAGCTGCGGTTTGTTTTGTCTGTGAGGACACTGTAAGTGATGTCCTTGGTTAGTCTCACCTCTAAGAAATCGTCATCCTCTTTCTTTGGAGCTTCTATTTCTTCACTCATCGCTCTCATCCTGCTTTGCCAGAAGAAGAACGGCTGACCCTTCTCCCATTCCAGCTCCCGCTGGGGTGCGTGCAGGCTGCACTTGAGGAATATTGGACTGCCTTCTGGCCAAAGACGGGCACGGATCACTGAGTTAGGGATGTGGCAATCTGGAGCAATAAGCCATTTCCTCTCGTGTCCGAAGTAGCATCGCAGTATCTCATAGGGGTTCAGTCCGTCCCAGGCAGTCAACTGCAACTGGGCGGGAATCACATAGTGAGTTGTGAATTGGGGTTGCTTGTCAAACTCACGCAACAACTCATTTCCCTCCGAAGGAACATAGTGGGAAGAGGTCAGTAGCACGGTGCTGCCATCTTCTTCTTCTTCTATGACGTGTGGCACATTATGATCAAAGGCAATAGCCCGCTTATTGGGAAGGTTTACCAGGCCTTCTAGGTCCTGTCTCCGTTGACCTTGGTAGCTATACTTAGGTACAAATAAGGTCTCAAAAGAAAAGAAGAAGCTTGGCATAAAAGGTTTGGGGATTTCCACCAGGTCATCTGTTATGGTCAGAAGGGCAAGGCGAGAGAGTATGGGTGGGGGGAACAGCTGTAAACAGGACACCAGATAAATACTCTGGTTGAAAGTCACAAGCAGGTCGGCCCGGTCATTGGCAAAGCAGAGTGGGCCAAAGTGCAGAGACGAGTCTAGCATGGCTATAAGTCTACCCTGAAAATCCCAGATGCGGACGGTGCCATCGGAACCGCCTGTGACAAAAATATTCAAGGCCAAGCAGATATCAAAGGAGGTGATGGGACACTGGTGCAGAGGCAACGTCTCTATGAATTTGGTGCCTTGCTTTGACCCAAAGGACATAAAATCATGGAACTTCCAGAGCCGTAGGCAGTTGGTATCCGTAATGGCACCTACAGCCTTTGGTAGGAGGACAAGGTGTTTTAGTGGGCAGCTGCTGAGAATGCAAGCCAAGGCCCTAAGTTGTAATCGGGTCCCGGTCAACACAGCTTCTGACAATTGTATGTAGTCATCTACTCCATAGGAACAGAGCAAAGAGTTTTCTCGAGTAGTCAGAAGACCCCCATAAAATACTGACAGAGCCAGTACGGCCCCAAAGTGAAGAATTTTCTCAATCCTGGCACAGCTGTGCTGAGACAGCACTCTTACTGAGCCGCTCTGATGCCCAGAGAATATCAGTCCTTCCAGCCCCCGCCCCAGATGGAAATTCCCGTAAGCCAGGCACTGAACGAAGTCCTGAGCATCCGGTGAAGTGCACAGGAGATACTTGACTGGGCAAGGGTTGCGGCTGGTGTCAAACACCAGCACCTCTGAGGTGCCCGTCGCTACGAAAAGTTCCTCTTTAATTGGATCATAGGCCCAGTCCACAGCATGGTCGAGGATTGAGAAAGGCCAAGTGATAAGCAGAAGGTCCCCTGTTACAGGAGACACAAAGCGCAACAGGCCGTCCTCAGTGGCACACAGGATCCGGAAGCAGTTCTCCCTACAGCGGACTCGATGTAACTGCTGGGGAACGGAACCACAGACATTGAAGAGGCTGTAGAAGCTGGGCAGACGGCGCAAGGAAAACTGATGCGCTGTCTGGCAGAAGAAAGTTATGTCGTCGATAAACTGGAGGCCATAGAGCTCCTCACCAAGTTCCAAGTGCCGGAGCAGGTTCCCCGAGGTAAGGTTCCACTCCTTGATTACGCCTTCCTTGCCGGCCGTCAGCAGAGTGTGGGCCTCTGAGCGGCTCTGTATACACACCACTAAGGTGGGATGGGCTCTGAAGCTGTGGAGAGAGGGGCTCTGGCTTTGAAGGAAGGTCCATACGTAGACCTCCCCAGCCTTATTCCCAGCATAGAGAAGACTCTCCTCTATGCTCGTGAAGCAGCAGCTCATGGGAGAGCTGCAGTTGGTGGCCACAAACCTCTGTGCCTCTCCCAGTTGACCCTGGCCCTGGCGTTCAAGGACTCTCACTGTATTTTCACACAGGGCCACGAGGTAACCATTGGGGCCATTCAGGGCGATGTTTTGGACGATCTCGTCGCCAGAGATGAGAGATATTTGCATCATGTGGAGGCCCTTGCCAGTTTGTTCAATGGTCCAGGTGACTACTCCCCCCATGATGCCGGACATAAGCATCTTTGTTTCTGGATCGAAGCAGAGACAGCTGATATCAAAGCGGCAAGGCACAGTACACATGGATTTGAATGCCCTAAAATGGTCGCCAAAGAGCCTCAGGATCATGTCGCCACAGTAGGCCACGATGAAATGAAAGGAGCCTGTGTGCACCATTGCCTGGATAGGCCGCAGCCGCTCAGACATCGGGAATGTTCTCTTCTCAACCATGTCGTCAGTTCTGTTCTTCACCCACACTACAGCCTGCAAGACAGTAAAAGACGATAGAAGAGAAGAGAGCCAGTCAGCCATCTTCTATTCTTCCTTTTTCTCCTTCCTCCCCTTTTACTTTTTTTCCCTTCTTGACAAGGTCTCCCTGGCTAGCTTAGAATTTACTATATGGACCCGGTTGACCTCTTCCTCTTCCTCCTCTTCCTCTTCCTCTTCCTCCTCCCCCTCCTCCTCCTCCTCTTCTTCTTCTTCTATTTATTTATTTGTTTGTTTTGGTTTTTCTAGGACAGGATTTCCCTGCATAGCCCTGGCTGTCCTGGAACTCACTCTGTAGACCAGGCTGGCCTTGAACTCAGAAATCCGCCTGCCTCTGCCCCCCAAGTGCTGGGATCAAAGGTATGTGCCACCACCACCCGGATATTTGTTTATTTTTGACTGGGTCTGGCTTTGTATCTCAAGCTGGCTTTGAACTCCTGATCCTCTGGATATGCTAGGCACATCTCGGGCTCCTGAGCTCCGGGATGACAGGCACATAGCATCATGTCAGGTTTCCTTGTTTGTTTTGCCGTGGGGGTATCAGAAGACTGGAGTGACTTTTGCCTTCTAGGGAGTTGGGAAGAGGGTAGAGGAAGGGAAGCTTGATTCCTTTCACCAACTTAACATTGCTCATGAACTCTCCACTGAGTGAAGAACATGCATGGACAGTGTATGAAGGGAACCCGAGTCTGGATCCTAGTCATTCACAGGGTGGCTCTGAGGTTAGAGCTGCAAAGGTGTGGCCTTTGGAGGAACTAAGAAAGAGAAAACAAGTGGCCTTACCAGTGTTTCTTTTATGTAGGATGACACCCAGGAGAGAGAGGCAAAGAAATGGGCCTCAATGAAGTAATAGCATATAGGCGGCATAGTAAGAGGATAGCGAGATTCTTTGAATAGTATTTGGGATCGGTCAGTCAGCACGATTACGTCACTCTGTTCATCCACTGTGGGTTTCTGGGGAAGAGATATGGCATAAACTGAGGCTTAGGCACTAACATATTGGCAGGGTATGGGGGGGCAGGATCACAGCATTATCCCAAATTATACTGGTTTATCTTGGTTGTCAGCTTTACACACCTGGACAGAAAGATGCTCAATTAAAGGACTGCTTCAGTCAGATTTGCCTGTAGGCATGTCTAGAGGACATTTTCTTGGTTGATAATTGACAGTATCAGGGCCAGTCCCACGGGGGTTGGGGGGCACATTCCTAGGCAGGTGGCTGGTATGAAAGAGCTAACTGAGCAAATCAGAGGGAGTAAGCCAGTGCTTCTCCGTTGGTTGGTTTCTGTTTCAATCACCTACCCTGAGCCTTGGCTCCCTTGGTGATACTCTGTAAGATGGAATAACCCTCCCTTCCCCAACTTTCATTTGGTCAGTGTTTTACTGCAGCAACATAAGGCAAACTAAAATACACCCCACATCCCCTTCCCCTCCTAACTCTCGTTACCATCACCTGCGCATAGCATACGATACACTTGACAAGCACGTAAGAAACCCACGACACATAATGGACCAGAGTATGTGTTATAAGCACAGTAGAAAACTATGCTCTTCTGAAGGTGTAGTTAGTCATACCCAACCCCCAAGTCCATGTCTAAAAGGTATATAGATCAGAAAGGAGACATTTAACAAGTTACTCAAACAAGTCTATTACCTTAGAGCCACGTGCAATGTAACAGGACACCCCAAAATCAGCATAGCTTAGAATTACTAAAGATCAAAACTATAAGGAGCTAGAGAGCCGGTTCAGCAGTTAAGAACACTGGCTGCTCTTTCAGAGAGCCTGGCTTCAGTTCCCAGCACCCACACTGTAGCTCACAATGGCCTGTAACTCCAGCTTCAGGGAACCCAACACCCTCTTCTGCACTCCACAGGCACTGTGTACACGTGCAGGCAAAACACAACATATACAATAAAATAAATCTTTAATCTCTGTGAGTTCAAGGCCAGCCTGGTCCACAGAGTGAGTTCCAGGACAGTCAGGGCTACACAGAGAAACTCTGTCTCAAAAAAACAGAAACAAATAATGAAAACAAAAACAAAGAAACCCCACCAGCACAAATAAGACTTGTAGGATAGCTTATTTTGGCCAAGGAACAGAACATACACAGTGTACGATTCCACGGAGATAGTACATAAACATGAACTACGTACTAGAGGTCCATCTGGTCAGAGCCAGCCACAGCAAAGCTAAGGTTAGCAAATATTCTCTTTGCTATAGAGCGGGAATTTCGGTTTCCTTAAAAACACAGACGTATTATATGTTTTTATTTTAATCTCAGGTGTGCTGCTTCACAGCAGATGACTGGTTTGCCTTGTGCTCCAGCAGGGGCATGGTTTTGCCAGTGGCAGATAGTTTCTGTGGGTGTGTGATGATTGGAATTCTGGGAACTTTTCTGAGGATTTATAAATGCTAGAGCATTTATAACAAATGCAGAATGGGCTGTTTGTCCGATGATGGCTGGATGCTGCTGGTTTCAGTTTGTTGCAGTTTTTTAGCTGTCATATAAGAAGAGTCCAAAAGAAAAAATTATATATCCTACAAAGATCAAACTTGCCCCAAGGAGATCAATGCCCCTTGTCTTAGTTAGGGTTTCCTGAAGAAACACCATGACCTAAGCAACTCTTATAAAGGACAACATTTAATAGGGGCTGACTTATAGGTTCAGAGGTTCAGTCCATTATCGTCAAGACAGGAAACATGGCAGTGTCCAGGCAGGCTTGGCGCTGGAGGAGCTGAGAGTTCTACATCTTGTTCCAAAGGCAGCCAAGAGAATAATGTTTCCCACGTGGCTAGAAGGAGGGTCTCAAAGCCCATCCCCACAATAATAGACTTCTTCCAACAAGGCCACACCTCCTAATAGTGCCCCCAAATGTCTATGTCCCACTGTCACTATGCCTCACCGTTATGTCTGTACAATTATTTGGAAACTGGTAGCCCTCTTCTGTTGAGGTGACAACAATCGTCTGTCCTGATTCTTGCTTTCGTAGACCCTATATAGCTCTTGTGAAGTACCTATTACCATAAGATGGGTAGAGGCCAACCAATACTATGTAAATTCTCTATAAAAACTCATGCCTTACCTTGCTTTTTTGAATGACGTCATTTACAAGCCTTTGAAAGTCATTCCATCTGGGAATGAGCCTGGAGGAAGCCATCCTGGCCTGGTTTTCCCCTGGTCCTCCTTAGGACTGTTGCTTGCAGACCTGTGGATACCCAAAAGAGGAGTGCTTAGTTTGGCTCATGGTTTGGGTTTTGTTTCCCTTTGTTTCGTGATATCCTGTGTATCCTAGGGTGGCTTTGAACTTCCTGTATGGCAGAGGATGACTTCACCTCTGGCTCCTCTGCTCACAGCTTCTGAGTGCTGGGATTCCAGGCACGCCTGGCTTATGCAGTGCTAGAGATGGAACCCGGGGCTTCATGCATGCTAAGAGAGTGCCCCGCCACCAAGCTTCATCTCTAAACCCGCATTTCCTCATTTGTAAGATGAAAATGCCAATCTTGCCAGCTTTAAACTGTGATATATCTTCGTTATTACGAAGATCAGAATTCCTGAGAAAGCCTTGATGAGTCTGCCCTGAAGCAGCAGACAACTACCATTGGCTCCAGGATGCCTTGGGTTTCCATGTCTTTTCCTACTTTATCCCCTCCTCTCTTCCTCTCCTCCCTCTCCCTTTTGTGATCTCTTTTCTTCCCCTTCCCTTCTTCATACTCCCAGTTGCTCTGTAAACATGATGACTAAATTTATACTCTGGCCAGCAGAGGGCAGTGAAGGCCAACCATGACTGTCACAGGAAGGAACCCTCAGTCTCAGAAATGATTCCCAGGGGGCTATTCCCCCGGCCCGCTGCTCAAGGAACGTATTCGATTGCTTAGTACTTGTCCTTTTAGCCAGAGGCAGTGGTCTGCATCTAGAACCCCAGCACTCTGGGGACAAAGACAGGAAAACTTCTCTGAATTTGATCTCTCTGAATTTTTCCTCTATATAGTGAGTTCCACGACAGCTAAGACTGTTAGAGATACCTTATCTCAATGACTCCCAAATCCCCCAAAAATGAGGGGAGCAGAAGAGAAGGAAAGAAGGGCAAATTATCATGGACCCAACCCCAGCCCTACTGCAATGTAAACTCCTATATAAGACCCAATGATAACCTGGCTTTTAACAAGCTCTCTAGCTGATGTCTTGAACACTAAAGTGAAGAACCATTTGTTTAGAAAACTGTTGGAGTTCATGGACAGAATGGCTTGGGTCTTTTGAAACAAAGCCAGTAAAACCACCCCTCCAGTATGACTAAGCTTAGGCCCTGTGCTTGCAGAGAGAAGGTGGCAGGCAGAACATTTTGTAGAGTGGGTGGGAATCTGTTTGGAGAAGAAAAGAGATGTGTTCAAGACTACCTGTAATTCCAGTACTTGGACAGCTGAGGCAGGAGAACAGGATAGTGATTGGGGTCTAGGCTATCCTGGGTTAAATAGAGTGGCATGTGAGCCAGGACATTATGTGAGTGACCCTATCCCCAACCCTCAAATCAAGATGTAAGCGCTAATTCACAGTCCTGAACTCATCTATATCAGAGATAGGGAGGTTCTGCTAGCTCACTACTGTACACTAGTAGGCCAGCCCCACAGCCACAATTTACCTCACTGGTCCTTTTTAGTCCCCAGAACCAGAGATGAATGATATCATGTGTGGGAAATATGCAGGCCCTGCCAGTAGCGTCTATTGTTCTAAGTATACCACTGGGTCCCCCTTTTCTTCACCAGCCTACAAAAATTCACAGTCGGGATCCTTTGGGTTATCACTGCTGGGGGTAGGGGGAGAGTTGGGGGCACAAATAAGTCTTCATCAAGGTTTGTGTTTTCTGGCAGTCCTTCCTTGAGCTAATTCATCAGGTGACCCAGAGGAAACCTCTCCCCTAAGCCCTTCCCAACTTCATCCTTAGTCTCAGAGCTAATCCCTAAAAATGAGTCTGGAATGAGCTCTGGAGGACAGACAGCTTGATAACTCAGAAATGATTTATTGGTAGCACTCAGTCTGTAGTCAGAGTGATTAAGAGACAAAGGATTTGGGACTAAGATATGCTATTTTCTGTTGTCTGCAGAGAAAAACTCAAGTCTGTTGGGGTTTTTTGTTTGTTTTGTTTTACTTTTTCTTAAGTCCAATAAACAGTATCTGAGGAAAAGCAGGTGGCCTAAGAACCTTGCCTTAAATGAGATCTGCCTGCAGGGGGCGCTCTACTCCACCACACTGCATGCCTCTGGGCACTGTATTGACTTCGTAGAATCTAACAGCATATGAGATACAGACTTCTGTCTTTCTAGAGTTGACAGTTTAGCAGGAAAAGGAGACATCAACAAATAGCCACAAGATTAACAATGGGACAACTGGAGTGATGGGTTATTAATTTTTTTTCTGCAGCCTTTAACTGTTTCAAACTTAAATCCCACTGGTAATATCCATGGTGTGCTTGCTGGTATGTATGCACACTCATATGCATTTGAGCATGTCTGTTCAGGCTAGTCTTGAACTTTGAATCCTGCCTCAGTCTTTTGGAAAACTGGCTATTGTATCTGATATCATATCACAAAGTACTGTGAGTATATTTAACAGGAAGTGAGCACACAAAAGGAGGGTGATGTATGCCCCATGCTTTGAGATAGGACCCTGAATGAATTAAAAGGCAGGAATGCAGGTAGTTCACCTGGGACCAGAAGGGCCTCATTAGCTGACTATAAAACTAGAGAGGCCACCTTGGCTTACTCTGTTCTTTGAATGACATCACAGTTAAGGAGCTGAAGTCTGTCCACAGTCTTCTGGGAGCACAACTCTTGGACTCTGGGCAGATTCAGCAGGCTAGAATGCACTTAGCTTTCTTTATGGCTGACAAACATCCTTTAATATGGTGGGCTAGTTTCCAGTAAATAGGAGAGGTAGCTCAAATCCCTGGGGATAATAGCACCTAGCCACAAATACAGATAGCACAAGTCCACAAAGTACTGACCAGGCATTTTACATAATATGGTTTTAATTTTTTTTTTAATTCTGTGTATGTGTTGGGGGGGGGTATGTGCACATGAGTGCAGGTGCCCTGGAAGGTGGCCAGAAGAGTATGTCAGATCCCCTGGAACTTGAGTTACAGGTAGTTGTGAACTGTTTAACATGGGTGCAGGCGATTGGTCTCATGTCAGAGGTCCAAGACCATGTGCTCTTGACCTCTGAGCCATTTCCCTAGACCCCGTTTACTTCTTATGATGGTACTGTGAGTTAGCTATTATTCCCCCCTTAGCTTTTTAAGATGAACATGGAAAGAATATTGGGATACCGAGGGCCATATGAACAAAAAGTCACCATCTCACAGTTGGCCACCTGTCCTCTCTTCACAACAATGACCTGGTTATGTCCTTTCTGTATCTCTCTAAAAGTATGAGAGAGGTTGAGTATCCTGTACATATAGAGGCATAATACATATTCTACATATGTCTGTGTACAATATACATACATTCTCATTCTATCTAGAGATTAGCTCATATTAATATAGAGCTATACTTCATTTTGTAAAAGTTGCCAGGATATATGACTGATCATTCACCCACAATTGTATTAATAGATGTTGGTCCTGTGTATGTGGGGAGGGGGTATCTCATGTAGCCTAGGCTAGCATCGCCTTGCAGGGTAGCCAAAGAACTCCCAATCCTCCTGCCTCCACTTCCCAAGTGAATTTCCCTGTAAATTACAGACCCTCTACCAGTATATTTGGCTTGTTAATAGACATTGGGCAGTTTCCAGTCTTTAGTTACAACAATCCATGCCACAAATGACTACCTTTGTTGGTGTCTCATACTTTAAATTGTAAACTGAAACAGAAAACATATTTATATTTTAAGTATCACAGCTCATTATTGAAATTAATTTGTTTGTTTGTTTTTGAGACGGGGTTTCTCTGTGTAACTGCCTTGGCTGTCCTGGAATTTTCTTTGTAGACCAGGCTAGCCTCAAACCCAGAGACCTGACTGCCTCTGCCTCCTAAGTGCTGGGATTAAAGGTGTATGCTACCATATCCACGGAGATTAATCTTGATTATTGTATGTAAACTTTATTTTCTCTATTTCTGTGAACCAGCTGGTTTAGTTAGAGTTACTTACAAGAGTGTGGTTGAGGTTTTAGTCAGATGGGCATGGGCAGCTTACTATTGGCCATACCACTGAACAAAATCTTTCTCCCCTAGCAACCATTAACTTCAAGCCTATAGAGTCTCAGAGAAAGGTAGGCTTCATGAATTTTTATATAAAATTATGCCCCACAAAGTTCTAATTTGGTAGCCCAAGATGGCCCAGAACCCATTATGCAGTAACCCTCCTGTTCTCAGCCTTGTGAGTGCTGTCATTACAGGCCTGGTTTTATGTAAAAATTGAAGCTGGTCAGCATGGTACTGCATGCCTTCAGCCCCAACACCTGGAGGTAGAGGCAGGCAATCTTTGTGAGTTCAAGGCCAGTTTAGTGTACATTAAAAGTTCCAGGCCAGCCAATTACATGGGGAAACCTAGTCTCAAAAAATTAAACTAAAATCGTTTATGTAGGTATTTTTGCTAGGTATTACTGCTTGTGGTTACAATGCCTTGGATTAGATGATATGTTTTGCTGAGTGAATGGACAAGTGAATGACGCCTCTGATCTGTCATCTGAAATATGTGCTTTCTGTCATGTCACAATGAACACCTTCCCAGGACGAGGGTTTAAGCAGAAAGTGTATCCATGAGATCTGGAGGACTGAGCAATTCTAGTCAGTTGCCTCAGAATCCCTTATGGAGTGTGAGTGGCAACACCGTTTGGTTGTTTTTTAAAGGTCGAATCTTCATTCGTTTCTACGAGTGGATTAAATCTGGACATTCCCCAGACTGTAGGCACTCGACAAACACTAGTTACCCTCAGACTATGTCATTACTGAATGATTAGAAGAGAAAAGGCCTGCTAGGAAGCCCCTACGGGTCGTGATTCTGAGTCTCCCATCTCGGGGACTGGTCTGGAGGCGAGAGGAACACGGGGAGCCACGTCCTCATGTTCCGGCTCCCCGGAATCCACATGGGCGGGAGGTGGGTGTGTCCACCTCCGTCGGGCTGGAGCCGCGCCTGTTACCTGTGACAGGACTCCCGATAAGGGACAGCGAGCTCTGCGGCACCCGGAGCTCCTGTGTAGACGAACAGACCTAGAGGGGACCTGGGAAGCTACGCTGAAAATGATGTGGGAGGACCCCACCAACAGAACGGTTAGTCCCGCAGCCCCGCACCTGGCGGATTGACCCGGGCAACCAGAGCGAGCGCGTGTGCACGGTGGCACACGCACGCGTTCCAAAAGGAGGTGGGAAAAGAAATCCTCCGACTCCCGTCCGGAGGAGACCCCCAGCAATCCGGGGCCGAGTCGGCCCGAGAGCGCGCGTGCGCGAGGGCGCGCCGCCGCCGTCCCGCTCCGCCCAGCGCTGAAGGGGGTCTAGCGCACAGCTCCGGTCTTCCCGCCCCTCCCCAGGCTCGCAGGCTCGGAGTAGTAGACTCCCGCCCTGCGGAGAGGGACGGCGAAAGGTTCCCCGAGCAGAGGAAGAAGGCGGACGTGGCGAGGAGAAAGGAGAAACCGGTCGAACAGGGTGAAGAGCGAGGCTCCCGGGCTGGAGCCGACACAAGACACGCCTCCCTGCCTCACACCCCTCGGGGCTGCGGAAGTCCTCCAGAGACTGAAGCAGCGCCGAAGCGACCAATAGACTACGATTCCCAGAAGACGGTGCGGTGGCGTGCCTACGACTCCCGGCAGGCCTCGCGCGCCAGGCTCGCTTCAGCGCGCTGCTTCTTAGGGAGAAACTACAGTTCCCACGAGGCCTCGCGCGAAGCGGCTTGGAAGTGGGCAGCCTGGAAGTCACTCGGGCCACTGAGGCTGGCGGCGTCTCTAGTGAGCCGCGCTGTGCTGAACGCCGCGGTCCAGGAGCCCGCGGGGCGTGTGACCGGGACGCCTAGGTACGTGGCTCCCGGTGCAGGAGCAACCTCGGGCAAGGGTGGAGGGGATTTGGTAGCTGCTCGGACCCCGAGGGTCAGCGCAGGCGGGGTGACCAGGCGCACGGCCGGGTGTGGGCATCGGTTGTGGGGGGCGGCAGCCACGGGACTCACGCCCTCCGTACCCGGCGGGACTCGTGTCCGCATGGCTCAACTTTCGAGACGTGCAACCCGGCTCGGTGGGGAAGAGCTTGGAGTCCGGGAGACGTGGGTGCACGTCCCAGCTCTGCCACTCTGGAGCTGCGGTCTGGGAAAACCGCGCCGAACCTCGTTTTTGCCTTCGGTAAAACGGAGAAGGAGGAATTGTCTTTTGCTGGTGATTGTTCTGAGGTGTTGAGATCTGGTGAATAAGGCGTTTCACATTGAAGATACTTATTGCTGGTTTGCGCTATTGTTAGTTCCTGGAGAAATGAGGTGGAGATACTATAGATTGCCAATTAGTTGACCATGTGCATGTAAAGACCTGAGTCCATAGTTAACACTCAATGGAGAGTAGCTGCTGTATACTGCGATCATTTTGGTAAGAGCTTTTGCTTGTGAAGCAGAGAGACTCACGTTCAAATTTAGGTTTTGTCATGCACCAGCAAGCTGTGTGACCTTGGGCAAGTAACTTCACCCCTCTGTGCCTTAGTTTTCCCTTCTATGCTTAAATAAAAAGTGGAGATTTCAATGGAAGCCATCTCATCGAATTGTTTTGAAGATGTATAAGAACACCCTATGTAAATTGCTTAATACAGCTGCTGGCACATAGCAGTCTGTAAATGCTGTCATTTATTCAATGTTTCTGGGGAGCTTAGAGACTCTCTCTGAGTAGGGCTCTGACCAGATCTGGCGTTGAGTCCAGTTGACTTCCCCTTCTGCCAGACTAAGGTTTCTCATTTATAAAAATGGGACAATAGCAGTATTACCTTGGTAAGGGTGTGATGATTTGCTGAACACTAGGCTGAGCCATTCTCTACTGAGCAGCAGTTCGTATGGATTATGATTGTTCTTCAGTGTTCTCCATCTGGCCCAGAGGCTGTCTAACTGTGGGCTGTGACATGACAGCCCTGAGCTCCCCCACACATTCGCTCCCAGCCTCAGTGTCCCATCTGTGAAATGGTAATCATAGGACTTGTATGCCAGGATTGTTCTGACTCCAGGAGATATTTGGTGGTTAGCACAGGGCCCCGGGCACTTGATGAATGTACCTCTCTCTTTTTATGCAGTAAGCTATTTCTGATTCTGTTTGTACCTATAGGGCAGAGCGCAAGATTAGTGTCTCCCTCATTCTTAAAGTTTATGCAGCAAAGGTTAAATTGCTTTAGTATAAACATGTTTTAGTGTAACGACCGGAAGAGACTGTGCTGAACTGCCGTCAGCAACCCTTGTACGTGTGCTCCTCCAACCCAGCGTATTTCACTGCACTTCTGTATTTGTTGTTGTTGTTATTTGATATTGAGGATGGACCCCAGGGCCTTGTGCATGTTAAACACGCACTCTATAACTGCTGTAAACCCTGGACCCCAATGTGGCTCTGGATTCTGCGTCTTAGACACTAGCCCCCTCACCTCCAGCTCCTGACATGGAAATGACATTTTCTTGATGTCCCCTGATGGATGTTCTTGGGCCTTGTGAACTCAGCTTGTCAAATCGGAACACTTCCTCCTCTTTCCCCTCCTTGATTCAGTAGCCACCATCATAGTACATTGGCTCACAGTGACCTGGTTGCCCAAGGTGGTAATTCAGAAGTCTTCCCCATCCTTACCTTATCCAGTTGATTGGAGAGGAGGACAGAAGTATCAGTGCCCTGTTACAGAAGTATCACATCATTGAACCCAAGCTGGAGATTTCTGTATCTTCTGAAGGTGGCCTTTTCTTGTGTTTCAAGACAGGGTCTCAAGTAACCCAAGTTGCCCTTAAGTTCACTATGTAGCCAAGGATAACGTTGAACTTCTAATCCTTGTGTCTGCAACTACTGGGATTTTAAGTGTAAACCTAGCTGTGGAGATAGGGCTTTCCTGCCAAGGTCCAATTGTTTCTTTTAGGTCAGCAAGCATGAACATAGGGTACACATATGTAGTATGTGCTCCATGTGTTCCAGAGAAAAATGGGGATTTGGCCAGACTGCGATGGTTACAGATGTGTCAGGAAGGCCTGGCTTTCAGGCAACTCATTTCCGTGGTCTTTAACCTGCCAAAGCCCAGCTGAGTTGATAATTTCTTTCTGAAAAGCTGCACTCTGTCAATGCATGAGAATATCCAGTGTGGGAAGGCAACAACAACAACAACACACACACACACCATACTAGGGCAGGGGCTGAGAAGGATGGTGCTGGGTTTCTGTGAGGTTTACCCTGTGGCAGGATAAACCTGTGCTTGTGATTTCATTTTTGAGGTTGGCAAACTGGCCTTAATAAACTTCTGACGGCCCCACATTTATGTTTTTGTGTGTTTGGTTGGTTGGTTTTGTTTTTTAATCTGCAGTATCAAGGCAATGACTTAAAACAGATCCTGAGTTATCTCCCTTATAGTGACAACAGCAAATGTTTTTTAAACCTTTTGGGTAGAATGCTTTAAGAGTTAACTGTGAGCCTGGTGTTCAGATGTTGCAGTTGTTAGGCGGTAAATCAAAAATGGAATGTAGACCGTGCCATGATTGGTGTCCTTTTCTCCTGTAAAATATATTTGCCTATGTTTTTCAAGCTTAGGCTTCATACCTTGCAAAGGCTAAATTAAATGTACTTACATTTTAATAAAAGAATACAATATCATTTTCACTGGTATTTGTTTTCAGCTACTAGAATGAGAGGGAAGCTGCCAGGCCAATCTGTATGTTTATTTTTTAAGGTTTGTCATGGCCATTTCTGTCTGTTTGTCTCTCTCGTCTGTCTCTCTCTCTCTCTCTCTCTCTCTCTCTCTCTCTGTCTCTCTGTCTCTCTGTCTCTCTCTGTATGTGTGTGTGTGTGTGTGTGTCTCCCTTTCCCTCCCTCCCTGCCTCTCTCTTTCCTTCTGTGTGTGTGTGTGTGTGTGTGTGTGGTTGGTTGAATTTATGCAAAGAGAGTGTGCTAACGCACACTTGGCAATAGAACTGGCCAGGAGGATCAAGACTAGCCTGTGCTGTATTGAGATGCCCTGTTTCAAAATACCAGAGTATTCGAGACAGGTAACCTCACTGTAACAAGCCAAGCACTATGGAGGTATAGAAAGAAAACAGAGGGAACCACCTTCCACACCATAGTCTCATTTCCCTTGAGATAACTGCACATTTACACTGAGAGTAGTAAGTATCTAGCATCAGGTTTTGGAGCACCAGAGAGAACAAAATGGAGATCCCCTTGGCCTTGGCAGTTTGGCTATGTGTGTGTGTGTTTACTTGTGTCTATCTACATGTGCTTATATCAACTGTTTTCTGCCTCCCCCTCCCCTACTTCTTCCTTAAAAAAGAAAGAGTAGGGATCAAGACACACACACACACACACACACACACACACACACACTCTCATTCATTCCAGTCTGCTCCCATTTGTGTGTTGAGACATGGTCTTATATAGCCTAGCTGGCTTACACTCCCTTGGGTGTGGCATATTTTCTCCTGGGCTTCAGTTTCTGGATCTGAACATCAGAATGGAACTTTTGGAGTAGTTGTTGAGAGAAAAATGTACCAGACTTTTAAGGGTATTACAGTCTTTCAAATCCAGAGTCCCTCATGGGAAGAGCTACCCTAGTCATTGGAGATAACAGGAAAAAATACAGAAAAGTTAGAAAGCAGGTACCAGCTTGGAAATGTTGTACTCTGGGATGAGCAGCTTAGCTGCTTGGAATGAAGAGAAAATCTGCCCTGAAAAGGAAGTGTGGGGTTGGGGACTCATGGTGGAGCACCAGTAGGGAGTACCTGTCCTCATATTTGCAAGAAATAGGAAATACTTGAAGCCAGGCAGTGGTGGCGCATTCCTTTAATCCCAGCACTTGGGGGGCAGAGGCAGGTGGATTTCTGAGTTCGAGGCCAGCCTGGTCTACAGAGTGAGTTCCAGGACAGCCAGGGCTACACAGAGAAACCCTGTCTGGAAAAAAAAAAAAAAAAAGAAAGAAAGAAAGACTTGAAAGGGAGCACAGGTGGCAGCTCCGGATTTAAATCCCACTAACATAGAAGACACTTGTTGAGCTTCTCTTTCTTTCATTTATGAGATGTTTCCCAACGCCTTCTGTCCCTGTTTCGGGTTGGTGGAGATTGATGAGATGTCGTAAGATACTGGCCTGCTGGGCTGCTGTCAGCTCTGGGTCAGGCCGGGAGTTACTGTTCTTTATTTAATGTATGTGAGTACCACCATACCTGTCTTCAGACACACCAGAAGAGGGCATCAGATCCCATTACAGATGGTTGTGAGCCACCATGTGGTTGCTGGGAATTGAACTCAGAACCTCTAGAAGAGCAGTCAGTGCTCTGCTCTTAACCTCTGAGCCATCTCTCCAGCCCTGAGTTACTGTTCTTATCTTATTAAGTTGACCAATTTATTGGGTATCTTCCATGTGCCAGGATTTCTTCTAGGCACTGGAGGGTTTGACAGTGAATGAGCCAGGCAGGGTCTATTCTCTGTTTTTTCTCTTGCAGTGTAGCTCAGGCTGGCCTTGTACTCTCAGGCTTCTGTTCCTCCTCCCAGGTGCTGTGATTACAGACTCATGCCTGGCTCAGATAAAATCCTTGCTCTCTTTAGGGCTTGCAAACTACCTGGGGAGCTGGGCAGTAAAACCAGGTAGTTTTAAGGTTTTGTTTGATTAGAAGTTAGAAAACAAACCTGTTCATGCTACTTTCAGATGGTTTTAAGTCAGGGGGAAATGACAGGGTAAAAGGCCAGAGTGGCTGGTGGGGAGGGAGGGATGGTAGGGAGGGGGTGATTAATATAAAGCTTGATGATCAGGGATGGCTTCCTGAGGTGAGGGAGGGAAAGGCATGTGAGGTAAGACCAGAGTGAGCAATCAGTCACCTATGCCAAGAGTGGGGGGGGAAGGAAGATGGTTGGGGTCAGTCCAGGCAAAGGGAACAGCAAGTGCAGAGCCAGGAGGTTAAAATGAGCTTGCCACAGAAGCAATGTTGTTGTCATTCAGATAGGGTGGCTTTCTGTTCTCCAAGCTCACAGCACTTTGAAAGTTTGTAAAGTAACAATAATAAGAGTTGCTAACATTTAAGCAGCCTGGAGCTGCTGCCAGGTGCTTGGCTAAGTATCTCACATGTGCTCAGTTAACAGTTCCAGTAGTCTAATAGCACAGTTAACTTTATTGAACTCATTTTACAAATGAGATCACTGAAGCCTGGCTGTGGTGGCCCATGCCTTTCATCCTAGCACATGGAAGGCAGAGGCAGGTGGATCTCCATGAGTTCAAGGCCAGCCTGGTCCACAGAGTGAGTTTCAGGACAGCCAGGGCTACACTGTCTAGAAAAAACAAAAACAAGTCAAACAAAATCCCCAAACAAGACAAACAAAACCCCAAAACAAATGAGATCTCTGTAGAGACTGACACTCTTGATTGCAGACCCTCTTTATGAGGCAAAGACCAATGGGGGATGTGGACACAGCATTTCTTTTCCAGTTTGTGTGATAGGCAGAGCACTGCTAGCTGTGTTTAATACCTCATTCACACAGCAGTGGAACAGTATGGGATGCTGTGGCATCATGTCCACTGTCGGGGGTGCTCTAGGTTAAGCATCAGGGGCACAGCTTTTGCAAAGAGTTGAGAGCAGAGAGAAAAGAAAGCAGACTAAACAGAACAGAGTAGAGCAGAGCAGGAACAAGAGTGAGACAGGGAGGTGTGAGAATAGCAAGACAGCAAGAGATAGACTGAGAATTTGTGGGGTAGGGAAATCAGTGTGGGTTGTAAGGAAGGGCCAGGAGACTAGCGTGTATTTGAATGTACTTGTGATACTGAGGGAGCCTGGAAACCAACATGGGCCTTGATAAGCTGATAGGAGCCTTAGCCTAGCAGCAGTTGTTGTCCCTTTTGCCAGAGGTAAGGGAAATGACTTCTTTTGGCAGATGGGAACCGGTTTCACAAGTTCCTGAGGAATGCTGGCTTTTATCTAACCACCAGAAATCCTTCTATAGTCCAGCTTGAGTTCATTTCTAGATATGCGGACTACCTGAGACCTAAGAAGGGGCAAGATGGAGCTATACCTCTCAGCCAAACAGAGCAGGTGGATTCCAAATTTGTTAAGTTGCCAAGGTGATTTGCGCTCACCTCCTGTGACTGGCAGTGCCCGGTGTGTGAAAGACACGCAGTAACAGTACTGACTGAGTTGACCATATGAGGGAGCACTGTTCTGGGGGCTCTGTTGGGTAAGGGCTTTGATTCTTTAGTCCACTCCATGGGATAGCACAGTCACTATTTATTATCTGGGGAAACTGAGATTCAGAGAAGTTAAAGTCACCAAGTTAGTGACTCTTCCAGACCCTGTGTGACCTGTGGTCTGTCCACGAATGACAGATGGGCAGATGGGGTGGGTGCGCAGTGCAGCACCCTCTCCAGTCCCAGCCTCATTACCCCACATACCTCATCTGGGGAACTCCTGCAGCAGCTTCCAGATGCTTTGGGGTTGTGAGGTTGACTGCGACGCTGGGTCTGGGGTTTCTTTGATCCCAAGACCGGTTCTTCCATCTCCACTAAAATAACAAAAGTGGTCTGAGTATTTGGTAATACTGTGTGTTTTTCAGATGTGATCGTGGGTCCCACGACTCAGCCCTTATCTCTAGGATGTACATTCTGAAATTGCTGTGAGTGGACTGTTGGGATGCCCAGCATGTGCCCAGCAGTGCTTGGACGGGGGTGGAAAGTGGAGGCGGACAGGCTCGTGGGGGCGAGTAAGAACTGGAACAAGATTGGCCATGCGTTGGGAACGGTTGCAGCTGGGTGGGGAGGGCTTATTATAGCCTCCCTTTACCCTTGTGTGTTTGAAGTGTGTCGTCAAGAAAAGTTAGACTCCAGCACAGGAGATGTCACTCAGCATTTGTGTGGTTCAGGCTCAAGAGTATGTGTGGGGAATTCTCTGCCTCTGCTCAGTCCACTTACTTAATAAAATTCTTTGCTTCTGCTCCCCTTCTTCTTCATTATGCACGTCATTAAGTGGCTGGGGCTCTGGAAGCATTGAGTACCCCAGCCAGTCCCAGCAGCCACATGCTTCCTGTTTCAGTTGAGCCCATGGTGGCAGGGTCCTCCTGGGGCCCTTGGTCCCTAATCTGTTTCCTTCCAGGACCTGACTGTGAGGCTCCACCTACATTTTTTCCCCCCAAAGACTTGTTTCAACAGGAGGCCTCAGAGCCTCCCTTGATCAAGACAGGCAGAATGGCCCCCTGACACTCAGCCGTGGCTCTGCAGGGCTTTGTGAAGGTTCCACGAGGAGCCTGAAGCCAGCTTTTGGTTTACAGGCCGTTCTGTAGTGGGTGGCCATGGAAATGTCTGTTTTAATTCTTGGTTTTGACCAAAAAACGAAGAGGGCCAGCTTAGGACATTTTGGGGAGACCTGATATCTGGCCACCAGTGTGAATGCTACAACCAGCTTGTGTTCCCCAGGCACACCATGTCAAAGCTCCTGTAGCATTTGCTTTTTGCCAGTGTAACTTCCCAGCCCATGAAGCATCAGGCAGAGGAGCAGAAACCCTTGGGGTTTGGGGGCAGGGGAGTTTCTCTTGGCCCCTTTGCTTCCTGCAGGTCTTAGGAAGGTGTAAGATGTGACAGAGAGCTGGCACTCTTTGTTTTAGCTGAGGATCCTTTCTTCTCTAAGGCACCTTGTTCCAAACCAGACATTGTTAGGTTGGAGGCATGCATGTGTGTGTGGACCCACAGGGTCTGATCTGAGGGTTGGCAAAACCCGAATGCCGGCACGGTGCATTTGGTATTTATTATTCTCATGTATATGTATGTGTGCAGGTGTGCTTGCATGTGAAGACTTGTGGCTCTCATTCTTCAGGCACAGCCCGCTCCCCAACCTTCACTGGCCAGGGATCCACAAGTAGGCTAGGTTGGCTGGCCATCGCCCAGGGGTCAGGCCTGCCTCTGCCTCTCCACAGCTGGGACTCAGGCGCTCCCTTCTCTTACCTGGGCTCCGGGGTGGAACCGAATCCTCATGCTGCACAGCACTTGCTTTCTCTCTTGCTTTCTCAGCACCATTGCTAGGTAAGTACAGGGTTTCGTGTGGCCCAGGCTGACCTCAAACGCCTTCTGATCCTCTGCTTCTCAAGTGTTGTCTCTACAAGCATGTGCGTCATGTTGAGCTTTGAATTTTTCTTTAAAACTTTATGGGGAGACATGGGCCATGTGCTGTGGTATAGCCGTGGAGATAATTCTTTTGGCGACCTAGAAATAGACCTCAGGTTCAGATTTGGCACAGGTGCCTTCAGTGAATCATCTCCCAAGCCCCCAGATTTGATTTTTTTTTTGTTTGTTTTTGCCTTGTGTTTTGAGGCTGGGTCTCTCTCCACGGCCCTGGCTGTCATGGAATTCACGATGTAGAACAGACTTGGAGTCGAACTCCTAGAGATCTGCCTGCCTCTGCCTCCACCTTCACCTCTGCCTTCGCCTTCGCCTTCCCAGTGCTGAGATTAAAGGCTCCCCAGCTTCATTGTTTGTTTTTAGAGACAGGGTTTCTCTGTGTAGCCCTGGCTGTCCTGGAACTCACTCTGTAGCCCAGGCTGGCCTTGAACTCAGAGCTCTGCCTGCCTCTGGGACTAAAGGCAGGCGCCATCACCGCCCAGCCTAGGTTTGGTTTTGAAACTTACTTGGGGATCATTTTCTCATGAGAGCTGTGCTGGACCTGAAGGTTATCTAGCAGTGCAGCCTCCGTCCCTCACCTGTCTCACCATCCTGGGGCCCACTCAGGGTGAGGCTGGGAAACAGAGTCTCGAAGCTAAGCTAGGGCACAACCTGGAGCCTCAGCCTGGGGAAACAGACAGGCTGCTTAGGAATTCATGGCCAACTGTGTCCTGAGATTGAGGCCAGCCTGGGCTACATGAAACCTACCTCAAAGAAACAGGGAACACAATAGAACAGAAGGCCAAGAACACACCTCCGGGGATACAAGCCTGACTTTGATCCTACAACCCTTGTCTTGGAAGAAGAGAGAACAATTGCAAGTTCTTTTCATTTCCACACGTGTGGGAAAATATTGTTTAAAAAAAGCATAGAAAGCAAGGTAAAGAAGCTGTGTGCCATGTTGGATGGTAGCAAGCACTACCGTGAGGAGACTGACCAGGAGGGAATATGAAGTATTAGGTTGGAAGGTGTTGAAGTTTTAGGCAGCAGAGCCAGAGGACAGCCGTGGAGGAGGGGTGTGTGTGTGTGTGTGTGTGTGTGTGTGTGTGTGGTGGGGGATGTGCAGCGGTCATGAGGGGAGTAAGAGAAGAGGGAGGAGCTCCTGGGGGTAAGTGCAGCAGACTGACTTAGGGAGATGGGGGAGACAGAGGTGGAAGTGGTAAGAGCCTGTTCTTCCTTTTCTCTAAAATAACAAAAGAAACCTGAGTGTTGGTGATACTGGGCACACTGCGGCAGTGATGGTTAACTAGTACTGATGGGTCACACACTG
>JANHMN010000003.1:31778059-31794785 GCA_030674055.1 Rhabdomys pumilio | reverse complement strand
AACTAGTAGTGATGGGTCATACACTGCAGCAGTGATGGTTAACTAGTACTGATGGGTGAGCTGTAGCCACAGCTGTGTGGGTCACACACTGCAGCAGTGATGGTTAACTAGTCCGTAGCCACAGCTGTGTGGGTCACACACTGCAGCAGTGATGGTTAACTAGTACTGATGGGTGAGCCGTAGCCACAGCTGCATGGGCCAGAGCACACTAGACATCCAGGTTCCTTCATGGGAGACATGGTGGGCCCAGGTGCTTGCTAGTCTCCAGTTCCTCACATTGTATTGGGTTGGACCATAACCCGACTGTGGGTCTTGACTGTGGATTAAGAATGATGTAACATTGAGCCTTACGAAGTTAGGCCTAACAGCTTCCTTTCTTGAGCAAGAGGCCTTTGGTCACTCCTTCTCACTCTTAAGGGTTGGTGGCCAGAGACCAGACATCCTGTGTCTCATTCTTTCCTTTCACTGACTGGTCCTGCAGTGTTGATAACAACTCAGAGTAAGAACCCTTGCTCAGCTGTGGCTCCAAAACTTGGCTCTGGTGCAGTCTGACAAGAGTCCTTTTCCTACTGGACAGGACCTGGAGGTCAGTCTTCAGCCTTCTCAGCTTGGTGCCTAAGTGGTGATATCTGCTGGGGCTGCAATGAAAATGAAGTGGCTTGGGAAGAGGCCTGGGAGTCATGGTGTGGAGGAAGAAGAAAGCCCTTTGGCCCCTCCCATTTTCCACACCCTTACACTGACCAAAAAGATAGAAGTCCTCGAGGATCCCCAAAGGGACGGACTCCTAGGTGTAAGATAAATATAAAAGAGGCGGGGCCCAGCCTTGGAAGACCTGGGACAGAAGTTGCCTCAGTTGGTGTGTCTTTGGCTGCTGACAGTAATGATGACGGTAGTGGCAGCAGTAGCAAAAACAAGTCTAATGGTGTCTAATGTGTGCCAGACTCCATGCTAGGTATTTTACCTGCAGTAACTAACTTAAGCCACGCCTCCCAGCAACCCCTTCAGCTAACCCATTTACTCCTTTTGTAGAATTTAAATAACCCACTTGGGGGGGTCAAGTAGCTTTTCAGCCTTGTGTGCCCTTGCAGGGTTCTTAGGCCTGCAGGATCCCAGGCAAGCTGGGCCTGTCCAGAAAGCTCTGTGCTCGAGGTCCAGCATGCGTGAACATTTGAGCTTTTAACAATCCCCCAGGAGCTACCAGGGTCCGTGTCCAGGAGCCACATTTTGAGACTCATTGATCTATCATAGGAAGCATCAGAACTGGCTGGCAGTGAGATTTAGATAACAGAGAATCCCATAGGTCTCAGCAAGGGTTGATAGTAGCTATTCAAAATGGATGAGGACCCAGTCCCAGACCTTTGTGTCACTCTGCCATCGGCTGAGTACCTCTCATGACCCCTGGCTCCTTGTGGAGCTCCAGTTGGCACATCCTATAGGGCCCTATCCAGCAGCAGTTAAGGGCACCTCTTACTGTATGTCCCTTAAAGAGAGAAGAGATCTTGCTTTTATGCCCTGCCGCCTGATTCCTCTTAGGTCTCTTGGGGTAGCACTGGGGCAAATAACCTGACACACAATCCTGTCTGGGCAAATCGGAGGCCAGGGCCAGTGGCCGTGGGAGGAGCACACAAGAGTGTGTGAGGATCGGCTGTGCAAGCGTGGAGCAGCAGAACCAGGGTGTCCTGTGCCGTGCCGTTCATGCTGCACTTCCGAGACGTGTAATTACTCAGCTACTTAGCTGTGTGCTCTGTAATCATGACCAACTTTGAAAACCTGTGCGTAGTCCCGGTCCCCTAGGAGCCCTTTGTCCAGTCAGCTGCCAGACATTTTGTCTGAAAGTATAGGGACTCCCAAGTTGGGCACAACACTGGAGGTGCGTGCATACTTTTTGAAAGCTCACCCTGCTTGGCACCACCTGGGGGGTCCCCTCTGCTCCCTCCCACTCTTGAGCAAGCTGCTTCTCACATGGGCTCCACTCTGAGGACCCTGGCAGGGCTGTTGAGTAGACAGATGGGGAGGTTAACTGCAGGTTGCCAGCTCAAAATTGTGAATTCTGGTGGTTCTGTCCCAGTCCCCAACCATCTATGAAAGCGACATTCCTCTTACAGGCAGAATTTTCCTGACTATCTATCTGTGGACAGCGGTTGCCCTGGGAGACTACAGAGGGCCTGAGAAATGTGACTTAGCCTGTGTGCAAGGCCTGGGTCCTACTGGTCCCTGTATTGGTCTTGGGTAAGCCCATGGCCCCACAATATCTGTTTCTATGTCTGCAAGGTAGAGCTGGGAACGACCCATTGGGGGATTCAAGCTTGTGAAATCATGTGAAGGGCTTGGTGCCTGACGCACAGCCAGTGCCCCACCAGTGCATGGGGATTTGCTTGTTGCAGTTTCCTTTGGTTGCTTTTTCTTATTTTGCCAGATTTTTCTCAGGTAACTGATAGCTCCCTGCAGGCAAGAGCATTATGATTCTGGTTTACCACGGTTTGATAAAGGGAGTAGTAAGAGTTTTAATTTGGCTCTTCTGAGACAGGATCTTATGCTGACAGCCAGTCTGGCCTTGAACTTGCAGCAGTTTCTCTTGCCTCAGCCTCCCAAATGCCAGGCTTACAGGCAGGTGCGTCTGTCTGGAGGTTAAGCGCTCTAACTGTGAGCCAGGTGTGAGCAGCCTGTGATAACCCAGCTGAGAGTTATGGAACTGTTTTGTTTGGTTTTTTGTTTTTGTTTTGTTTTATGTTTTAAGACAGCCTCATGTAGCTCAGGTTGATCCCAAACTCGCTGTAACTCTGAATGACCTTGAAATCCTGTCTCGCCTTTCCAGTGCTGAGATCATCGTCGTAAGCTATTGGGCTCCATCTGTTACTGAGCGTTTTGATGGGCCAGAGCTATGACCTCACTGACTCCTGTTTCTATCCCAAGGTGGACACTAGTCTCTTCACAAGGGCATATTAGCCCAGCAGTCAAAAGCTGGACTCTCTGAGCTGTACTGCTTGGGTTGAAATCCCCTTTGCTATGTGACCTCTGTCCTGTGACTTCTGTCCAACACTCTGTAAAATAGGCATGGCCGTAGTTCTGACATAAAGGCTACCTGTGAGGCCCTGGAGAGACTGCAGTGTTTAGAGCAGCACCCTCCAAGGCTGGGTGGAAGAGTCTTCACAAAGTTTAATCATTAAGCCTCCAGCCTGTGCAGCCAGCACTGGCGGCGGAGGTGAGGGGCCCACCTGTGGGTGGGAAGGTTGTGAATGAAGCTGCTGGACTCAGGGCAGGGGTGCTGTGGCGCCGAGCCAGCCCTGGCTCAGCACAGAACAGGTGGCCTGTAACAGGCAGGCTTTGTTACCTTCGAGCTTTCTCCCAAACTCATTCAGACCCAAGACCACGTGTCTGATGAGTAAGGAATCCTGTTATTTCCCTTCCCCAAAGGGAATATTGGCAAAACAGCCTCTTTGGGAATGCGCCTGAATGCAGAGAGCAGCCATCTCAGGGGAACTCCAGTAGCTGGCATGGCCTGGAGGCCGCTGAATAAGTCGTTAGAAGCTGGCACGGCTGGTTCCCATTTCCGCATTCCAGACACCCACAGTGCAGGAGGCACCACCCCAGGTCGGCCTAGGGAGCTGGGGCAGGTGGCCCTTGCCTTGGGAAAAGCTGGGACAGGAGTCACACCTGGGGCCAACCTAGTAGCCACCTTCCTGGAGTGTGATCACGGCTGTGTTCCGGGACGCCTGGTAGGTGAACAATGTCTCCTAACTTCGGTAGCACCTTCCAGAGTAAGTTAATAATCTGTTTCTTCTTTGAGGGAACACTGGCTTTTAATTTTTTCTCTTTCTCTTACCGCCTCTTCTCTCATGAAGTGTTTTCCTGTCTGTTCCTAACACTGGAGAAAGGTAGGCCGAGTGTTGAAGTGAGAAGGAAATGAAAGCCATAGACTCCCAGGGAAAGAGTAGATGACTCTAGCTGAGCCCCTGCTGTTTGCAGACTTTGTTACCAGGGGCTGCGGGTGCCCCAGCCTGATATGCATGCTATGTGGTCGTCTGTGAATCCTGATCCCTCTGGGGCCTCAGTTTCCTCTTTTGGGGTGGGGGGGAATAGGAAGTAGCAGTAGTACCCACTGAGTTGTCGTGCTAAGTGCCCCAGGTCCTCTGGCCCTGTGCCTGTAGCCCCATGCTCCCTGCTTTGGCCTCTCCCTGGCTGTGTCCTCTGCCTGTGGATGTAGTTGGGGTGGCAGTCACGTAGCCATTCTCAGACTGACCTTCCAAAGCCACCCCCTCCTCCTGTCTCTGCTCAGACGTTCCATCCCTCTCAGCCTTCCTCTCAGCCACCCTGGAGCCTCCGGAGGCCACTGGAGTTTTCTTTCACCTGCTTCCCAATTGTTGGCTTTGTGGCAGCACAGACAAGGCCTTGATCCTTGTAGAACAGTGCCTGGCATGTGGCGGGTGGGTGCAGCTTTGTTATGTTACGAATGAATTTATACTACTAAGTGGCCCATGGGTGGATGGATGGGTGGCTAGCTCCTCTCACTTAGGGTTGGCTAGGGTGCCACCAGCATTTTCAGGAAGCCATGGCAGTGGTTGGCGTGGCCTGTGCTCCTGTCTCTCTGTGGTCATGCAGCCATTCTTGGGGTCTGTCAGCCTCAAGCTGCTGGCTTCCTGGCCCTCAGCCCCCTCAGGCTTCACAGCCTGGAACCTGACAGTGACCCATTTGGGTGTTTGGGCACATGGCATGACAGAGAAAGTATTGTACTAACTCATTAGAGAACAGTTAGAGAACAGTGGGGTTAATCCCAGTCAGAGAGGATTTGTGCACATCTGCTGTGCATGTGGAAAGGTGACATATCTCCAGGTTTCTGTGGCAGGAAGGCAGGAGAAAGAAGAGTGATCCAGCCAGCCACGGTTCATCCTTCCCTCTGCTTTAATAGGCAATAACTCTTGCTTTGCGATGAGCAGGTTTTAATTAACCAGTGAGCTGGAGGAATCAGACTGTGTCGTAACTGACACGGTCTCTGTTTTTGGCTCCAGGTAGCAGCGATTGATGCAGTAAAAATATCCCAGGCAGGCTTCCCTGAGGCGCTCCAGGGAGCCAGGTCAGTGGCTGTCCCTCTCGGGCTTCTCTAGTAGCCCCAAGCTCTGAGGCACCTCATGGGCCCACTGTTGCCATATGACAGTCATGTGCCCTTCACTCTCCAGAGTCTGTTGCCACGACAACAGGTCACTGTCCCCTGAGCTCCAAGGAGCATCACTTTGGGAGAAGTTGAGGAAAAGCCATTTCTTGTAATGCCTGAGTCCTGCACTGCCTGAACTCTGGGCCTTAGTTGCCTTTTCTGGAAGATGGTGCTAATTGATAGTGTCTGTGTAAGCGAGACATTAGAGAGAGGTCAGGTGACATCTAGTGTGCCAGGAGACTCCTGAGGCGAAGGTAGTGGGGAGGATAAGTGTTCAGGAGCTGGCTTTAAGTTCTTGAGTATTTTCAGTGTGCCTCACCCCCTTTTGTTCTAGGCTTTTCTTTCTCCTCTTTCCTCCTTACCCAACCTGCAAGCCAGCACCCTCCCTCAGCAGTGTCTTCCCACACCTTACCATGGGTATTTTCTCCATGGTTATATAGTGCCACAGGGAACAGTGTTGCTCTATTAGGGATAGTACAGGCTTTATTTTCCTGCCTTTTGCTTTCACACAGCAGTACCATATAGAAATATTTCTGAATCTTTCAGTATTCTTCCAACTCACTGTTCTTTAAAAGAAAAAAAAAAATATGGTCCGGTGGTGGCAGCACATGTTTTTAGTCCCAGCATTTGTGAGGCAGAGAGAGAGGCAGAGAGAGAGGCAGAGGCAGGAAGAGGCAGGAAGATTTCTTGAGTTTGAGGCCAGCCTGGTCTATGCAGTGAGTGAGTGAGATAGCCAAGACTATGCAGAGGAAAGCCTGTCTCAAAAAAACATAAATGAGAGGAAGGAAGGAAGGGAGGAAGGAAGGAAGGAAGGAAGGAAGGAAGGGAAGGGAGGGGAAGGGAAGGAGGGAGGGAGGAAGGAAGAGGAAAAGGAAAGGGAAAAGGAAAAGAAAGGAAAGGGGGCTGAGAGATGGCTCAGTTGGTTAAGAGCACTTGCTGCTCTTGCAGAGAGGACTTGGGTTTAGTTCCCAGGACCTACATTGTGGCTTACAACCATCATTAAATCTAGGAGATCTGACACCCTTTCCTAGCCTCTGTGGGTACCAGGCACACACGTGGTGCACACACATATAAGCAGGCAAAACATTCATATACATTACATAAAAATCTAAAAAATATTTTATATTTCATTCTAGCATATCTTCTACCACTGAGCCACACCCCCAGTCCCTCACTGGGGACTCTAGGCAAGTTTTCTGTCACTGAGATCCTTAGCCCCTTACTGGTAGATTCTGGTAAGTGCTCTACCACTGAGCGTCACTCCTACTCCAAATGTACTCTAGGTGAGTGTGCCATAATTTATTTGGCTAGATGTCATCTATGTGCTTTCTTTCTGTTTCTAACTTTTTCCCAAAATAATTTTTATAACTGATGGTCTTCTTTAATTAGCTCACAGGCGTTGGAGCTTAGCTACTTTACCTTCAGCCCTGTAGGCCTCTGAGGCTGAACAGGAAGCAATGGTAGCATAACGATGATGCCCCTTGTCCAGGCAGGAGGTGTGTTTTCTGGGGGCCCTCACCAGGCCCAGCACAGTGATGAGCCACCTACTCTCAGTGCTTTTTAATTATAGAAATGATTAATAGATGCATCCTCATTGTACAGATTATGTCTAATGGGTACTTATGACACAATCAGAGAGGGGGGAGGGGTCCTGTTCTTTCCTGTTTACAGTCTTTGTTAGAAATGAGAATATGGAAGAAACTTCTGCTGGCTGCTTCGGTGTAGAGAGCCCTTCAGCTTGGGAATGTGCTTGTCACCATAGAACTTGAAACATTCTCATGAGACACTGCTGCCCAACAAGACATCCTGCAAACTGCGAATGTCTTAAGATGTCAACGGAGTATTATTTCTCATACATGTGTGGCTGACTGAGGCTCAGCTGGATGGGATGGCTCTTCAGCTGGTCTGCTGTGGATGCAAGTCAGGAGTGCACAGGGCTAGAATATTCCAGATGTTTTTTCCTCAAATGGCCCTTGGAATGACTGCCCAACTTTCTGTGTGGTCCCTGGACCTTTCCTTCTATGTAGCATTTGTAGCCATCCAGACTTGTATAACAGCAGCCTTTTCCTCTTATTTTATTGTTTACTTGTTTGTATTTATTGGGAATCTTGCTGTCTAGTTTTGGCTGACGTCGAACTTAGTGTCTACCCCAAGCTACAACAGTGTACCACACTGTACCTGCCCTTTGGCTTCTTAGGTTGTCTTATGGCTTAGTGCAAGAACTAGATCATATCCCTCCTTCCTTCTGTTGGCTGAGGTGAGCCATCGTATCTGCACAGACTCGTGAAAGGAGGGATGCACAAGAATTGATGCTAGGATGGTGTCCTGTTGGAGTCCACCTGTGAACACCCATTGCCACCACAGGGCCTGTTTTCTCACTGGATGAAAGCAGGGTTCTGTCAGCTTTGGCATCTTCAGCCTCCCAGTCAGAAGACACCTGCTTCTATGGCAGTCCCACATCCCTGTTACAGGAGGAAGGAGAGCTGAGGAAGGACACATCACTACAGGGAAGCAGAGCTTTCCTGAATCCCTAGCTGGATTCTGCAACTTTGTGACATGACCACTTTCTGCTGCAAGGAAGTCTAGGAAAGCCAGCTTTACAGGGTGCTTTGCTAGTCTGGGCAAAGCACTAGTAAGGAAGGAATCGTTGTCGGAGACACGTGTGCTGGATAGGGTCCTGTACAAGTGCTTTGTTCACAGCACTTGTGAACAAAGGAGTGGTTACATAAACCCAGGGAGCATGTGTTCATTTATCAATGACTCAATAAGTCCTTAGGGTCAGCCGCACACCAGGCTTCATAGGATGCTTGTAAGGACCAGGGAAGTGAGCCTGTGTGGAAGTCAGCTGGTCTTTTGCTTAGGTCTTCTCTCATTAGGTACTGAAGTTAGACAAATGGCCATGAAGTAGCTAGTCTCACAGAGGGCTTCACCTGTGTACTGAAGCCACTGCAAATACTTTCTTTATGGGAGTCCCTGGAGTGGACGCTGTCACCATGCCTAGTTCTCACATGGAGGAGCAGAGACATGGACCAGCTCAGTAACTTGGTGTATGTCCATCTGGGCTGGCATTGTGGAGTTGACTCAGTCTCTTGTGTGGCCCTAGAGACCAGGAACTGAATTTCTTGCCATATTGCTCTATTTATTTTAGAAACATTTCTTACTGAAATGGGCTTATGACACCAGAACAAACAAAAACCAGAAGCCACCTACTGTCCCCTCCCCTGCACTCCTGCTTCCTGCTTCATTGGTGTGCCTGATGGTAGCTTGTCACTTAGCTCTAGATGTACCCTGTCAAAAACAAATTGGGCAGGGAACCCAAGGCCTCCATATGCTAAGCAGGCTCTTTGACTAACCTCCATCCTCAGGCCTGAATAAATCTCCTTTAAGAAAAAGTAGATTTTTTTTTTTGTTTATGTATCATGTATTACTCCTTAATACATGATACATAAACAAAAGTTTGTGTTGTGGAATAACAGGCAGCCATTATTGTACTGCAGACCCAAGAGCCCTCAGCACAACTCCTTATCCCCCCCCCCCCCCCAACCCACCTGTCCATCTTTTGGAAGAGTTAACTACTAAGGCTGCATGCCTGTAATCTCAGTAATTGGGAGCCCCAGGCAACACACTGTCTCAAAAATCAAAACAAAATGGAACATATGTAGGCATTTTTCGAAACCATGTGTTTTTTTTTCCTTAATACTATTCTAAGATTGATCTAGACTGATGTAGCTGTAGGTCTTTTGTTTTATTTGTTTTTGTTTTTTGTTTTTTGTTTTTTTGAGACAGGGTTTTTCTATATAGCCCTGGCTGTCCTGGAACTCACTCTGTAGACCAGGCTGGCCTCGAACTCAGAAATCCACTCCACCTGCCTCTGCCTCCCAAGTGCTGGGATTAAAGGTGTGCACCACCACCGCCCGGATGGTCATTTTGTTTTTAAACCACTAGACTGAATTTTTGTTTTAGTCATGTTCTTTTTTATTCATTACATTTATTTTCTTTATGTATGTGTGTTGTATGTGTGTGTGGGCACATATAATGCTGTGGTGCACATATGGAGATCAGAGGACAGTTTGTGGGAGTTGAACTCAGGCTATGACCCAGTTCAGATGCCCTCACCTGCTGAGCCATCTCACCCATGACAATCTTGTAGTTATTTCCATGGCAGCCAGTTTTCATGGTTGTTTTTGCTTGTTGTGTGTTACTCCAATTGTGTTAACACTTATTTCTGGGTGTACACGGACAGGAAATGTGAGATTGCCGGGCATGTTAGATATAACATCTTTGCCCACTACACATTTTCACCAAAGATGTATGAGGGTTTTGAGTTTCCTTTGACCTGTGTCTTGTCCCACTTGGTTGGGTAAAGCTTTCCTAGTGTAGTGGACACAACATGAAATCTTACTGTGGTGAATTTGCAGTATTCTGAAGATATGTAAGGCAAAGCCACTTTTCATTCCCTTACTCTCCACTCTGCTTTGCATTTTTGACCACTTTTTCATGGGTTTATTTATTTATTCTTTTTATTTTGTTTTGTTTGCCTTTTGCTTTTCTCCAGACAGGATTTCTGTGTGTAGCTCAGGCTGGCGTCAGACTCATTAGCCTCCTGTTTCCTCCTCCTTCAGCAAATCCTCTTGGTGTGTGCCTATGTTGGTTTTGTTGTTGTTGTTTTTGTTTTTTGTGGTTTGTTTGCTTTGAGACAGGGCCTCTTTATGTAATTCTAGCTGTCCTGGAACTCCTTATATAGACCAGGCTTATCTGGAGCACCCTTCCAGAGATCCACTTCTGCACCTCCACACTTGGCCTTCATTAGTTTGTTAGTGTCTTTTATCCACCCTGCCTGCCAGTCCTGGGGTCTTCCCTGCTTAAGCTAATGAAAGTTCCATGGTCCCTTTGGTCACTGTCTCCTGTGTGTCCCCTTCCCCACCTCCACAGCCCCTGGGCGCTCCTACTTTAGTGTCACTTTTGGATCCCCCTTCAGCTGCTGTGTATTTCACACGCCTGCCACATGTCAAAATTAATTTCAGCTGCAGGTAAAGTGATAAACCCACAAACCAACAGTGAACTGGTAAGTACGACGGGAACAGATTTTTCTGTTTGTTTTACATAAAGGAGTCTGGTGTTAAACAGACAAGGGCTGTATTCTTTTTTGTTTTGTTTTGTTTTTGGGGTTTTTTGTTTGTTTGTTTGTTTGTTTTCAAGACAGGGTTTCCCTGTATATCCCTGACTGTCCTGGAACTCACTCTGTAGACCAGGCTGGCTGAGAACTCAGAAATCCACCTGCCTCTGCCTCCCAAGTGCTGGGATTAAAGGCGTACGCCACCACTGCCAGGCCAGGGCTGTATTCTTATAAGAGACCAGACATTTCTGCTATCTTTACCCAGCTACTGCCCTACCTGGCTACTCTCCTCGTCTGTAGAAAGACTTAATGGAAGTTTCAGGCAAAAAATTCTACTTGGCCAGAGTTTAGTAGCATGTATAACTGAAAAGGGGATCTGGAAAATGTAGTTTCATGTCATATGGCTTAGTTTTAACTACAGATTAGATTTTCTTCCTAAGTTAACTGAAGAGTTCAAACGAATAAGCGGCTAACAACGTCACTAATTTGTGGTACCTCCTAAACATGGAGCTTGTTGTCTCTTTCAGAGAGGGTCTCGTGTAGGCCAGGCAGAGTGTGAGCCTGTATCCTCCTCCTGAGTGCTGGGTTTATAGGTCCTTGCCGCCACACCCTACTAAAAATGAAGAATTTGCCAGATATCAGGATGGAAGCTTTATATGTTGCCCTTTTTCATTCTTAACGTTATCCCACAAATCCCAATGAAGCGCCCGGGAGAGGAGCTCACTGTTCTGGGGCCTGGGGAGATGGTGCTGTAGGAAACCAGGTTCCTGTCCCTGGGTGTGCAGACCTGCTGCGAAGGGAGCCATTGGAAAGTGTGACAGGGCAAGAAAAGAGGCCTGGACAGAGGCAAGCAGCACTGTGCAGGCTCCAATGCCTGCTGGGGAAAGCCTCTGACACTGGAGCAGTGGCACTGACACAAGGGCAGTGAGGGAGCACTGGACAGCTAGGGGAAGAAGAGCATTGGGGTAAATAAGGACGGGCAGTGCAGAGCACTTGAGGTCAGATGGTGCCTGGGGCGTGGGAGGGACTTTGGATCACCCTGGAGTGGGAGAAGGGTGGTGGGGTGTGTGGAGAGGTGAGGGGCAGAACATCTGGAGCTTTTCAGGCTGCAGGAAAGATCCACCGGAGTGAGGTGAGTCTTGGCAGGGCGCCGGGAAGAAGGGGTGCACGCAGATGGGAAAGTGACCCTGAGTCACCCTAAGTTCTCACCAAGGATGCCTTAAAGCTTCAACCTCACTGGCTTCCGGCATTGCCACCTTGTAACCTGTATATTCTGAGTCCCCTGTTGCTGCATAAATAGCCAGTGTTTGTCCCTATAAGATAAGGCTTCTTTAAAGACAGGACTATTGTCATGATTAAGATAATTCAAAATAAGTTTTTGCATTATCTGGATTGGGCAGTGTTAACATTTAGGTCCTCTCACTGTCTTTTCTAGAACCTGTTTGTTCCAGTTAGGACCCCACCAGTTCCCACTGGATTGATTCCCAACCCTGTTAAGTTTCTCTTAATCTTTTATAGGGAAGAACATCCTCTCTCTCCTATCTTGGGGTGTGTGTGTGTGTGTGTGTGTGTGTGTGTGTGTGTAAGGTTTGCACTTATGTGCATGTGCGAGGGCAGGGAATCTGGCATCTTTATTGTTCTCTCTTATTCCTTTAAGACAGGATCCCTCTTTATCTAGAAGCTTGACGTTTTGGCTAGGCAAGGCCAGCTAGCTCTCAGGGCTTACAGGCACACATCATCTGGCTTTTCTGTGGATAGCGGAGACTTGTTCTCAGGTTCTCATCCTTGGACAGCAAGTGACCAGACCCTCTGAACCTTCTACCCACCCCCACACTTTGACTCCTAGACTGGCCTAGAACTCAACACTTTCCTGCCCCAGTCTCCTAAGTACTAGGATTACAGGTTAATGCCACCGTATCTGGGCTTTCTGGCAGTTTACCTGATGAAGAAAGCTGTGTACTTGTTCTGTATACAGTGAGGTCTAGAGTGGACCGTGCTTTCCCTGTGTTTGCTGTAAATGAGTACTTGAATTTAGAGACCAAGTGAGTTTCAGCTTTGATATACAGCAGGTACACATGTGTGCACACATGCTCACACATGCTCACATATGCACGTGCACACATTGTTTTGGCAGGAAGGGCATGACCATCTCCTGGTGTTGCTGTGCCTGTATCCAGTAGGCACTATGGAGAAAGTCCATTGTCTTCTGTGTTAGTGGCCATGGCTGACTGTTGCCTAGGTCTGTTTTGTCATTGGCGGTCTGCCAGCGCTGTGACATTATAATATGCACTCTCCATTTTGCTGGACTTGTGCTGGAAGGAGAAACCATGTATTATTCATCCCCACCTCCTCCCCCCTGGGTTCTGGCTCTTTTGAACCTTTGCTTACATTAGAAATGAGGACTAAGCCAGCAGCCTGGTTTCTAATCTGCACAATCTGGAACAGTGATTACAATCTTCCTGTGGGTTTTATGTTCATTCCTTCGATCTTTACGGACCTTGATACTGCACACCCAGATACTGGTCCCAGCTGTCCCCTGGGCAGGTGTGGTTGCCCCAAGCCTCACCTTTGGCCAGGTGGAACCTTTGGTGTTTGCCAGTTAGAATCACTAGGAAGAAACTCTAGGCCCTTGACAGTTCCTGTCCCCAACTGCCAATCTGTTTTCTGACTTTGGGAGTCTGCTGAGGGTCTGCGCAGGAGCCAGGCTTTCATTCTTCCTCCTTGGGCCAAGAGGCTTCTGAGCATTGTGCTGCTTCTCAAGAGGCTTTCCATTTCTGACAAGAACAATGAAGGGGTCTGCTCTGGTGGAGAGAGGCCACTTCTGCTAGTGGCCTGGTCAGGGGGACTCTGACCCTGGGCTCGTTATCTGGGTCATGAATTCTTTAGAGCAATAGCGTGCTTAGAATCATTTGGATGCTTTGGGACCAGTTACGGATCGTCCTACCCAATCCCCAAGAGCCTCTTGGCTTCTAGAGAGTTACTCCCTGTGGGAGGGGGTGGTGGGTGTGCAGCTGAGGGCTGCGTTATTAATCCATTGGATTGTTGACATACTTAGTAAATATTCATTGAACTTTACGTATGTTTCAAGGCCTGGGGACAGAGCCCGAGGTCTGTCCCCTGGAGTTTATGTTCAGTTCGAGGGATACAGATAACAAGAAGTAAATGACTAATAAGGTAATGACAGGAATGAGTAATGCTGGGAAGTCATTAAAGCAGAATGGTGAGAGAGACGCACCTAGGTGGGGGATGGGGTGTAGGAGGGTGGGGGTAGGGGCTGGTGGGGGAGAAGCCTGGGCAACTGGGGTTGTAGAGGAGCTTCCCTCAGGCCAGGGTTGGGACACATCCACAGAGGTGGAGTGGTTCACAGGTGCCAGCCTCATAAAAGGTCAGTTGAAGAGCTTTTCTCACAAGCTGAAGCAGGAGCGAGTCTGATGTGTTGATGAGGCTGGAGCCTGAGGAGGCAGCAGAAGGGCCAGGGTGAGGGCCTGTGGAGTGTGTGTGAGTCGTCTCTCCTCTGTCTTCTGGCTACCCAAAGAAATATGAAAGTGGGGCTTTGGGTCAGCCTGGGCCAGCTGAAGGGTCAGAGTGCTGGCTTTGGTGCTGTAGAGGGATCTATGACCTTGCTGAACTCGACAGAGAGTTGACAGAAAGGGTAGTGAGAGGGGTAGAGCATTATCCAGAGAGTCCAGGCCTGGTCTGCCAGTGATATAACTTAACACAGTGACCACAGCCTCCCTCCTTGCCCTCCTCTTTCCAAGACAAGGTTTCCTCTGTCTAACTCTGGCTGTCCTGGAACTCACTCTGTGAACCAGGCTGGCCTTGAACTCACAGAGATCCGCCTGCCTCTGCCCCTTGAGTGCTGGGATTAAAGGCATGCGCCACAACCGCCAGGTATCCCCATCCCCTTAGCATGGGTTGATATGGTAACACAAATCCAACTCGCACGTGTGCGCGTACACAGAGCCATGCACATAGTGGCTAGCCTTCCTGTAAGGCTGGCTTCAGACTCAGTATCTAGCCAAGATGGCTTTGAACTCCTCATCCTCCTGCCTCCACCTCTCTAGCCCTGGCATGTGCCACTTTCATGGCCTCGCATACTCTGTTTAGCCCTTTGCAGAGGAGGGGCAGGAGGCCCAGAGAAGTGACACACAGCTGGTTCGCACAGCTGCTTGGGGCTGGGGGAAGCTGCGGCTGTGGAGTGGCCCTTTCTCCTTCCCTCAGCCACAGCCTTCATTCAGTCTACAGTGTTCATGCAGCCTGTGGGGAATGGCCATGTCTTACACGAACTCAGAATGGGATGAAGCATACCAACGGTATTTCCTGATATCTCCCCTGATAACCCAGATCCTGACAAGCCTTTTATTACAGTATTTATTACAGGGCAGAAGCAGGGACTTTTTGACTGCTGACCTGGGTATACTCTATACGTGGCTCTGGCTCTGATGAGGTGTGGCTAGGCCTTGACCTGCTGAACGGATGGGCTGAAGATTTTCTCACCTCTGTCAAATCCTTCTCGCCACCTTCCCCAGGGTGCAGCCAGCAATCCATGACTTGACTTGGTGTCTCAGAGAAGACTGTCGCCCACCTACAAGTCTGGTTTTGCTTCTGTGTTTACTGATCATCCTCAGAGGCACCAATTGAAACGTGTCACTGCACACTCTGAATTTAGGCCTTACAACAAGGAGTTTTACATTGATTTATTTAAATCTTGAGAAGCCACACATGGGCTGTAAACAGTTCCAGCAGTGGAATGTGTGTAAAATGTGCATCACCCCCCATTAACATCTTGCCATCTGTGGACTGGCCTGCCACCTAGTTCCTGCCCAGAGGGATGTTATGTCCCTCCCTTCTCCTCCCCCTCCCCGCTCCCCTCTTCCTATTCCCCACCCCCCAAAGTCTTTTGAGACAGGGTCTCACTAAGTAGGTATGGCTGGCCTGGAACTTATAGACATGTGCCTGCCTCTGCCTCCCAAGTGCTTGGAGTAAAGGTGTGTGCTATGAAACCTGGCTTCCCTGTCTGTTGATTCTCTTACTCTGTCTTGAGATAAGGTCTCCTGTAGATCAGGCCTGCCTGGGGTTCCCGCTTGCCTTGTCTCTACTCCCAAATGCTGGCTTTACAGGCTTTTACTACCGAACCTGTATTGGTTTGCACATCTCTGAGACAGTAAGATGGTCTCAGTGGCCAGGTGAGAGAGGATTTTCTATGTTGATATGCAGAGAAGTCAGACTGCTGGCAACGTGGTGAATGCTCACAGGCTGGTTGTGTTCAGGCCTGCCCTTTAGTTTTTCTGTGGCTCTGCCTTTCTTGAATGGTCTGTCTGGGGGCTCCTCCCACAGCAGTGGGTCAAGGCCTGTGGCACGGCGTTCTCTCCTATCAGGGCCTTGCTGAGTGGACAGTTCGTTCTGCCTTTTCTCTCTCACTATCTCTGATTCCAAACAGCCTTTGTTTGCATCTTGGGTTTTTATTCAGACAAGTCTTAGAGTTGCAGTTACTGAAACAAAGTATATGGCTAACTGCGGAAACCCAGTGATATATATTACTGGCTTGTATTCAGGAAAGGTTCTATCAATATGGAGTCTGATTACTCTGAGGGAGCCCAGATTTTCCTAGCTCTGCACCCACACTTCCTCTGAGTACTCCTTAGATCATGGCTGCTGGGATCAAAAGCAGCCTTCAGTTTTCCCTTGCTTCCTGCAAGCTTACTTTTATATGTTTACTCATCAGATACATTCCTTAATTGTCTTTCTGCTGGGCTAAAAAAACCACATTTATTTACATGAGTGTATGTGTGTCTTTGCAGTGGGGTCCTTGTTTTTTATCTATATTTGATTTTAACTAAAATGAAATAATGATCCCTTTGTGTGTGTGGTGCTAGAGTTGAACCTAAATCCTTCCTTATGCCAGCCAGGTCACATATCCCGCTGTGTGGTGACTTTTTTCCACATTCAATGTCTGACGTTTGTTTTGACCTAGGTTGAGATAAATATGTCGTCTTTATCAACTCAGTAGTGAGCAGTTCCTGTAGTACTGACCAAATAGTCTGCCCTCTTCCACCAATCTGAAGAGGTCAGCATAAGTAAGGCCCTGATCAGTTTCGTTGTTTTGATTGTCTGTTTTTCTTGACACATGTCTCAATATGTAGTCCAGGCTGGCCTCAAACTCAGTCCTCTGGACTCAGTCTCTCATATTCTGGGATTACAGGCATTTGTCCCCCCAGCTTGGCCTGAATGCTTTGGAGTCCAGGGCCCCCTTTCAGGCCTTCTGCTTGAACTCACTGGAGCACATTCACAGCGTTCCTGTTTCCCAGTGAGGAGACAGGATTGCAGAGTGACACTGCTGCCTGCTCCACATCTCACCCTGGGCAGACTTCAGACTCCTCATAACCAGCCTCCTGACTGCAGTGTTTTCAGCAGCCCTCCCTGCAGCAGCCCTCCCTGCAGCAGCCCTCCCTGCAGCAGCC
>JANHMN010000003.1:31765770-31778049 GCA_030674055.1 Rhabdomys pumilio | reverse complement strand
CCCTCCCTGCAGCAGCCCTCCCTGCAGCAGCCCTCCCTGCAGCAGCCTTCTCTGCAGCTTCTTAGCATCCTATCCTTTGTCCACCATGGTGCTCTTTATTGATTTGTGCTGTGTTCCTGTGTACTCAACCATCCCCCCCACTCCAACTCCCCCCAACCTCATTGCTCTGGCCAGGGTGTCTGCTACTGTGTTAAATGCCAGTGCAGGATGCTGGCAGGAGTGGATGGCTCAGATTTTTTTTTTTTGTCCTCCAGGCTCCTAGCATGGGGACCTGCTTAGGCAGGGATATTGTTGAATTCCCCTAAGAATTCCAAGATGGCCTCTCAGGCACAGGCTTAGATTGAAAGCTGTGTACCCTGCAGTCATCACTTCATCTCACAGACTTTTCAAAGGTTTCTTCGTCTCTCAAATGGAGATGCTGAAGGTGCTTCAAAACATTTTATAGCTACACATGGTGGTGAAGGCCAGGCCTGTAATCCTGGCACCTCGGAGGCTGAGGCAGCCCAGGAGCTCAGGGTCAGCCTTGGCTGCCTAATAATTTTTGAGGCTAGCCTGGGCTGCATGAGACCCTGTCTTAAGAAAGGGAAGGAGAATGTATTTCTGCTTAGTTAGATGGTGTATTAAGGAAGTTTGTGTTAAGCTGGGCTTAGTGGTGCATGCCTTTGATGCCAGTACTTGGGAGGCAGAAGCAGGTGGATCTCTGTGAGGTCCAAGCCAGCATGGTCTGCATAGTGAGTTCCAAGACATCTAGGGCTACACAGAGAAACCCTGTCTTGAGAAACCAACTAACTAAACAAAACAAAGCAAAACAACAACAACAAAGAAGTTTGTGTTGAGAGCTTAGTCTGAGTGAGATACGTGCTCAGGAAGTGTTCCCTCTTTGCTCTTGAGCCCCCAACAGCCATTCATTATTTGTTGAGGGATTTCTCTGGGTAGTGCTCTTCATCATTGGGTCCGCCTTTACTGAGGCTTGTGTGTGTGTGTGTGTGTGTGCGCGTGTAGGGCACTAACAACCTACTGTAGATCTGGGGCCATGGCAGACAGAAGGATTGACCGCAGAGTGCGTCTGTACGGTATTATCCCTAACTCGCTTCCTGATTTTGGTAATTGTGACTGAGAGAATGTCACTCTTCTTGGGAAAGACCTGCAGGCATCCTTGGTGGTTAAAACAAGAACCAATTCATGGGAAAGAGGAAGCACACTCTGCATCAGCTAAGTAAATATGGAAATGACTAGAATACTTGGCTTTTGTTTTGTTTGGGAGGGATTGTCATAAAAACCCAGCTCAGTGAAATGCTTTGTTATATAAAGCAGGGCTCTAGTTAAGAAGGCAGAATGCATATACTTAGCTTTGAGTGGAAATATTCTAAAAGTTTGATTTATTTATTTATTTATTATTTAATTTTATTTTTAAGATGGGATCCAGCTGTATAGCTCTGGCAGGCTTACAACTAACTCACTGTGTAGACCAGACTGGCCTCAAACTCAGAGATTCACCTGCCTCTATACCATTACACCCAACCTGAAATGTTTAAATTAAAAAACAGAAACAAACAAAACCCAGTTTATTTATTTGAGATAAAGTCTTACTGAGTCACCTAGGCTGAGGCTGACCTTTGAACTTCTGGACCCAAGCAGTTCTGACTCAGCCTCCTCAGGACCTGGAACCCCAGGCACTTGATTCTGTGCTAGTTACTAAGATTAAAAAACTTTTAATCAGAGTCTTTGGAACAGCAGGTACAACTGGTTGCGAGCTACCAGGTGGGTGCTGAGAACTGAACCCAGGTACTCTGAAAGAGCACCCAGTCACCCCACCCCCTTCCTTCTTTCTTCCTTTCTTTTTTTTTTTTTTTTTTTTTTTACATTTTCTATTTGGAGCTTTTAGAAACAGAAGGGGAATAAAACAAGTTAAAAAGCCCTACTTACTGAGGTGGACTGTTCTGGGCCCGTGCGATGAGGATGTGTAATGCGTGTGGAGCAGGCTTAGGCCATTCCAAGCCTTTGTCTCTCTATCAGTGACTGATCTGGGGAGGGCTCACAAGTCCTGCCTGTCCAATCATAATGGAGAGAGAAATAAATCTTTGGCTGACCTGTCAGGGAAAGCGTGCCAAGTGCCTGGGCATAACCTTACTATTGCCAGGTCCCACCTTGGCCCAGAGGGTAGGACAGAATGATAAATTCTTTGCATAACTAGAAGTCATAGTAACTCCTGAACTTTCCAAATCTATGAGTCATGGGGCTGCCTTTCCCCTTCCCAAGCTATTTTCAGTTGGGTCTCTGCCACTAGGAACCCAGAATCCTAAGTACTGTAGTTATTTTTGTGGGTCCTAGAATCTGTACTCTAAAATGTCTCCAGGGCTGGTTTCTATGAGTCAGATGTTGGAGAAACACTTCGATAGACTTTTTGAGTGGTTCTTAGACTTAAGTGAGCAGCAGACTTGCCTAAGGAACTTGTTAAAAATACAGAGGCTCTGTTCCAAATTGCAGAAGACTCCTGGTTTCAGGCCGAGTAGCTGAGTTCTCAACAGTGTTCCCAGTGACTGGGTGGATTCACGAGAGTGTGAGAACCCTTCTGATAAACGTGGACTGACAAGGGTAGACATCATCCCTAAGGTTTCCTCAAATAGAGACACCAGGGGACTCTGAATATAGAGCAGTGGTTCTCACCCTTCCTAATGCCATGTTTAACACAGTTCCTCACGTTGTGATACCTCCAGCCATGAAATTATTTCATTGCTACTTCGTAACTATAATTGTGCTACTGTTAGGAATCCTAATGTAACTATCTGATATGTGATCCCTCTGAAAGGATTGTTGGACCTCCAAAAGGATCTTGACCTGCAGGTTGAAATCCTGTTGAGAAAAAAATTGTTCATCTTCTGCCTGTCAGTGGGCACAGGCACCGCATATAGACACAGCACCTAGACTGCATGTGTTTTGGGTGACTGCTTAGATGAGCTCACTACAACTGTTTAAACAATATGTATCCGCCTTAAGACTTTCCAAAGAGCAGGGTATGCTTTGTAACAAAATATGGCTATAGATTCCAAGCAGAAAGGGAATGCTTTCCCTAGCTGTGTGGGTGTGTACTCTTGTTCTTACTTGGAGGTGAAGGAGAGGCGAAAGCCTCTCTCTCTTGTGTGAAAGAGAGTCTTTTCAGTTGATTCATCGGGCCAGAAAATCCCTTTTCAAACACCCTCATGTAGCAGCTTTGCTGTTGAGGCCCTGAGGGTGGGGCTCTGAAGCCTGGCTGACCCATCCCCTTGGCCCTGTTCCCCCCTTCCCCCAGGCACGTGTGATTTTGTCATTGTCCCGAGGATTTGTGCCATGTGGAGTTTCTGCTGGTCAGCACTAGGAATTAGAGCACGGGTCAAACAAGGTTATTCATATGTAAATTGAATCCTTTCCATTTTGTGGTCTCACCCCCCCCTGCCATTTTATTAAGTCCACACCTCTCTTATATATCAATTTAGAAGGCTGTCATCTACAATAATCTTGGAGTGACTCTAGGCTATTCTTGTGGAGAAAATAGAGTACATATTTTATGAGGTGGTGCATTAAGATATAACTGGAGTATTATCAGTGTGGTTAATTACTTAAAAGTGGCTTTCATAGTCCAGCTTGGGGGCAATTATCTATTTGTAGTCCCAACTTCTGGAGAGACTAAGGACAGGAAATTTGAGCCCATGACTTGAGACCATACTGGGCAATATAGGGAAAACCTGTCCACACAAAGAAACAAATAGTTTTACTACTGTCATTAGTAAATCATAATCAAAAAGAAATCCGTGTGAATGAACGTGCACTTGTGTATGTGTGTGTGCGCGCGTGTGTGTGTGTGTGTGTGTGTGTGTGTGTGTGTGTATGTTTGTGTTTTCCTTTTCTTCCTTTCTTTGTTGATAAACTGAAAAATTCTGCAGTCTGAAAAACATTCTCTTTAAAGTCAGGGCACTAACGTACTGCTTAGCGGTTCATAATCCCAGTGTGGGTCAGGATATCCTGCTTCTAAATTCAAATTTCATCTTTGACAGAAAAATGATGGTAGGTGAGTGCGGGAGTGAAGATGCTTAGGTAGGTATTAAAGGTGACTGACTCCCTTGGAGTCCTAGAGGTTTACACACCCCTGGATCCCTTGGCAAGGTATGGGAAGTTGTTACTGTAGGGGACAGATCATTGCCAAGGAGGCAGGGCAGCTCCCATTTGGACCAGTGTTAGGAAGGGGAACATATGGAAACTGAGGGTGAGAATAGTTCTTCCCTTAAAAAGTGTCCATGCTGTTGAACTCATTGCAAGTTTCCGTATCTCCTAGAGGCCAGCACATCCAGAAAATTCCAGTAGTTGTCAGAGTAGAAAGTGCTGGGATTTGAAGGTTATAGGAGTGCTGTGTGTGCTGGGACAGGGTATGTAACCTCCCACACTTACAGGAGCACATTCTGTATATTGAGTTCCCATTTAGGGTAATTTGTAAAGCTGAATAGCTGCTACCCTAGTCCACAGTTACAATGTTGCCATCATCCCCAAAGCCTTCTTGTGCGGCCTTACCCTCACCCTGACTTCGGCATCCTGCCAAACTGCTACCAATCTGCTTTTCATCTTTGCAGACTTGCCTTCTCTGAAGAGCTCAAGTAGATGCAGTCATAGGGTAGCTAGTAGTTTTGGGCCCCAGTTTCCAATACTGTTTTGAGGTTCATTGTGTTACAGCATGTAGCAGCAGTTGACTTCTTTTCGTTGCTAAGTAGTATTCTGTTGTATGGTTATACCACAGTCGTTTACTCTCTGGCTGGTTGGTTGATCTGTATTGCTTGCTGCCAGGCAGGTGCGCTTATGAGTAAGGCGGCTGCTGCTGTGATCATTTTCAGAAAGGCTTCATGTCAACAGATGCTTTCATTTCTACTCAGAATGCATCTGCTGACTGACCTTTCATGAGTCCACCCCATTGTTTTCCCAAGGGATGCACCGTTTTTTGTAGTCTTGTAGCAGTTGAGTGGAGGAGTCCAGGGCTTCTGCCCCTCACTGGCACTTGCTGTTAGAGCAGCTTGGTGGGTGTGCAGCACCACTCTACAGCCCTTTCAGCAGTGGCTAGAGGGGAAGGGTCCGGGAAGCCCCGGCTTGAAACTTGTATGCTACCACACCCATGTTCTGCAGTGCTGGGGATCCAACTCAGGGCCTTGTGCAGGCTAAGCAAGCATTGACTCTGAGTCTCAGCTCCTGCCCCTGTTCTCTAATTGAACTGTAAGGTTTCTTTGGTTGTTTTTTGTTTTGTTATTGTTTGATTGATTGATTGATTGATTGATTGATTGATTGATTGATTTTTAAAGACAGAATCTTATGTAAAACCCAGGCTGGCCTAGAAATGCAGACTTCACCTATCTCTACCTCCCAGGTTCTGGAATTAAAGGTGTGTACCATTCCTGGCAAGGCATTTTTGAAAGAAGTTCAGCTATTACCTAGGAATGGTAACCAGCCTGGTCTACATGCATAGTAAGTTCCGGAACAGCCAGAGCTTTGCAGAGAGACCCTGTCTCAAACTAACAAAAGGAAAAGAAGGATGGCATGTAGCCAGGACTGGCTTCTCATTATGGTACAGTTTGACCCTAAACTCCTGAGCCTGCTGCCTCCACCTTCAAGTACTGAGATTGTCATCGACTGCCATCACACCTGGTTATGAGTTTCTTCTGTGAGAGCAGGACAGTGTGCACACCTTTCAGCCCAGCACTTGGGAGGTAGAGATAGGCTGATCTTTGAGTTCAAGGTCAGCCTGGTCTACAGAGTGAATTATAGGACAGCCTGTGCTATACAGAGAAACCCTGTCTCAGAAAACAAGAAGAGTCCCTTGTGATGCCAGGCATCAAATTTGTAACTTGCCAATATATGAATTATACATATATGGATTTTTTTTTGTTTGTTTTGTTTTGTTTTTTTAAGGACAAAAGTCTCACTTTATGGCCCAGGCTAGTTCCAGACAAGATCTCCTGCCTCAGCCTTCTGAGTGATGGGATTACTGAAAGGGAGCAGGTGCCCCAAGACCAAGTTCTTAGCACAAAGGAGATTGATTTGCCCCAGAGGGCCAGAGGTCAGGGAATAAGAGGCAAAAACTGGAGACAGAGGAGAGGGAGAAGGAGGGGAGATCTGCCTTGGAGGGAAAAAGGACTGCCTTTGGGTAGAGAGGAGTCTGATGTGGCATATAGGAAAATGGCAGCTTATAAAGGGAAAAGGAGAACCCCTGTGTTAGGATGAAGTGTTTGATTTTAACTGGGCATGCCAATTAGGATAGTAACCACAGGGGCTTTGGATTGCTGCACTTCAGTACTTTGATAGCTGGACCTTGGTAGTCAGCCTCAGGAGAAGGAAGTAGCCACATAAGGGAACAGACCTTGGTGGCTAGCTTTACAAATGTCATCTAACGGTTTTAGCCAGGCAGAGGGAATGGGGGAGAAGGGCAAGGACTGCCATGCTCAGGCTGGCTAGAGTCCCTTCAGTTACAGTCATGTATTACCTACCTTACTGGCTATTTTTCCTTTCTTCTCCCTCACCCTTTACCTCTCCCTCATCTTCTCCTCCGTCCATCTTTCCTTTTGAGATATGGTTTCATTGTATAGCTTTGGCTGGCCTGGAACTCAATCTGTAGATTAGGCTGAGCTCAAACTCAAAAGTGCTATGATTATAGGCATGTGCACCACATTCAGCCTATTTTTATTTTCTTAACTTCATATTTGAAAGCTTAAAGGTTTTAACAATTTATTTTATCACTTTTTGTTATTTTAAGTGTATGAGTGTTTTGCTTGCATGTACAGTCTGTGCATCACATCTGTGTCTGGTGCCTGTAAAGGCCAGTGGAGGGCATTGGATCCCCAGCAACTGGGGTCACAGACAGTTGTGCACTGCTTTGTGGGTGCTTGGAATCAAACCTAGGTTCTCTGCATGAGCAAGTGCTTTTAACCACTGAGCCAGCTCTCAAGCCTTCTAGTTTTATTAGTTTCTTTAAAAATTAAAGTTTCAGCCAGGCAGTGGTTGCACACACTTTTAATCCCAGCAAAGGCAGGTGGATCTCTGAGTTCGAGGCTAGCTTGATCCACAGAGCAGGTTCCAGATAGCCAGGGTTACACAGAGAAGCCCTGTCTCCAACAAAACAACAACAAAAATAAAAACAAAAGATCAAAATGAATTACAGCCCTCTTAAGAGTTAAGAGCTGAAAATATGAAACTTTAAAATTTAATTTATTTGGTTTTTTGAGACAGGGTTTCTCTGAGTATCCTTGGCCGTCCCAGGCTGGCCTCAAACTCACAGAGATCCATCATCTGCCCGTCTCCCAGGCACTGGAACTAAAGGCATGCACCATCAACGCCTGGCTGTAATTGATTTCTTTATTCAGGGATCTGCCTAAAGGATTGAGAAGACATTTCATCAGAAAATCTTTTTAAACATGGTCTAAATGGCTCTCCCTGTCACCTGTCTCTCTGCTGGGACAGTGTCTCCTGCCTTCAGAGAAAAGCTCCTGCTTTGTAGAGAGAGGGGGATTCTAATGGGAGAGCAGCAGGGCACTCTGTTCTTTAAGCAGTCCTTCATACAGGGCCATGGCGTCCACAGGGAACCTTTTTACTTCTTTCCCTCTCCAGTTTGATTTCAGTTAACTTTAAATCTACATGGAATTTAGCTATTTTTTTTTCCTCTTTCCAAATTGATGACAACTTAAGTACAGTGCTACCTGGGAGACCCAGGTGAGAGTAACTGTCCTTACCTTGCCCTCCACATCAGATGGGAATATTTATCCATCCCTCACTAGGGGGCAAATGTATATTTTTTTTTTTTTTTTAACCACATTGAAGAAATTTCCTTGTTTCTAATTTAAATGATTTTGGGAGTTTTTTTTTTTTTTTTTAAATTTAAACATTTTTTGTTTGTTTGTTTTAAATTATGTCTTCATATGTGGACATGTGCATGTGAGTGAGGGTGCCCATGGAGGTCACAGAGGCTTCAGATCCCCTGGAGATGGAGTTAACAGGCAGTTGTGAGCCACATGGGTGCTGGGGACCAACTCAGGTTCTGTGAAAGAGCGGCAAGCATTCTTAATCTACTGAATCATCTCTTCAGCTCTCTGGAAGATTGTGTGTGTCTGTGTGTATCTCTCTCTGTGTTTTGGTGTCTGTGTGTTTGTCTATGTATGCATACAGTAGTGGGTAAGGTATGCCATGTTTGTGTGTGAATCCTAGAAATGGAACTCAGTGCACCAGGCTTGGGTGGCGAAGTGTCTCTACCTGCTGAGCCATCTTCACTGGTCTGGGGATATGGTTTTGTTTTTTAGTGAATGGGTATTTTTCAAATACCTTTTCTGTATATATTGGGTTGTGCATTTCCTATTTTTATTATAACTGTATGTTATTGATTTATAAACTAAGCTGAAATCATTCATCTGAAATCTTGTTTAATAGTCACCTAAAGCTATAAATGCTATTTACCTTTCTTTAATTGTGTCCTTTAAATGCTGATATCAAGTGTTTTATTTTCTTCCATTTAAAATACTATCTACTTATTTATCTGTCTGGGAGATGGGTCTCACTATGAAGACCAGGCTGACCCAGAACTCACAGAGATTCATCTGCCTCCCAAGTGCTAGGATTTAAGGTGTGAGCCACTGTGCCTGGTCAACATATTCTTCCTCCTGGTTCTCCTTTAACTTGTGAGTTCTTCAGAGGTGTCTTTTTTTGCTGGGTGTGGTAACACACACCTGTCTACCCAGCTACCAGGGAGGATGGGGAGGGAAGATGACTGAGGTTGTGGCCTGAGGTCTGAGACCAGCCCTAGCAACACTGAAGCCCTGGGAAGGGGGGGTGGGGGTGGGGAGAAAAGGAAAAAGAAGGAAGGAATTAAAAAGAAAAGAAAAATAGTTATCTTCATTTGATCTTAGCCCAAAGTCCCAATCTAATAAACTAACTTTGTTTAATTGCAGGTCTGCCACATTTCTTTCAATTGATTTAAAATTAAATTTAATAATGATGAAGTTTTTAGTGTAATTTCAGTGCTTTAAAACATTTCTTTTGCACCTTATTTTATTTGGTTTGGTTTGGTCTGGTCTACATGGCCCTTGGCTAACATAGAACTCACTTTGTAGCAAAGGCTGGCCTTAAATTCATAGAGATTCTCTTGCCTTTGCCCCCTTTTCCCTTTTATTTTGAAGTAATTTTACAGAAAGTTACAAAATGGCTACAGAGAGGACAAATGGAGAATGAGTGAATCTGAATTCTTATATGACACATGTGCAAATTAGTCTAAGTCAGAACTTTTGTTTTGTTTTTGTTTTTTGAGACAGTTTCTCTGTATAACTCTGGCTGTCCTGGAACTCACGCTGTAGACCAGGCTAGCTTTGAACTCAGAAATCCACCTGCCTCTGCCTTCCTAGTGCTGAGATTAAAGGCATGTGCCACCCCAGATCTAAATGTAAGAATTAAAACTATGAACTGTTTAGAAGAAAGCACAGGAGTGTATCTTTGTGACTCTGAGCCATGTTCTTTAGGCAGAACACCAGAGGCTCAAACATGAGAAGGAAAAGTTACATTAGATTGATCAAAAGCAAAAGTTTTATGATTGGGGCCGTCAAGACTGTGAAAAGATAGCCCATCGAATGAGAGAAAAGGATTGCAAGTTTTGTTTTTTTCAGAGATTTGTGTACAAGATTGTAGTGACAATTTTGGAATTTTGGTTTCCTTAAAAAAAAAAAACCCCACAGAAGTATTATAAGAATGTGTGTTCGTTTTAATCCCAGGTGTGAGATATTGGGGCTGTCAGCAGCAACTGTGTGATTTGCCTCGTGCTCCAGCAGAAGCATGGTTTTGCCAGCTGCAGATAGTTTCTATGATTGTATAAGGTTTGGAATTCTGGAAACTTTTCAGAGGGTATATAAATGATAGCCCCCCACCCCCACCCCGCCAGGTGAAGTTGATGGTTATTTAGGAGGGTTGGTTGTGGTTTGTTAGTAGTCTTGCTCAAAGAAGAAACAAAAGGAAAGAATTATATTCAAAGTGCTCCTTCTCTCCCTCCCTCCCTCCCTCCCTCCCTCCCTCCCTCCCTCCCTCTCTCTCCTCCTATCTAGTGATAGCTGGTGAAATGGAGATGCAGAGAGCAGGTAAAGGGTGGGAAAAAGAAAAACCTACAAAATAGAAAAGACATCTACACAGGATATACAAATAACTTTCAGTATAAAAACCCAGTTTTTCAAAATTATGTATTTAAAATGTTTGTCTTAATTCTGTCTTTGTGTCTGCCATTGTATGTGTGTAGGTGCCCCAGGAAGCCAGCCAGGGTTTGGAGGAGATGATCCCCTGGAGCTGGCGTTGTAGGTGGTTGTGAGCCATCTAGTATGAGTACTTTGTGTGCACTGTAGTGTGTGTGTGTGTGTGTATGCATGCTTATGAACCTTCTAAATGGATTAGAGTCAGGGTGTTATGGTAGGAAAAACTTTCTTTCGAGGAATTTGAGAATTTTTTTCTAATGTAGTAACAAACTATGAATATTTATAGGAATTTGATAAAGAACAAATTTCATCTATTTCTAGGGAAGACGTTTATAGAAAAAAATTGAATCCAAGTTGTATATATTATTTTGCATTGTTTGTATGTGACTTTTATGAGAAGAAATAGTGATGACTTGGCCAGCTCTCTTGCAGTTTCTTTTTGCTGTTTTGAGAAGGATCCGTATAGCTGAGGTTGACCCTGAACTCCAGCCCTGTGGAGTGCTAGGATCTCAGGGGTGCACTGCCGTACCATGCCTCTTTGTAGCTTTCTGCTGACTTTTGTTTCAAACATTTCGATTTGTGCTTTTTTTCCTTTTCATAACTTTTGTGACGAAGAACTCCCGCATTTCTAAATTGTATTCAGTGTTTCCTGATGACCATAGTGGTGTCCACTGTATTCGGCGTGGTAGGTGATGTTAGTTGCCATCCTCTTCTGGAAAGTAGAGCCAGCTTCAGTACCTGTGGTATTGCCACCTGTGCTCAACTCAGGATTGTGATAGGTGCTTCGGAGTGTGTACATTAGAAGCAACCAGCTGTGATGGACACTTAATTTTGTATGGCCCAAGATTACGCCTTGGTTCCATTCTTCACCCACCCTGTCAGCCATGGTTGGTGTAGACACAGACAGAATCCCACACTCGCCTGCTGTGTGATCTGCCACTTACTGATTTTCCTGAAATAACTGCTAATTGGTTCCAATCCCACTTGGATTTTAGTGGTGCCTGCCACAGCCGTAGTCCAAAGCCACTGTGTCTGGAGATGGTTCTCAGCTTGCCACAGTGGCTTCAGGCCTCTGCCAGGCACACATGCCTGTGCTCTGGGACAGTCGCTGCACAGAGACTTGTTCCAGGTGCTTGAGGGCAAGTTTGGACAGAGCCTCCCTTCTGGGTCTAGATCCCCCGAGGCTGCTGGAAAGCCAGTTGCTGTGTTCACAGTGGCGAGCCTGGGGCCCTCTGGGATCCAAGGGTGTCTACAGGTCTCCTTCCTTCTGCTTGGTCTGGCTGAGGCGGGCCACTCTCTGCAGTGCACTGTGGGTGAGGCTGGATTGCATTATGCCAGCCAGCTGGGTAGGGAGGAGATTTTGATCCACCTCCACCCTCCTCCTCAACATTTTCTTCTGCACACAACACTGCTCAGAGTTGCCCCACTGCGATGCAGCCTCCGGCCCCCTGATTCAGTCTCATTCATCTTTCTTTCCTACCCAGGCCCTGGAGACAGGTGGGGGATGAAGGCGAAGCAGGTGCCAGGTGGAGACAGGCGTCATAGAAGATCTGGGGGTGGGAGAGCTCCTCCCACAGGCAGGAATCACCAGACAGGGGTTGGCAACACAGGTCCCCAAAGGCAGGCCCAGAACCCCCACTGCTAGCTGAGGAATTTGGCACAGATGGCAGTGTCCTCTGGGCTTAGGTACAGTATTGGTTGCCTAGAATTGCCAGGATAGAATGCCACAGCCTGGTTGGCTCAAGCAGCAGAAATTGAGTATAGCAGTCAGAGTTCTGGAGGCTGCAACTTTAAGCTCAGGTGTGGCCTAGGTTGGTTCCTTCTGGGCTCTGGGAAGAAGGCCTTCTCATGGCTTCTGGGAGCTGACTGGTCTTGGAATTTCCTGGAATTTTTTTTGACCTTACCATGTCTCTGCTTTTCATGTGGAATTTCTATATATGCATGTCTGTATCTATGCATATGGTATGGTAGAACACCTACTTAGAATTCCCCCAGTGAGGGGTTGGGGGCATGGCTCACTGATAGAGCCCCTGCCTAGAATCCCCCAGTG
>JANHMN010000003.1:31616785-31765760 GCA_030674055.1 Rhabdomys pumilio | reverse complement strand
TCAGTGGTAGAGCCCCTGCCTAGAATCCCCCAGTGAGGGGCTGGGGGTGTGGCTCAGTGGTAGTTAGTATGCACAGAGCCCTGAGTTCAATTCCTAGTACCATACACACAAAATTAAAATAACTAAATAAAACATTAAAGTTAATGATGGGTGTTGCAGATTAAAACCATAACAGAAAATAATAGCACTTAGCCAGTTGCTGTCCTGTATCAAGTATGAACAAAGTCTTGCTCCTGGGTTCTGACGTCTTCGGCTTTAGTAGAACTCACAGTCCGCATTGGCTTGCTGCTTCTATTTTTGGCCCTTCCATTCTATTCTCCAGAAACAAATGCTGAGCCAGGTGTGGTGGCACACCCTGTCATCATCCTGGCACTTGGAAGGCCAGAGGAACAGAAATTTGAGACCAGCTGGGTTACATAGCAAGATACTGTGTCAAAACCAAACATAAACCATAAGTGAAGGCATGGTTTACACATGCCCCACTCGTGAGCCCTTCAGGTGCCCCCCGTGTCTAGCCATCAGAATCATAACCAAACTCATGGCACAGGAAAGCTGGGAGATGCCTGGCTGAACCCAGGGGAAATCGGGTTATCTTCCGTAGGTGCCACTTCAGCCAGAGCTCAGACGATGTCATCAATGTCATCGTAACACTTTGTTTTCTTTATCTCCTGATTGGTTCTGGTGGCAAATTGGTTGTTCTGTGGTAGTTGTAAGTTGACTGCATTAAGTCCATCCTTAAATTTCAGTGTTTGGGTCTAAGGAAAAAGGAGAGAGTGCTCCTCTTTTGTGTTGGAACTTAATTTCCTCACCTCTGTCCACTAGCTCAGGTTCTGTCTCTGTCACTATGAGCAGGGGAGGGAGAGAGCACATTTGATGTCTTACTTAGGTCTGTGACAGGCTTAGGGCATCACTGACGTGTCATACCCCCCAGGGTGGGGGACCTGGGTCTCTTTCAACTGAAATTAGGATGCTTTTATAAAAATAAAGAAAAATAAAAGAATGCAGGGAGGGGGAGCAGGGAGAATTAATTGCCAATACAGTTTAGCATTTAAAATAGCCTTTGAGCCAGGCACAGTGGTTCAGTCTGTAAGACTAACACCCTTGGCGTGCCAGGGCCGGGGGTGGGTGGGAGGCTGAGACTGGAAGATTGCCACAAGTTCAAGAGCAGAGTGGTCTATAGAGTGAGACCTTATTTAGAATAGCAGCTGCCTTCCTCCTTACCACAACCTGTAAAGTCCCGCCCAGCCCCGCCTCTGCCCCACCCCTTTGCCATCTTCACCCAGGACACCCAGTCTGTCATTTAGGTTCTTAAACCTGACTCTCCTTTGTGTGTGTTCTTGCCTGGGCTCCCGAGGCTTGTCCTGATTGCTTTCCCCATGGCCTCACTCCTCAGATTCCAGCTTGCATATCCAGTTTTCCCAAAGCCTCTTCTGAGCAGCCCTGAAGCTCAGCTGGGCCCCTTGTTATTCTTGCCTGGCAAAGCTTCATAGCAGTTACCATAATATTTAATTACACGTTGTGTTGGTCTTTGCATGTTTAATGCCTGCCTTCCCTACTGAGCTGGAAGTCCCAGAAGGTCAGGCCCAGGCTTGTTTTTTTCCATCACAATATATCCCCAGTACATACTAGATGATTTAAAAAAAAAAAAAAAGTTTTTATTAAATGAGTGTGGTTGGGGTGGAGTGGTTTACTCGTGTAAACTTTTGGTTAGGGGTGCCACTGCATTGGAGTAGGGAAGGGAGTCTGACCAGAAGCTTTAAAAACTTGGCAGTGAATTTTCAAAGTGAGAGTTTTACGAGCAGATTAAGTGAGCATGTACCCCTGCCATACGTTTATTGGCTGCTGGTTGAGAAGAACCCAGAATGACCCACCTTTTAGAGTCCTTGCGACCATTTGAGATGGGATGCCTCCCAGTGTTCTTGGGCACATTAATGAGAGTCTGATGATGAATACATTTTTAATTAGACTCCTAGTTACCCTGTGATAGGGCCAAGGCAAGCATTGCCAAATACCAAATGGAGTTACTCTATGGTTCACGCAGTTCTGAATCTCTCCTGTTGCCGGAAGCCTTTCACCTGGTCATCCTCTTCTCCTCAAAGCCATCTGTCCATCCTCTTAGATGAGAGTGGGGAGGTCACCAGACTGGGCATGGGGACCTTCCAGAAGGAGCAGTGTGTCTGGAGGAGTTAGCTTAAGCAGTTGCCCGGTAATGCAGAAGTGCCACGGAGTCAGATCACCATTGCTGCCTCCTGCTTGCCTCTCTAGCACTCTAGAATCTGAGCGAAGCTGATCATGAGTTCAAGGCTACCCTGAGCTACCTCAAAAACCCTGTCTAGAAGTGGCTGAGAGCTGGAGAGATGGAGCAGCGGATAAAGTGCTTGCTGTATAACATGAGGAACTGAGCTGAGGTCCTAACACCTCTGTAAATGTGGGGCATTTACATGGTGGCCTACTTCAATCCCAGAGCTCAGGTACAGGGAAGGGAATCCTGGAAGAACTGCTGGCTGATTAGACTAACCAAATTGACAAACTGGATTCAGTGAGAGATTCTGGTTCAATGTGTAAGGAGAGAGTAGTTGAGGAAGACACCCGATACTAGCAACCTTTGGTTTGCACGTGCATGCACACAGACATGCCTACCCTACTCTTCCCCCCCCCCCCAAAAAAAAAAGGTTAACATGTGTCTTATCTTTATGTATGGTAATCCCAGCACTTGAGAGGCAGAGGCAAATGGATTTCTGTGAGTTAAGATGGGGCTGCCTAATGAGAGTCTATCTTTTTGTCTTGTTTTTGGGTTTTGTTTTGTTTTATTTTTTTCTCCTGAAACTCACTCTGTAGACCAGGCTGGCCTTGAACTCACAGAGATTCATCTGCCTCTGCTTCCCAAGTGCTGGGGCTAAAGGTGTCCACCACCACCATCCACTTTTAAGAGCCTCTCTTAAATTTAAAAAAAAAAAAGTTATATATAGATTTGGCTTCAGGAACAGTAGCAGTGGCCTAGACCAGAGAGCATTTTGTTTTTTCTCTTATGAAGTAGCTGGTGTGACAGTGCCACAGCACTGGAGACCCAGGTCCCTGCTTTCTTGACTCCTTGGTCGCTGTCTTCATTGCATGGTCTACAGGGATTCACATGGTCACCAACTGTGTACACTGGCTGGTGAGATGGAAGAGAAGGGGCAAGCTCTTCTTTTAAGGCAAGATTTTGCTCTGTTCTGTTTAGTTAAGATATACTCTGTATGTTACAAGAGGCCAGAGCACCGGTGTCAGCCATTTATTTCTGTACATTCACAGGTTGATTAGCCATTATCACAGTCCAGTTACAAGACATTGTCATTGCCCCCCAGAAGAAATCCTGGACTTGTCATTCACCTTGCCCATCCACCACACCCTGGCAGTCCCCAGGCCTCACACCTCTGTAGACTGTGTTCCCTGTTCTGGATAGTTCATGTAAATGGCATGATGTAATATGTCTGTTATGTCCAGCTCCTTTCACTTAGTATAATTTCTGTTGTTTTTTGCTGTGCTCAGGATGGAGCCTGGGGCCTGAAGCATGCTAGACTGCTGGATTCTAGTTAGGTGCTCTGTCACGGACTCTGGCTGAGCCATGCACCAAGCCCTACTGTAATTTTAAATAAATTTTTGCTCTTTGAGAATTTCATTCATGCATATGTTTTGATCTTCCTCTCTCTCCTTCCAGATCTACCCTTTACCTCCCCACCTACTTTTAACTTTTTCTCTCTCCTTCCTTCCTTCCTTCCTTCCTTCCTTCCTTCCTTCCTTCCTTCCTTGGTGTAAGGCCATCACTGAAGTGTGGTGGACCTATCAGGAACCATACTGTTTTGTTTTGTTTTTTTTTAAACAGAGTCTTCCTCTGTCATAAGCCATCAACTGTCAGTAGCTCCTCAGCTTGGGGGAGGGCACTCATGACTTCCTCCCCCTCCGCAGCATAATGTTTTAAAGATTTGTCTGTCTTGTACATGAATCGGTGTTTCTTGGTTTTGTTCTTGTTTTATGAGGCAGGGTCTCTTGTAGCCCAGGCCGGCCTCTCAACTCACTATGTAGCCCTGTCTGACTGGTCTTGAACCCCTGATCCTCCTTCCTTTCTACCTTCCAAGTGCTGAGATTGCAGATATATGTTAAGATGCCCAGCAGGGCTTCCTCTCTCATTTTATGAATGAACAGTACTCCATTGTGAAGATGAGCTGAATTTTGAGTATCCATTCAGTAGTTGGTAGACCTGTGGTGTTTATTATAAAAAGAGCTACTATGACTATTACTGGGAAGACTGTATTTGGGTCTAGATACACAAACACACACACACACACACACCCCTAAGTGTGAAATCACTGGTTCACATGGTAGCTAAGTTTAACTTTTTGAGGCATATGGTAGATACTTTCCCTGTACATATGTCTGTGCACCATATAGGGTTAAAGGCATGCACCACCACACTGTCCTCCTCCTTTCTCTTTAAAAGTCAAGGGATCACTGTGGGTCCTAGACTGGCTTGAAATTTGAATTCTCTTGTCTCGGACTTCCCCAGTGCTGAGATTATAGATACTCGCTGCTATATCTGACAGCTGTGGACTCTGACATTTTCAATTTATAAAACAGTCAAGATTTTTAATATGAAGGTGCATTTGAGGTATAGTACGGCCAAGTCCATCCAGTAAGTACCATAATTTCTAAATAGCAAAAGGCATAAATGTCATCTTGGGATGTGTTATATGGTGTTAATACTTATAGTTTCTGTGGGCGACACATTTACAGATGTTGGGAAACTATGTGGTTCTCCTGTGCCATAATTAAAGAAAATGCTGGGTTTCATTAAAGGCTAATGAAAAATAGAGGGGCAGCTTCACCATCCTCATTAATATGCCCCTTGAATTCTACTGTGTTTTATAGGATTTGACCCAAACTCTATACACTTCTACTCCCCTCCCATTGGTCTAAACTTAGTCACATGGTCACAACTAGCTGTAAGGAAGGTGTGTGTGTGTGTGTGTGTGTGTGTGAGAGATGGGGGGGGGGTGTCTTCATTTGAGCCAGCTGTTTTCCTGACTACAGTGTAGGGGTTCAGTTATTAAGGGAAAGTAAGGGTAGTAAGACAAGGCTAAGCCCTTCACCCTTGCAGCCATTTTCTCTCCCAGGTTCAGAACATTTCTTGTCAGTGATGAGCACCTTCAAAAGGCCTCAGACTTATTTTTTGAGGCCGTGTGGTGTGCGGGAAGTGTCTGGAGTCAGTAGAGTGCTCGGTGTAGGAGCTGCCCCCATGATGTCTGAGAATTGGGCCTGCCTAAGGGAACGGCATATGCTCACTGCCCGTACAGTGTTCACACCAGAGCAGGCGCTTGCTCATCAAGTGGAATGACTGGACATCTGGTCTGTTTCTGTTGTTTGTCCTTTAATGAGGGACAAAGGGGTCAGGTACTTTCTTGAATTTATCTGTATAAAGTATACATTGTCTGTAGCCACCTCATGAAGCTACGTTGCCTGTGCCTTCTTCTGGCGCAGTAAGACATGTGTTGGCTTCTCAGATGACTGGGTGGAGATGGTATGTTGGAACTCTTGATTCTAAGTGTTGAAACCCACCTTCAGCAGAGGAGGGACTGATTTCCTGACTGATTTCTCTTGCCCACAAGAGTGGGCAGTGAGAGCCTCCGGGTAGCAAACAGCAAGGTGTGGACGGCTCACTGGCAGAGATGGCCTCTTTGTCTTGGTTGTGGGGGCAGGAAGGCTGTGGTGTACGTAGTAGTGACACATGGCTGGTTTTTATTGAGCACTTGCTGTGTGTTTGGCTTTCAGGTTACTTGTTTTTCACCAGCCTAGTGAGATGAATCTACCTACACCCCCACTTCCTGGCACACAGGACTAATGGACCTGTCTGTGCCTCAAGTGTATGGTCATTAGCTCCTGGGACAGGTGGGCTTTCACTGAGAGACTTTCTAGCCCTTGTCCCTAGTGAATGGTACCGTCCTAGGGGTGAAGGCAAAAATGCCTAAGCAAATAGCTTGACATTCTGCACAGAGCAGGCCGTGTTTGTTTCTTTTATTTCCCTGGTATTTATGTAAGTTTATCTTACATTTTAGTGTGTGTGTGTGTGTGTACATGTGTGTGCAGTGGAGGTCACAGGACAACTTTCAGGAGTCAGTTCTCTTCTTCCACCATGTGGGCCCTGGGGACTGAGCTCAGGTTGTCAGGCTTGGCAGCAGGAGCATGTAAACCATTTTCCGACCTCTGTTTTTTGAGTCAGGGTCTCCTGTAACACACTGGCCTTGAACTCTTCTGTAGCTCAGGCTGGAATTAATTCCTGATTCTCTCGTCAGCCATGTGCCAAACTAGCCTTTTTTTTTTTTTTAAAGTTTATTTATTTTTATTTTATATGTATGAATGTTTTGCCCGCATGTGTGTATATGTACCACATGTGTGCCTGGTGCTCTCGGAGGGCAGAAGAGATTCCCATGGCACTGGCATTACAGATAGTTGTGAACTACCATGTCGGTGCTGGCAACTGAACCCTGTCTATCCTCTGCAAGAGCAGCAAGTGATCGGTGACCACTGAGCTACCTCTATTACCCCCACCCTTGAATGCTTTTATTTGTTTTGTGTGAGCAGCCATATGTGCCCCATGGCACACCTGTGGATGGCAGAAGAAAACTTGCAGGAGTCAGTTCTCTCCTTCCACCATGTAGGTACTGAGTATCAAACCCAGGTTATCCGGCTTGGCAGTGCGTACCTTTCCCTGATGAGCCATCTCTCCAGCTCCGATGTCTTTATTTTTAATGATGGCTTTGCATTTTGAGTTCATGGCAGCCTCGACTATCTGCTGCTCTTCTCCCAGCATCTCTAGTATATCTCTCCCCTCCAGTGCCACTGCGTACAGAGCCACTGGTTCTGGTTGATGCCCCTGGATTCTAGGCCAGCCTGTCACCCTGGTTTTAGGTTTTAGGAATCATTATTTGTTGCCCTACTTTTAAACATTAAAATTTAAAGGGGATTTTGACTGGGGCTGTCACTTGACTGTCTTGTGTGAGTCTCTGGATTCACTCACCAGCACTGTAAAAAGGAAGGGAGGGAAGTAAGTTGGCTCACTGACCAGCACATACAGTGTGTCTCAGGAGCAGTGCCTGACCTGCCAGACAGGGACATCATTAAGCCAGTGACTGCTCTCCTGAAGCTGAGTCTGGAGAAAGAAGCAGGAAGCACATACGTTTAGCTAAAGTAGCTTGCCCTGAACCCAACTGTCTTAGTTGAAGTTGTATTGCTTTAAAGAGATACTTTGATCACCGCAACTCTTATAAAATAAAGCATTTAACTAGGGCTTACTAAACATTCAGAAGTTTAGTCCCTTATCATCATGGTGGGTAGCATGGTGGCACACACACAGACATGGTACTAGAGAGGTAGCTGAGAGCTCTACATCTGGACCGGAAGGCAGCAAGAAGAGCAAGTAAGCCTCTGGACATTTGAAACCTCAAAGCCCACGCCCCCCAGTACCATCCTTCCTCCAACAAGGCCACACTTCTTTATAGTGCCATTCCCTGATGACCAACCAATTCAGATCTGTGAGCCTCTGGGGCCATTCCTATTCAAACCACCATAAGAGCCATGAGGCCTACCATGAAGGAGGGAACACTCAGAGAACCAGGACTGGTGTGGAGGACTGGTGGTGTGTAGACCCCAGTGGCGGAGGAGGACATGACAGACAGCCTGGGGCACAAGTTTGCTCTGAGGCTTAGAACTGAATGGTAGCAGAGATAGAGCAGGATACCCCTGGGCCACTTGGGAAGGCCCAGACACTGTAGTAATAGGACACTTCAGTACAGAGAGGCTTCTATACCTTTCAGCAAGTCATGCTGCAGTCCATGCTCAGTCTCCTCCTGTTACCTGAATTGTGGTACCCATTACATCAGTGAATGTGATGAAGCTCCTGGGTGGGACAAGGCTCTAAGGATTCATTGCCATTTGTGGCATAGAAAACCAGCTAGGGCCAGAATCTAAAATGAGTTGTTGACAGTACTGTCAAACATGGGGGCTTGGAGAGGGTCAAGGGACGGAAACCCTGGGATTGTGGGAGGATTTATGCACGATTGTCAGAGAGAGTGTTTTGATTTTGCAGTGAGCTAAGGTGACAGCCTGAGTTTAGGACCTGGGTCATTTAGGACCCGGGTGGCCAAGGGTGCTAAATGACCTATAATGCATGCGATGAGTCCAACAACAAAAGTCTGGTAATGAGGGCTAGCCTCAGACTTTACCCTGGCTCTCCATTCTGCTCTGTGTCCTGTGGGATTTTCCCCACTAGGGTAGGAAGATGACTATAGGCTCTCAAAGTGTCTCTAGAACCTTCAAGTACCACAGTGTCAGCTGGTCTGCACAAAGTGTGAGGCCAAGTAAGTGACACGTTCATCTGTCAAGCAGGGTTCATAAGGTGCAAATGATAGAAACCAACCTGGGCCACAAAGGAAACGAGGGTAAAGCAGAGCTGGATGGGTGTCTCCAGTGGGGTGTTCAGGTGCACCATTTCAGGCCCACCTATCCCAGGGAGTGGCCGTGGTGGGGACTCTGCAGCTAGCCTCATGACTGCGGGGGACACCGGCTTCCTCCTACCTTCCGCCCTTTTTGCACGTTTTGAGAGCAGTGAGGGTGCCGTGAGGATGTGTTAAGTTGGTTTTTAAGTTGAGTTCAGAACAGTACCAAGTACAGAACATGAGGCTGAATAAGTACTAGCTGCCATCTTTATTTTGTTGCGTATGTGATTACCATTGTTTGTTTTGTTTTTTTGTTTGTGAGGGTTTTTTGTTTGGTTATGTGTTTTTTTTTTTGTGGACAATTTGAAATTATAATTCTTAAGCAAGAACTGATTGGCTCAGTTTAGATAAATGTGTCTGTGAACCCTGTGATTGGCAGTCCCCAACCTGTTCTCCACTTTTTGTTGCTGTGATAAAACACTGACCAATATCAATATGGTGGAGGGTCAGGCTTCTGTGGTGCACACTTCTTCATCACAGTTCATTATTGAGGTAAGTCAGGGCAGGAACTCAGGCAAGAGCTTGAAGCAGAAGCCATAGCGGAACACTCTTGGCTCACTCTGGCTGGCTCATAGCCGTATGTTCAGCTGACTTATATGACTCAGGCCCATCTGCCTAGGGATGGTGCTGCCCATAGTGGGCCGAGCCCTTCTGCATTAATAATCAAGATGAGTTCTCATAGGCATGCCTACAAACCAACAGTTACCCAATTGAGCCTTTTTCCAGGTTATTCTAGGCTGTGTCAAGCTGACAGTCAATACTGACTGAGACACCACTTCACCTCTGAGCTATAAGAAATGGGGGAACAGCAGTTTCCCTAAGAAGAGTGGACAGATGTGATCAGGAGTTGGGATGAGTGTCCTACATGTTCAGTGCTTTGACTCAACATGTGATGGTTAGTTTTCCGCCCTGACCATGGCTTGTACTTAGAGGGACAACAATTTACTAGGCCTCTTCTTCACTGCGATTCCAGTCATGGAGAAACTGCTGGGAAATGAGAGGCTAGAAGAGGCCAAGCACTGAGAACAGTTCCTGGTCCTGGTCAGTAAATACTTGTTAAAGGGCAGACACTCAGGAAATGGAGATGCTGGTGGGAATATACAGCAAGAGCAGGCACCTAAAAAGAAACAGTTTTATCACACCTTTAATCCCAGTACTCAGGAGGTAGAGGCAGGCAGATCTCTGAGTTCAAGGCCAGCCAGGGCTACACAGAAAAACCCAGTCTACAAAACCAAACCAAACCAAACCAAACAAACAAATAAAAAGAAGAAAAGAAAGAAACCCAGTTTACAGCTCCAGCATCAGGGCAAGTTAAGGTGAGGTCATATCCTGGTGCCCCATGGGCATTTAATAAATGAGACTGCATGATCTCTCAGATGCACAGTCTTATAGTCCATCCTTTGTGACAGTTAAGGGACCCCATGTTGGGGAGCCACGCCCTGTTGACTGGGATGTTGAGGTGTGACCATGAGGTGCATCTCTGGGCAGTACAGTTGCTGATGCAGGAGGGCTTCCTCAGTCACAAGCAGCTGGTGAGGGTGGGGCCTCAGCCTTGTAACACTTAGTAGAGCTTCGTTAATAGGAAATAGTATTGTCACCCCACTTTCTGATACCTCCTACTGTGCAGAGCCCTGAACCCACAGAGTCTCCCAGCAGCCCAGGAGGCCTCGTGGACGAGGCTCGGAGAGTTGGGAAGCATCATGCTTGCTCAGTGCCCAGCAAATGCAGAGTCCCATTAGGAACGTGTCTCTGATCTCCTGTGCCTGGTCTCGTCTTCTCTTTAGTATTTTCTTTATAACAGTTTTATTTTGCCCTGGATTATACTTAGTGGAAGAGAAGGTACTTAGGATCTGTGATACCCTGGGTCCAATGCCTAGCAACAACAACAACAAAAGAAAAAGAAATTAAAACCATTATTTTAGTTAATTTGCTCAGAATTCAAAAATGCAGAGTTGGTTTCCTTTCCACATAGAATAGACTTTGTACAGCAGTGGACTCTGTGAGCTATTTGTATTTTCTTTGTGCACCTATGTTTAACCTAGACCCACATGAGCTGGGCAAGGCTGTGCCTTTTCAATTTCATTTTGAGACTGGAGCTGAGTTGCCCAGTTAAGGCTTTGAACCTGAGATCCTCCTGCCCCAGCCTCTGATTAGCCCCCACGACAGGCCTGCACACCTAGGCCCAGCTTGTGACCTGCTCCTCGCGGATGTGAGCATATGTATAAACATGGTAGGTATATCACGGACTGTACATTAGAGCCATGGGCTGGATTTGGCCCACTGCCTATTATCGTATGACCTGGTAACTAAGAATAGGCTCTATGTGGTTTTGTTTTTGTTTTTACTAGGAGAAGGAAAAATCAGGTCTCATGACATGTCAGATTATGGTTTCAGTGTCATAAAGTTTATGGGACCCAGCCATGTTGTCTGGTTATGTATTATCTGTGGCTACTTTTAGAGTCATTGCAAGAGACAGTATGTCCCCAAGCTTTCAGTCTTTTCTCTCTGGCCCTCCCTCCTTTTCTTCAGCCTGTACCCCTCAGAGAAGACTGGCCCTCAGCGCTTCTCTTGTTTGCTGTGGGCCTTTCTCTCTGCCTTCTGCCCTCAGGTGGAGCCCAGCTGCGAGCTGTGGGCAATCCAGGGGTGTGGCCGCAGGTGGGTCTGTTGGTTTCTTCACTTACACATTCTGAGCACTGCTGGGGCACCAGCTGCTGGGCAGGCCCCTGGCCGGCAGCCAGCACAGGTTCCAGCCTGCCTGCTAGAATCCATGGGCTAGTGGGGGAGGCTGACATTGTGTCTGTTTATTCAGATCTGCACGCATAGCCTTCTCTGACCTGCTCCCCATCACTCCTGCCTTGTTTTTAATTTTGTGATACTCAAGAGAAAAGATGGATTAGGCACTCACATACATCTAACTCAGTTCTGTGAATGAATGTATACAGACACCCCAGCAAGAGGGCTCTGCTCCTCCTTTCCCTGCCTGTCTGGCCCCTCCACCCCTTTCGCTCTGTAAATAGGAGCAGATAGGCAGGTTTGGTATGTCCTTCTTTCTGTTACGAAAGCCAGCCTATTCAGCATCCTGTTGGTGCTTAGCTTTTACAAAGTGCATCCATCCTAGAGCTCCCTGTGACTTCCGGCTCGTACTGGAGGGTGGGCAGACTTTCATTTGCTGGAGGAAGAACATTCTTGCATGAACAGCTTGTGCAGGCAGCAAGGCTTATGGTCAAAGAATGCACATGGCCTTGATTCTGAGAGCACCTAGGTATGGCGTTCTGCTCTATTTCCTTCTGTGCCCTGTTTTTTTCTGTAGCCAAGTATACATGGCCTTCATTGTGGGTGAGCAAAGGAAGGCCAGGACTGTCCTGGAGAGCCTGTTGGTAATTAACAGTGTGAGGATTTCTCCTGCAAGCTGTTCTACTAGGTGTGATCTACTGTCTGGAGGATTGCAGGCTTATGCTCCTGTGACCCTGGTCCTCTCTCATCACCCCTCATCTTTCTGTGGGCAGTGTCTCAGTGGCAGCCACAGGGTTGTCTGTGCTCGGTAAGCCACAGTCAGTACCCAGTATGTGGTAACAGCGGATTGGGCTTTCACAGACCTAAGTTGGATACCTACCTTTTGTTGTTGTTGTTTAATCGAAGCTCATGATCAGCAGCTATGATGAGGGAGCTGGCAGGGTGGCACACACTTTTTACCCCGTCACTGGGGAGATGCTGAATCTGAAGTCAGCCTGAACCTCACACTGAGACCATGTCTCAAACAAAATTCCAAGAAACCTAAATAAACGATTTTTTATTCTGAGCCTGACTACCTGGCCTCTAATCCTCCTCTAATATGTCCTGCACTAGGCAGGCTACTTGCTCTGTACCTGGCTCTGGCCACCTGTAAATGGAGGCGGTCATAGGACCTGCCTCTTACTCCTGAGCTCAGGATGAAGTAAGCTAACACTTGGGATGCTCTGAAAATGGGCACAGCGCATGTTGTGACATTAACGGATGCCAGCTGTTATTATAATTACTATGATTTCACACACTCTGCCTTCTCTCTGGAGCTCTGCAGAACCAAAGCTCAGGGGACCTGATGGCAGCAATGGCATTTTCAGGAAGTGGTGCCCATCATTAGCAATAACACCTCACCTTTCCCGAAGGACACAGTCCTGCAGGTACTTTTCTGTTAAGGTAACTGGAGCAGAGGACTCCATCAAACCTGCCAGACTTGACTATGAGTCACTGGCTAGATAAGCCACATGGCCACCCTTAACTCCAAGGAGGGCCTCGGAATGAAGAGTTTTCCCAGCTGTCTGCCCCTGGAGACTATAGATAACACAGTCTTAGGCGTGTCTAGCAGATCATTAGCCAGCATCTGAATCTGCTTACAGTGCATATAGCCATCAGCAGGAGCCTGGTGCTTTGTTTGGCGTCATGATCCATTTGCCGAAGTTGCCCATGGCCTGTGCTGAAGTACCTGGCCTCCAGTCTGGAGAGCTGAAAGGAAGCCTGTGAGGGACACAGTTGTTCTAGAGCCTTGTGAGCTATGGGTCTGTCTAATCAGGGAAACAATTAAATCTTCTAGATCAAAGATTGGTCCTGGGAACTGGGCCTGGAGCAATGTAGGGGAAGCTGCAAGACTGGTTTCTTTTCTTGGGGGCAAGTCTGTTTACTTTCTGTCTGATTACCCCATGGACAATCCCACTGGCCCTCAGAGGTCTTCTACTCAACCCTTGTCTCTGGCTAGACTCCTCTGTTGGAGGTGATTGGTCCCCTTAAACCTGAGGATAGGGGAGAGAGGCACCTGGGGTGGGTGGGGAGCTGTCCACGGTGCTAGAGATGGCTGCCAGGAGGTGAAAGGGTATTTATTAAGCCCATCATGGGTGTAAGTGCTCAGGGCTGCTGAGTCACTTGCCCAAGGTCACATAGCAAGTTAGCAGCTATGTGTTCAGTCTTGGTTAACATTTTCTCTTAGCATCTGCACAGGCCATGTGTTTTTTGGGTCCCTTTATCAAAACCTCTTTCTGAAGCCTAAGTGTTACAGCTTATGGCACTCCTAGGTAATGTTGCTATGAATGAGGCTGCAGAGTAGGGGGGTACAGAAGGTATGGAGCCTCAGGCTGGGAAGTCTGCACTGACACCATGACCAGAGTTCTCCAGAAAAGGGGAATAGGTGTCAGGTAGGCAAGGACCTCACCACTCTGGGCGTCTTCTGGCTGGCTCTTCTGGAGGTGACCTTGTGGGCTTATGTAGCCCTTCGCTAATTTCTTCCTGGCATCAAGGCTTGGCTGTAATGCATACCACAGTGGCCTAGCTTGCTCTCCTTATGACAGTTCCAGCCAGGCTGAATGGAAATGTCCTTTGCGTTTGTCAATGCTGTATACTTGGTGAAGAGGGCTCTGAGATCTGTTCCCTTACCTCAATTCAGTAGGTTTGAAAACCACGGCAAAGTGCAGGCGTGCAGAAGTGACTCATGAGGCACAGTTAACAGCTAAATAGCACTTGCTTGCAGTATCTTTTGGCAGATGCCAAATAAGGATTGAGATGCAAAGAAGGGCAGTTATTAACAGCTTACACCCTGGAGCCATTGCCTGGGGTTCAGGTCTGGCTCTGCTCTGGCTCTTGACCTCCGGCAAAGGACTGAAACTCTCAGGATACCTCACTCTACTGAGCAGAGGTGGGCGGGGCTATAATAGAACTACACTGGTAGCTGGAACAGGCACAGTGTGGGAATTAGCCTCTGTGATTAGGTACAGCACCGTACTATTAACAGAAGACCAGCAGTTTCAGCTTTGTGGAGAGACAAGTTCAGTTTCATGGGAGATGATTCTCAGCCCAAAAGCCTGAGAACAGTGATTCCACACAGAATGAGCTGCTCTGCACCGTCCTGGACCCAAAAGTCCGACCCCGATCAGAGTTAGTTTAATACACACATGGTTCAGGTTGGAACTTTTGGAATGGTGAGAAACCCTGTGTTCTTTGTTGAAGAAACTTAGAGAAAGATGGCCTGGCAGGTCTCCCAAGGATTTTGAGTCACTGTGCCTGAGCCCTGTGAAGGTGGGCAGAGCTGCATGGCCATGGGAGGATTTGGTCCTTATTAAGTGTACCGTGGCTGAGTGAGGCTTGTCTAAGCTCAGGTGCATCCCAGTATCATCAGCTCAGAGCTGATGCAGCAGAGCCGTTCCTGCTGCTGTCCCTTACGTTGTTGTGGGCTGTGACAGGTATGGTCTTCCCATGTTTCCTGAGCAGGCACTTCCAGCAAACTAGAACACCTTGTCCTGCAGACCTCAAGGAGAGAGCAGCTGCTGGAAGCAGAGGTGCATGGGTTCTTTCAGCAAGTGTTTACAGGCCTTTTCTATTTATGTGTTTTGAGATATGTTTTCACTATATTGTCCATGTTCACACTATATTGCCCAGGCTATCCCAGAACTCCTGGTCCCCTGCCCCAGCCTCTTGTGTGCTGTAATTATAGGTATACACCACTACACCCAGTTCATTCATAGGGTTCCCAGTCTGTGCGAAGCACTGTTGTGCCCAGACACATAGACAACCAGATGTACTACAAATGTGGAGACTAGAATTAAATGGTGGTGGGTTTGTTGTTGTTGTGTGCTTGTTTGTTTTGTTTTCAAGACAGATTTGTTTTCTCTCTGTAGCCCTGGCTGTCCTAGAACTCACTCTGTTGTCTAGACTGGCTTTGAACTCAGAGATCCGCTTTGCCTCTGCCTCCCTGAGTGCTGGAATTAAAGCCATGTGCCACCACACCTGGGGAAATAAATGTGTTTGTCAGTGGTATGCTATTAAGGCACAAAACCAGGTTTGGACATAGTATCGCATGGCCGTGATCCCCAGCACTTGAGAGGATAAGGTACTGGGATCATAGCTTCCAGGCCAGCTTGAGCTATATGAGTTTTAGGCTAGACTAGGCGACTTAACAAGACCCTGTCTCCAGGTAGGTAGGTAGGTAGGTAGGTAGGTAGGTAGGTAGGTAGAGTAGATAAATCAGTAACTGTGTAGCTTGGTGTTAAAGTGCGTCCTTAGCATGTAGTGTATGGAGTGTATATACTCCCCAGGACTCTAACGAGAAGGGGGGTGGAGGAGGGGCCATGACACTGACTAAACAAGGCATGACACTAGACCACAACCTAGACTTCCTGATTGTAAAGTGTGTGGTACTGATAGTTTACAGTAAAGCAGAGATGAGCATGTCAGAAGGTGGCACCCAGTCCAAGAGAGGAGGAGCCAGCCATGCAGAGGGAGGAAGGGAATGCTTGGCAGAGAGCACAGCATGTGACAGACAAGCTTATCAGAATAAGCTTGGTTGTGGGAAAGAGCAGACATGGCATGGGCCTCCATGTGTTGGTTGAATTTGGTGGAAACATTTCTTAGGAAGGGAAGGAGGGAGGGACGGAAAGAGAGAGAGAGAGAGAAAGGAAGAAAGGAAGGGAAGGAAAAGAGGAAAAGAGAAGAGGGAGATTCATGCTTCCAAAGCCTGTATTGTCTTCAGACCTAGAGGAGTCTGAAGGTAAAGCGTAGGGGTTCCTGACTCTGGCCTTGTGACTGTATGCAGGAAAGGTTCAGCTTCTCTCTGTCACTAGCCTTCACAGGGCTCTCCCAGGAGTCATACCACGGGGAAGACCGGTTCCTATTAGCAGACTGTTACTTTTCAGCCAAGAATGTGGTTGTTTTCACCCTGAAGGTGGTCCAGTCAATGGAGCGTAGCCTACTTTCTCCATCCCAGAAAGCTGCCAGGCCTTACTCTGCTTGGTGGTAGTGTAAGGATCTTAGTGGGGAAGCAGCGGCTGAGTCAGCAGAGCCTGGAGGAGTCACACCACGGCTTCAGCTCTGGCCTCACTTGGCACTGTCTCACGACTTTAGCCAAGTGGCCTCTGCACCTATCCTTGGCTTTTCATCTGCGGACTGGGCCCACCATTCTGTGCTTAGAAACACATCCCGTCACAGACAGATACTGTGTTCCATTGTAAGTCACAATGAGATGGGTTTCTTTCTTCTAGTTCTTGTCAGCAGCTAAGCCACTTGGAATTGATCCTCAGCTCCAGCTCTGCTGCAGTCTGGGGACTTGGCATCTGTCTGGGCGCTTGCTTCAGTTGCCAGAAAGCAGCCCTGCTTCTGGGGGGCAGGTTACTTGATGCCAGGAAGCTAATCATCGGCAAGATATTTGTTGACAGAGATGGGGACTGAGTGGAGCCTCCGCAGTGGGGACTGCCTGCTTCTCTTTCTCCACCCTGGCGGGTGGCCACTTGCTGGAGCAAGTTAGGTAGAGACCGCTGAAACCTGGGCCCAGCCTGCTTCCACTTGGTCGTCACTCTGGCCTGTGTTAGGGGCCTGAGGCCTGGACAGGATTTTTTTCAAAGCTTCCTACTTGAGGCTTTATAGTAGCCTGAGAGTTACCCGAGGATTTTGTTGCAGTGCAGGTTTTAATTATGAGGGTTGAGGAGGGACATCTCTGAGAGTCTAGAGGTCTGACGTGTGTGTAGAATCTTGGGAAAAATTTGCATTTTCTTTCATCTTCTGGTTATTAGAACTTCACAGACAGAACCATGGTTTCAGCCTTAGTACTGTGGGTCTTTGGGGTCAGATTCTTGGTTGTGAGAATGACCCTCTGCATTGTGGAATGGTTAGAGCACCCTGGTCTCCATTACTGGGTACCAGTTACAAGTTCCCCCACTTCCATAGAGGCCATCAGAAATGTCTCCAACTGTGCCCTGGAATAGGGGTGGCAAAGTGGTGTTTAATGAGAACCAGAGGCCTCATGCCTTCAAACTTGACTGTATCCGGGACCTCCCAGGCCAGCTGGACACTCAAAGTGATGTCCCCATACCCTCAGTCTCAGCTACTTGGTTCTAGGGAGTCTCTTGGTAGCCTTCTGGTGGGTCCTTTGTTCCCTGTGTTAGTGAGTGTAGCCTAGTCAAGCAAGAGGAGAGGTATCAGACGTTGTGCTCGGTATTCATACTGGGATAGTAGGAAGCGGTGTGAGGTCACCCGAGATAGCCCTTTAATAATTACATTCTAGGTATGATGTAGCTTCTCTTCTGGCCATTGTTACCCACTTTTCCATGTTATCTCCCTATCTTTCTCTTCTACAAGTCCCGCCCCTCTAAGTCTCCCCTGCTCTGTGGAACAGGCCTTACTGTATCCATAGAGCCACCCTTAACAGCCTATGCTCCTTCCGAACGGCCAGGAGTGTCTGAGCCCCTGAATTGGATCATGTCCCTCTCTCTCCTAGTCAGAAACCTGTGGTTGGCTCGCTATCATCATTGTCCTTTGCATGGCCCATGAGTACCCCCCTTCATCTTCCCTTACCTCCACTCCCCTGGGTGGTCTTGTCTTCTTTCCTATCCTGCATGGGAAGCTTGGCTCTTGGGGGCCATGTGCTGGCTTGCTCTCATCCACAACCCTGGTCTCAGATGGTTTCTTGTCCATCTCTTTCCTCCTCCTTGGGTCTATGTAAAAACAGTGCCTCTAGTGAGGCCTCTGTTAGCCTAGCCATGATCCCAGATAAAAGCTAAGCTTGCTATCTCCCCTCCTCAGAGGTCTTCCCCTTTAGACGGAGACTATATATTTACCTTTAGTTGCTATTTGTGTTTGCTGAAAGTTAAAAGGCAGGAAGGAGGGTGGACCTTGATTATTGATATCCATTGTGTCTGCCCCCTGAAGTCCTCTCCATGCCCCCCAACCCCTGAACAGACTCTGCTTAAGCTCAGTGTTACAGACTAGAAACCTGGTGTTCTGGTGGAGCAGACCTCAGCCTGAGGTCTCCCATGGAATTGGGGCATTCCATCTCATGGAATTTAGATAGTTCACTAACTTGACACCTTGCACTGCTGGTTCAGAGACGACATGTCCACTCTGGGCCTGTAGCCCCCACCTGTCCAGTGGGATGGCTGGAGCTTTCCTGAGACAGCCCTGTAGGAGGGACAGATGGGACTCACTGCCGTGTACAGCTCAGAAAGGCAACTCCATGAGCCCCACTCCCATTCCTGGCCTTCATAAGGCCTGGTGGTGTCTGAAGAGCCACAGGTTGGCCTAAGGCTCTCAAAGGTAGACCTGAGGAGACAGCTTCTTAGGTATGCCTTTGCCAGGATTCCAAGGAATGTCAGCTTGTGTTTCCAAGATTCGTAGATGGATTTCCAAGTCACTTCAGACCCATGTCTTACTCTGCGAAGGGGGGCAGTTGCCTGGGGTGCAGATGGGAATCCAGAGGCCCAGCTGTGGTGAGTGTTGTTAACCACCCAGGATCTTCATCCATTCAGACTTACAGCTAGCTGCTGGAAGATTTGAGCATCCTAGAGGACTGGTAGACTCCTGTCATAGAGTATAACTGCTTCATTGAGCTGCTAGCACTCACAGTAGCCAATACTGGCTCTGATTTAATCTCTGTAACAACTCTACTGACCTTGCTATGATTAACCCCTTTTCCAGATGAGGAAACTGAGGCACAGAGAGGAGAAAGAACTTGTCTGGTGACACCCACAGCTAGTAAATGACAAAACAGTTCATCTGGATCGAGAGAGAGAGAGAGAGAGAGAGAGAGAGGCAGACAGAGAGAGACAGAGAGAGAAAGAGAGAGAGACAGAGAGAAAGAGAGAGAGAGAGAGAGAGTGTGTGTGTGTGTGTGTGTGTGTGTGTGTGTGTGTGTGTGTGTGTTGGGATGTTTCATGTAGCTCACGCTGATCTGAAGCTGACTATGTATTATTTAAGGATGACCTTGATGAACAAGGCTTCCCTCACTTAGTTCTGAGGATCACAAGCCTGAGATGTGAACCTCTGAAGAGTAAAAGTCAGGGCTTTATGAAGCTTAGGCAAGAACCGCAATTGAGCTACACCCCAGCCCTCAAAGTCTCCACTCTGTGGCTACAGGACAGTTGGGCAGAGCCATGCCAGTTAGTCAGTCTGGGGACAGAGGAAGGTCCTATCCTACTGGCATGGGATCCTGGGAAGGTTCAGGTATTCCAAGCCCAGAGAAACAATTCTGCTTACCCCCAAGGATAAAGCTCTCACCAGTCAGCTGCTGCCACTGGGAAGCCCTGGCCTGGATCCTGAGTGTGTATCTAGTGGTCCATGTAGAATGGTGGTCTCTGGGATGGGGCACCTGCTGCCTGTAGTTTGCTCTGTAGACTTGAAAGAGACTTCTGCAGAAGTGACCCTCTGTCACTCCTTAGCTTTGGAGAGCGGTCTCTCAGTATCTTGCTAGGGACAAGATACAGAAGAGGGGCTTTTGGTGAACCTGGGTTTGGGCTGCTGGAGCCTGCAAGTTGGTAGCTTTGGAGTTACATGCCAGGCAACAATATTCTGGCTCCACGTGTGCTGGAGCTGTGGCTCTGTATGGGTGACCTCACTACCCTGAGCCTCAGGCCCTTCATTTTAAAGACTTCATTGGGTTGTTTGGGTAGGAGCAGGGAGCAGGTGGTCTGAGGTCAGCTCAGAGCTTAATACTCAATGAGTGCTCAGTGCCTGGAAGGTTGTATTGCAGAGGTAGCATCACCAAGTGGGTGAGGGCGGGACTACTGGAACCACCACTCCCAGCCCTGGGGCCTCGTTTGGGTGAGTGGCATTTACCTTTAAGACTGTATTTCCTCATCCCTAAGCCAAGAAAGTAATGTCCCTACCCAGGAAGATTCTGTGAGCGCCGTGAGTGAGTCAGAGAAGCATGAGCCATGATCTAACCACGGCTTCAGAACGTGGGCCCAAAGCCCAGCAGTCAGCAAGGAGACAGTGGGCACAGAGCAGTGTTAAGAGTGAGTTAGCTTTAGAAAGCCTAGCTGTGAGAGATAGCAATATGGGTCCACTACAGAAACTTCCTTCTCTCCAGAAAGTTGGCCTTTGAGGACTAAATAATGTGACTTGTAAGGAGGAAGCTGGACAGAAAAGGGAGCCTTCCCCAAGCCCGCTCCTCCACAGGGTAATTGGAGGTGGTGTTTGAGGAAACACTCCATGCTTTAATAGCCACACGTTTCTTTTCATCCGTAACAGGAAAAGAATTTAAACAGTGTAGCAAAGCCTGGTAGGGCTCTGGGTGGGGCTGTTGTTGGTTTTGAAGCTGAAAATAAAACAAGGCTAGTTAGAACAAAGCGCAGAAGTAAGTAAGGGCACCAGGGCCTGAGCAGGGGTGAACACTGTCCACAGGAAGGACCGGCCTGGGTGGTGGAGGAGAGGGAAGTGCGGGTCTGGCTAGGTGCACCCTGGAGCTTTCAAGTTCTGCAAAAGCTGCGGCTGGCTCTGGAGGCTGCTGACTCTCCTTGCACCTCCTCCTTGGTTCTCAAGTGCCACTGAAGGCCTGATGACAGCCACTCAGAGTGGAGCCACATCCTGGCAGTTGCAGTTCCTCCAGGGGAGGTGGTAGGTGGGTGATGAAGTGGACAGTGTTTGCTTCCAGCACCTTTTGCCCCAAAGTGGTCTGGAACAAGGCCTTGGGCAGTTGCTTGTGAGAGCCCAAAGAACTAGCCAATGTTGGGTGTGTGTCAGTGCGGTAAGTGCTTGCTGGCTGGATGGTGTGGAGTCTTCACTCTGTGAGGCTGTCTCCCTGGGACACCTCAGGCTGCAGCTTACAGGATATCTCTGAATCTGGGCCAAGTGGTAGAGATGACTTATTGTCATTTCAAACAGCCTGGGGAAGACAAAGAGAGCTATCTGTCAATGCAGAGGCTCCTTGGCTCAACCATTGACTGTCATGTGGTCTTGAAACAATCGTCACACTGTACATACAACATCCCAAGCAGAAGGAAATGTGAATCCACAGACACCTGTAGCCTTAGCTCAGCTTTTTATATCTCTTTGTCCACAAAGGATAGCTGCCCCTAGCTACAGTAGGAGTCATGGAAGTGCACATAATGTCCAGTGCAAGACAAATAGAGAAGGGCTGGGGATGGCCTTCAGCTGCACAGGCAGCTAGCTGTCTGCTATGGCTGCTGTTTCCTCCGCAGAATCAAGAATTACAAGTATCTTAGTTACTTATCAATTGCTGTGAAGAGATACCTCAACCAATGCAACTTATGCAAGAGGACATTTAAATAGGGATTTACTGTACAGTTTCAGAGGGTGATTCCAAGACCACCATGGTGGGGAGCATGGCGACAGGCAAGCACAGAACTGGAGAGGAAGCTGAGAGCTCACATGTTGGGACAACCACTGTGAGGCATAGAGACAGAGATAACTGGAAAGGGTGTGGGCTTTTCAAACCTCAAAGTCCTGTCACACACCTCCTCCAACAAAGCCACACCTCCTAATCCTTCCCAAACAATTCCACCAGTGGGGAACCAAACGTTCAGCTGGGGACCATTCTCATTTGTATCATCTCAGGAAAGAAGAGAAAATGGCTTGCCAGGATCCAAAGAGCTTAGAGTGCCCAGAGAAAGTAGAACCCCTAGGTTTTTGCCTGCAAAGCCTGTTGTCTCCTGTATCCTGTAGATACTACTTCCCCAGCAGGGCCCAGACACCCAGATGGCCATAGCACAGGCTGGTGAGTCTGAGTCCTGTGTGTAGCAGTGAGAGAGAGGTGGATTCTGCCTGGGCCAGCTGGGAGAGCTGAGAGGAGCGATGGCTGGACTCTGAAGCAGAGCCTGAGCTCCGCCAGGTCCGTGGGAAGTGGTATGGGAAAGTGGATTGGGATAGTGTGGGCTGGAGCTAGTCACAGCTCTTGGGGATTGCCTTTTCTTATATAGTCAGGAAGTCTGGAGGAGTAGAGCTTCTGTGGGCTTGGGTGGGTGTGTCCATTCCATGTCATAGGTCCCCTCACCCTTTTTACAGGCTCTGCTCCAGCCATGTTGCCCTCAGTGCACCAACAAGCAGGATCCAGGTACAGAGGCCCTGATTGTTACCCTAAGGGAAAGAGGATTTATAGTCTCCAGACACTGAGGTTTGGGGTGATTGAAGGTTGTTGAGATTGCACCCTATGACTGTCTGAGCCCCACCCTGACCCTGTTTATATTAATGGGGAACAGCTTTGGTACATGTGTGCACTGTGGGGTGGGTCAGTCTATTTAACACGTCCATTACTTTGCATTATTGTTATTATTATTTTTGTGTTATAAGAATGCCTAAAATCTACTTTCAACAATTTTCAAGCCCACGCTACATCATTTTTAGCTGTGGTCCCCATGATATACAGCTACATCCTCTGAACTTGTTCCTCCTGTGTGTATCTAAAGCTTGGTGTCCTTTACCCACCATCTCCCAGTCCCCAGCTCCTTTTTTGAAACAGTCTTACCATGTATCCCCTAGCCACCCTGGAACTCACTCTGTAGACCAGGCTGGCCCCCAACTCAAAGAGTTTGGCCTCTGGTAAGACTAAAGACAATCTCCTCCATGCTCGGTACCCACCCCATTTTATAGCAACTCCAGGAGATAGGGACGCCTAGCTACAGAGGGAAAGCTGGGGGGAGGAAGGCAGCCAGGCACACTGTACGCTCTAATACACACGCTGCGTGTGGTATGGTGTCATCATTTTCTACACTTGAATTTCCCCTAGCCAGCTGCAGGGATGTAACTGCCACTGCCTCCTCATACCTCAGGTTTGGGAGGGTTCCCCTCTGCAGACATTCACCATCAGAGTCAGGAGCACAGGAGCTTGTAGTTATGATCTGATTGTCAGGCCTCACTTGGCATTGTGCCAGCACCTGCTTCAGGTCAAGCCCAGGCTCAGGTGTGAAAGAGCTGGGTAACCCTGGGCACTGCCAGGCACATGGTCGACTTCAGAGCACTTTCTCTGATGGGTACAGGCACAGAAGCTCTGAGTCAGGAGAGCTCAGAGCCTGCTAAGCTTTCTTTGGATTTGCATTGCAAAGAGGACTTACAGAAAGGCAAGGATGGCTTTGTCTCAGGCACCAAGGTGCCCTACTACCTTGCTCTGGGGTCTGTCAGGCCTGGGTCTGAGTGCTTGTTCATATTCACTGTGATGGAGAACAGCACCAGCCTCACACCACAGGCACTCTGGACAATACCCACAGTGTACCTGCGCCCCACCCCCTACCAACCCTCTCCCCGTTTTCTTTCCCTGGCCTAGCCTTTGTTTTGTTTTATGTTCTGAAGGAGCTGCCGTGTAGCTTACATGGACCTCCGGCTTGCTGCAGTTCTCCGGCTTCAGCTATCCCGATGCTGGGACTCCAGGCGCATGCCACCATACCCGATTCAAAAATGCCCGTATTCTTCAGAGTCGCAAACTGGAGTGCATAATTTGGGAGCATCTGGGACTTGTCTTAATAAGCATTTCAGGCCAGTCATGGTAGTGCACTCCTTTAATCCGAGCACTTGGAAGGCAGAGGCGGGCGGATCTCCAGGAGTTTGAAGCCAGCCTGGTCTACATATTGAGTTCAGGACAGCCAGGGCTACACAGAGAAACCTTGTCTAAAACAGTATTTCAGTATGAGGAGAAATGGGAGAGACTGAAGCAAATGTCACAGTCTTGACAGCTGTTAAGTTGGGGTTTGAGTACATGGGTGTTTATTATACCTTTTCTTAATTCTTTGGAATGTTAACAAAACAGAAGGGAGACAGACGGGCAGACAGACAGACAAGCAGAAAGAGATAGACGAAGATAGAGACTGAATGAAAATGTATGGTTGTGAGACGTTATACAAGAGTAGTTTGGGGTGTCATTGTCAGGCACTGTCCTATCTATGACAGTGTGGACCTGTGATTCCCCTGAGTTACAACTTTGGCTCAGCATTTGGTATGATCTTAGTTTTCCCTCCAAAGTTTTGATTTCTCATCTCTTCCTGATTGGGAGGCGAGACAAAACTCCCCAGTGGTAAATTTCCAGGATTCTTCTCACTGGTAGGTCTGATTTCCCAGTGAGCCCCAGGAAGCCACGGTCTGCTTTCCTGCCAGGATCTGTGTGACGTGGCAAGAACAACTGACTGAGCCTCTGTGGGGGCTTGACCAGGCCCCTGCCTCTGTCACTCTCTGAACACACATGAGCAGTCCTCAGTGTCTGTACACTCATAGCCATTGGCCTCTCCTCAGTCTCCTGGGCAAGGATTAGTGACTGTGAGCCACCCAGCTCCTATCCTCTGCCTTCTCTTCTCCCCCATGCTGTGGAAGGCCCAGTCCCATCTGGTACTGGGTGTGTCCCAGGCAGCAGAGAGTGACCCACCCAGGATCTGGCCTTTGGTCTGTGCAGTAAGGTCATCGCTTAGGAATTTTTCCCCAGCAGGCTGCAGAAGACCCACGTGTGCCTGTGGTCAGCTGCAGCTTCCGGCTGTCTCACTTTTGCTGAATTCCGGCAATCTCTCATTTCCTTTAGGAAACAGAATGAGTCGCAGAGAAGGATGAATAGTCGTGATGCAACTCTGGGCAACCTGGCCCTGAAGCTTGTCATTGATGTCCTAACTGCAGGGTCATCTGCATTGTAGAGCAGGGGAAAGAGAGAACATGGGGCCAGGTATCCTGGGTTCAAGTCCCTGCATCACCACTTGATTGCCATGTGACATTAGGAAAGTCACTAGATCTTTGTGCCTCAAATCGTTGTCCATAAAATGATAGTCATGCTCACCTCCTGAGGTAATCAGGGCTGATTAAATAACCACTGTAAAGGTTTAAACTTTACCTCTTTAAGCCAGATGTGGTGACTCACATAGTTTTAGTATTCTGGAGGCTGAGATAGGAAGGAGAGGTATCTCAAGTTCAAGACCATCCTGAGCTATTTACTCTAGGACATTCTAGGACAGCCTGTGCTACAGATTAAGACTCTATCTCAAAAACAGAATATGCACCTCAATCCCATCCCCAAAATAAAAGAAGCAGCCTCGACTCTCAAAAAAAAAGTTGCACAGTTAACAAGGTCCGTCACAATACTGTACCTGACTGGTTGTGTGCGTTTAGCCTGTACTAAGAGCTGTGACGGATGCAGAGACTCTGGGAAAGGAAGCCTCATCCTCCTCCAGACTCTCCCATTTGGAGAAATAGGTTTAATATTTATCACCATTTAAAGACATAAACACATAGTTTTGATTTTTTCCCCCCAGCGTGTTTTCATCATGTATTCAAATGCTATTTTTTACTTATTTAAAATCTCCTGGGAAAGCTTGGGTGAAAGACTTTGAAAAGAGAGTATGTCTGCTGCTTCCTCGGGAAAGACTGGAAGGCAGTGAGCTACTATCTTTACAGTGCTAGCTTTCAGTGGGAGGTTGTAAGGACATTTCTTTCTCCTCAGACTTCTGGAGATGCATATAGGTTGCACATTCACACAGCTGTGCAGGCTTGCTTACACAGGCTGACCTCAAACTTGGTGTAACCAAGGGTGACCTTGGATTTCTGCCCTTCCTGCCTCCACCTCTTAAGTTCTGGAATTGTCAGTGTGTATCCCACTGGAACTTTGTGTTGTTTTGAGGTCTGTCTCTGTTGCCCAGGCTGGCCCTGAACTCTACTTGATCCTCGTGCCTCAACCTCCTGAGTGTGAGGTTAGAGGCATGAACCACCATGCCCAGCAGGAAACCTGTTTGAAAAGGCAAGAAATAGCCGGGCAGTGGTGGCGCATGCCTTTAATCCTAGCACTTGGGAGGCAGAGACAGGTGGATTTCTGAGTTTGAGGCCAGCCTGGTCTACAGAGTGAGTTCCAGGACAGCCAGGGCTATACAGAGAAACCCTGTCTCAAAAAACCAAACCAAAAAAAAAAAAAGAAAGAAAGAAAGAAAAGAAAAGGCAAGAAATAGGTTGAGAAGATGGCTGGGTTGGTGAAGTTCTTGTCACACATGAAGGTCAAAACTCAGGTTCTCAGCATCTATGTAGATTGCTCAGTGACACCCCTGGGTCCTGGTGCTCACTGGCTAGTTCCAGGTTCAGCAAAAGACCTTGTCTCAGGAAGGCAGGTGGCCAGTGATTGAGGATGACATGACAAGGTTGTCATCTCTGTTCTGCATTTGCATGCACACCCACACACGTGCACTAGTACACAAAGTAAAAGCAGGTGTGCTGTGGCATGTGAAGTGGTTAGTGACAGTTTCACCGAGTATAACTCAGTTTCCTGTCCAGTGTCCTCCAGGGTCCATTTCTTACTGCTCAGAAGTTCCTTATGGAAAAGATCACCCCATGGCAAACATCCTTGTTGTTGATAGGGCAGAGCTCTAGAATTGTGTGTGTGATGTGCCTATTTGATGTTTTAGTAACTTAATTGTTATTGTGATAAAATAACATCAACTTTGCCACCTTAAATGTAGTTTGATTATGAATATTCTACAACATACATGTGTATAAGCATGTGTATATGCATACATACATATTTATTCATACAAAGCTGTTCCCCTTAAATATGTACAAAATATAAAGTAACCTAGCACTCAAGAATGTAAATTTCAGATATTATATCCCATTGTATTACTTGATAAATAAATATAATTGCACCCATGCTGTTTAGTTACAGTAAGTATATTCATATTGTTGCCCAGTTGCTGGCACATACTTCTAAAGAATAATTTCCACCTTACCAAGCTGGACTCAGTACCCCGTAAACAGTAGTTCCTCAGGCTCCCAGCAACTGCTGTCCTTCCCTCCTGTCAACATGAAACTGAGCACTCTACATGCACACACTGAGGGCATGGTGTGGTTTTTGTTCCTCTGTGCCTACCATACTTCATATAGTGATGTCATCAGGTTTATCCATGACATGGCATGTGTCAGTTTCTTTCCTTTTTAGTATGTGGATGGACACTTGCCCCTTGACTATAGTGAATAAGCAGCATGACCGTATGCTGAGTGTCTGCTTGAGTTCTTTCTGTTTCACTTTGTTTTGAGATGACCCCAGATTCTCTGTGTAGTAAAGATGCCTTTGATGCTCCTGCCTTCTGTGCCACCGCATCCAGTTCCCCACTTTTATCTCTGGGGTTACATGCACAGCAGTGAGACAGCTGGATTGATTTAGTTCTCCAGTTAATTTTGTGGGGACTGCCACCCCGTTCTCAGAGTTAGCCTCTCCAGTTCTTTGTTGAGACAGTGTCTAGCTATGAAGACAAGGCTGGCCTGGAGCTCACCCAAGATCTGCCCCTCCTGAGACTGCTCCTCCTGAGAGCTGTGATTAAAGTGTGCACCACGGTGTCCTGTGATCGCAGCCATCTTACAGACTGCAGGCACCTCCCACTTGGTTTACATGGTTACCAAGTCCTTTGTGGAAAGGAATTCTCATCCATCCAGAGACATTCCAGATCTGTGTGATCTAGCTGGGGTACAGACACGCCCTTAGTACACACCCTTAATCCCAAAGCATGAAGGTTAGGTAAGGTTAGTTTGTAGAAGAAAGCAATTATGTTTGAAAGTGAGGGTCTAAATGAGGCTCAGACAAAGTGTCAGATCAGAGAAAGATTTGACAGAATGAGTCAGAGAGAGGGTATGCCCAACTCTCACGAGAACAGCATAGGAAAGAGAAGCTATTTAAGAGAACACAGGGAGAGAGAGTCAGTTGGGGGTCAATGCAGTGTGTGCAGTGCAGTGCAGTGCAGTGGAGTTGAGTTTGTGAGTTCATGCAGTTCAGTGCAGGTCAGGGGGGGCAGCTGGAGCCAGAGAAGATTAGAACAAATTGCCAGAGTTAGTTTGAAGCCAAGCAGAGCAATTCAGTGAGAAGCTGAGAGAAGCCAGATTGACTCAGTCAGCTTGGAGAGAAGTTTGAGCCAGAACAGCAGAGTTGAACCAGTAAACCAGAGTTCAGAAAGAACTAGAAAGGATGAGCTTATTTAGCAGTAAGTCTCTGAGACAACAATCACATCTGTTGAATAAAAGATACTTTTATACCTTTGTCCATATTTTAATTGTGTTGCTTATTTTTTTGTTGTTGTTGTTGAGTTTTATTAGTATTTTATGTATTCTAAGTATTGACCTCTTTTTAAAAAGTGTTATTCAATTTTGGTCGGAGGACAGTTTTGTAGAGTTGGTTCTTCCTCCACTTTTATGTGAGTTCCAGGAATCGAACTCAGGCTGCCAGGTTTACATGGCAAGAACCTCCACCCACTGAGCCCTCTTGCTGGCCCTAACCTCTTACCAGATAGGCAATTTGCAAATATTTTCTCCCATCCCATGGCAGCTTTTTTACCTACTGAATAGTGTCTTTCAATACATGAAAGTTTTCCTTTCAAACATGTTGGGTCTTTTTTGTTTGTTATTATTGCAGTCCGTACTTTGGTATTGTAACTAGAATTGCTACCTGGTTCAGAGCCGTGAAGCCTTTCACTGTGTCTTCTAAAGGCTTCTGTGGGTTCAGCTCTCACACCAGGATTTCGGATTCATTCTGAGTTACATTTTACATCTAGTGTAGGATAAGGGTTCACCTTCATTCTGGGGGGTTCGGGTTGGCACTTGTTGATAAGAATCTCGTTTTGAAAGTGACATGGTGGTGGCCTTCACCACTATAGCGAGCATTCTGTTCCCTGTCGTGCTCATTCTCCGTTTAGAATGAGTTGGTGACATGAATAACAGTAAAGGAGAACAAGACAGTTCCCTTTCAGCTGGACACTACTTCCAGGGCAGAACTGATAAGCAAGGCAGACAGTCTGGAGGAAAAGACCAGAAACATGCAGCCGTGTGCATGAGTGTTCAGACAATGAGTGGGCTTTTTTAACTGTAGAACAAGAGGCTCACAGAGGCTGCCCAAGGAAGTGTAGCATTAGCATCAAAGTCCGGGTGCAAACAGGAAGAAGGAATGCTTCGTCCATCTCTCAATAAGCCTCTCCCCTGAACGCTTCCAGCTGTGGTCAGGGATCTCCAGATGGGCGTTGCCATGGAAGCATCCTCCACCTCTCACTTCCTGACTGAGTTTATTTGAGAGTTTCCCATGCTAGTGCCAGTTCCCAGCTGTAAATACAGATGTGGCGGGGTCCCTTTTTCCTGCTGCCTTGTAGCTGCTGAAGGGCGGATGTGGCTAGAATCCAGCCTGAGGCAGTTGTAGAACCTGCCGTGTCACAGTTTCTCTCCAGTCCCAGCATGCTCTCTTTTGTCTCCTCTAAGAATGGTGCCAGCAAGCCTCAGCCTGTGCTTGGAAACACTAGTCCAGTTTGTGTCTGATGGAGACATGAGCTCATGAGAGCTTCCTCTACTACCCGACTCTTGGGGAAGCCAATGGTCATCTTTTTATTCAGACCCCCCACCAAGGCTGATTTGTCACCCTTCTGGCGGAAACTGGGCTCACTGTTCTTGGCCATGGAGAAGAAAGGGCTCTCGGACCTAAACAAAGGAACTGCCACCAAGATGAGGGAGGTCCGTGGCTCCCTGCTCCCTGGGACTGAAACTGTGTAGCTCCCTCTCTGTGTTGTAGAATAATTTTGCTCTAACCAGCATCGTTCAGTGTCTTCAACACAAGATGGCTGTGGAGGCTTCAGGCAGCACAATCTCACGCGCCCACCATGATCTATGCTAAAACATTGGGTGGCACACACATGACTGAGCTCAAGTGTGCTCAGGCAGCTTTAATTTTTAATCCTTTTAACAATTTGATCAAGTGTTTATAATGTCCCTGTTTTACAGCTGGGGAAGCTGCAGCAGGGGGTAAGCTAAGTTGTTGGCCAGATTTCTCCACGGCAGCCATTTACGCAAAAGGAGAGGATTGAACCGGAGGATGCTGGGCCTCAGAAGGGTCTGTGGACCAGGTCGTTCTTTGGTTGCAAATAACAAGTAACAACCGGACCTGGCACACATTGATGGCGGTTAGGGTGGGCTTACTTTCCCACAAACTCCAGAGGCAGAGTCAGTGTCTGTGATGGTTAGTCAGGAGGGCGGGACTGTTCAGTGACCCACTTCACTTCTGTGCCTTCATTGGTTCAGAGGAACCAATTGATTTCAGCATCACCTTCCACTCTGGTCTCCCCAGAGGTCAAGCTGTGAGCAGTAATTGGAGTTATATGATCCCGTCCCTGTCCTAAGAGAGAGAAGGTTAGTTATCTCTCAGCCATGATGCAAGGCTTCAGAGCCCCTCTCTGATGGGATGGGACGCATTGGTGATATGGCCTTCCTAGAAACAATCACAGTAACTAGAGGGACGGGACTGTGAAAATAGAGCAACCGCTGCCATCCTGAACCCAGATGCTGGGGCACACCCCCACCCCCACCCCCAATGCCTTGGGATCAGAACGTGAATGTGCTCCTGGGGTGTTCTTCCTCAAGGAGCCCTCCCCACCTCTCTGTCTGTTACTCTGTCACCTTGGAAGGCTTTCTTCCTGCCTCTCCTGGCACTGCTGGGGTGCCCTGGCCGCCTACAAGATGCCCAGCTGCATGCCTTCCACAGAGTCATTCTCAGATGGTACCCAGAATAACCTGAGGAACAGAGCTGTCTCTCTGGGGACTGCCCAGGGCCAGAGGAGCTCTAGTTGTAAGCCTGGCTGAAGTGAATGCTTCCCATTGAGCATAGTCCCTGACTTCTGTAGGCTTGCCTACTCTGTTCTCTTCATAGGTCCTGTGAACTGAGATCATGTAAGCAGTACTCTGAAGGACAGAGGCTGGGTCACACTTGTTGACTGCAGTCACCCTACAGCTTTGTTTCACAGCTACTCTGCTCCACACTAAGAGTGACCCCTTCATTTCCCAGATTCCAGAAGCAGGCTCTTGCGGGCAGGTGGCTGTCTGCCACCCATCCTAGCATATACCTATAGGTCTCTCTGCATCCTGCCCTCTGGCTTCCTGACCCTCTGCTGTCTTACGCATGTCTTTTACTTTCTGTTCCTGGGCCACTCTTTCTTGTCCATGTGTCCTCCCTCCCTTAGTCCTCAGACCAGGCTAATGCCAACTCCTCTTGAACATCCCCTCACACATCACTCCAAAGGGCCTGCTCCCCTCCCCTGGCAGCCCAGCCTCTTCTCTGAGTTATGAAACCTGCATGGTCAGGGCCTCACCCCTGTAGTATCAGCTCCATAAAGGCAGGGACCAAGCCTCTTTGGAAAATGGTGTACCTGTTCTATGAAATGTGCCTTACTTTTGCTTACTTTTAAACGTGTACACGGGAAGACCTGACGTGATCACAAAGATTGAATACCCCTTTAAAAGTGGTTTGTTTATTGCGGCGCCTGGGTTGAATACAGAGCCTTGAACATGCTAGGTAAAGCTGACCACTGAGCTGTGTCTGAGCCCCCAAGGTCACGGATTTTTTATCCAGAGAGCTTGAAACCAGAAGTGTTACAGATTTTGGAATCTCTGCATATATGTGAGCTATCTTCTGAGTGGAAACCAAGTGTAAACACCGAATTCACTTCTGTTTGAAATATCTCTCTATCCAAATAACCCAGAAGTCGTTTTATGTATCATAAGCACGCCAGTTTTGACTGCAACTTCAGGCCAGGCACTGGATTGTCCACATGTGTCTTCTCAGCACTTTCTTGGGGTTGGAGAATTTTTGGATTAGGGGTGAACTTGTCACTTGCAGTCACATAATAAAAACATTTACCTTTATGAATTTCTTTTTCCTTTGCTTGCTTTTTATGTTTCTTAGCCTTTGGGTTGCAACCCTTTGGGGATCGAATGATGCTTTCACAGGGGTTGCCTAAGACCCTGGGGAAACATAGACACTTAAATTATGATTCATAATGGCAGCAAAATTTCAGTTATAATGTAGCAATGAAAATAATTTTATGGCTAGGGATCACCATAGTATGAGGAGCTGTATTAAAGGGTCACAACATTAGAAGGGTTGAGAACCACTCCTTTAAAGTGTCTGTGTGTATGTGTGTTATCCAAGGACACCACAAGAAGGCCTCAGGTAGCAAGCTACTCAGAGAAACCCTGTCTCGAAAAACAAAAAACAAAAAACAAACAAAAAAAAGAAGGCCTCAGGTCCCTAGAAGCTGGGCTTCAGTAGTTGGGAGTGGCCTGATGTGAGTGCTGGGAACTCGATGCTCTAAGGAACAGCTCTGAGGAACCTCGGTGCTGTCCCTCCAGCTCCTATTTCTGTTCTTCTGGGTCAGTGCCTTGCACTGACTCAGATACAGGCTGACCTCAGATCTGTGTGGATCCTAAGTGCTGGCATTCGGGCCACCTTCTGGTTTTACTTCATTATTCCTACCCCTGCCACTGTGTATGTCATGTGAACGGACACGTGGCAACCAGAGGACAGCTTTGTGGAGTCAGTTCTGTCCTTTCACGTGGGTTCTGGAGATCAAACTCAGGTCACTAGGCTTAGGTGGCAAGCACCCTTAGCTGCTGTGCCATCTTGCCAGCTCATAGTTACCTTGGGAATGGCTAACTCCCAGTACTGGAGCTTTTCATAGAACACCTTCAGGTCATTCCCACTCACCAGCGCACGGTGCTGAGATCCTTATGTGTGGGGTAGTGAGTGCCAGCTGCTGTGTGAGTGCGCTTACTTGCATCACTCCATTAGAGTCACACAACCAGCCGCAGAGACCAATAGATTCTGTCCCCACCTGACAGCTGAGGAAAGGGGAGAGCAGTGTCCTACCAGCCCCGTCTCACTGCTGTCTTCCCCCTTCAGTGGTGGTGACACAGCCTTAGATAGTATCTGTCATTTGGCCAAGGTACACATCTAAGTCACTAGTAGAGCCTCCAGAATCAAGGCCCGACCATCATGTGGTTTTGCTTGGCTCCAAGTTGGAGACTGGCTTGTTGTATATGTGTGCATTCATATTTGTACCGGAGCAGTGATTCCAATCATTTGTTGAGTAGCTAATATTTTCAAGCATGATAACTAAAATCTGTGGGATTTTTATATTTTCTTGTATTTTCTGCAGTGCCTGGGAACAAACCCAAGGCCTTGTGAATGTAGGCAAGTGCTTTACTACCAAGGTGTGTATCCCTAGCCCCCCTCAATGGGAGAATATAGGCAAGTGTTGTACAGCTGACACTGGAAACTGAATCATGGCTGATGGGGATGATGGGAAGTAAAACGTAGGGAGGGGAGGGGAGGGAAGGGGAAGGGAGGGGAGGGCCAGCAAACACCATTGGGTGGGTGAGTTATCTGGAAGAACAGCTCACATACAAAACCGGTAACCATGGCTGTCTCTAGTCGGCACCATTCCATTAGTGGGTTCCAGGTAGGGCTCTACCACTTAGCCATGCCCCCAGCCCAACACAGTTTTATATCACTTTATGCTTTATGAAGAAGAAAAATCTGAGATTTTGGGTGATTTTATCATTGTGTGAACACAGACATGATATCAAATGCTGGCATTATTAGGTGGTGTGGTTTTAAAGGGTCTGTTGTACACATGGTTCTTCATTGCCACGTCAGTATACAGCATCTGACTGTATTGTGGAGAGTCACCCTCCTGTCCCTGTCTGCCAGCTGCCCAAGCCTGTCTTCCACATCTACCAGTTTTGTGTGTGGGTTGTTCTTCCAGAGACTCACCCACCCAACAGTGTTCGCTGGCTCTCTTCTCTCCGAGACACATTTCCTTCCCACCATCGCCATCAGCTGAGGTTCTGTTGCTAGCATTTCTGCCATCTCAAATCCAGGCCCTGAGTTTCTGCCCTTAAAACCGTCTTCCTGATATCCTGAACCCACTCCTTCCCTCTTCCCAGCCTGTCTCCCCATCTTGTTAGCTGCTCACAGTGTATGCTAATATGAGCGGCATCATTGCCAAGTCCTTGAGTGTGTTGGTCAGTGTTCTCTAGAAGAGTAGGACTGGAGGAATGAACATAGAATCCAGCAGATGCTCGGTCCACAGGGCTGGAGGGTATATGCTGGAACCCCAAAGTAGGCTGTAGTGCCAGTGAAGGAGTAGACTTGACAGCAAGAGTGAAAGCAGGCAGGCAGCAGAACCAGCTTCCTTCTTCCATGTCCTTTACACAGGCTGCCACTAGAAGGTGTGGCCCGTATTAAGTGCATCTTCTTACCTCGAAGGTCTGGACTAGAAGTGGGTTTTCCCACTTTTAAGAAAACAATCCCTCACAGATGTGCCCAGCCATTTGGGTTTTAGTTCATTCCAGATGTAGTCAAGTTGACAACCCAGAATAGCCATCGCAGTGGGGAATGGAAGCTCAGCAGAGGTCTGTGGACTCTGAGTGAGGGCCCAGAGGGGAGGCAGAGCACAGCAGCAGGAGCCCAGGCCAATGTCCCAGCCCTGTGAGCCACTGACTGAGTAGCCCTTAAACACGCTGCTGTGCCCTCAGTTGAAACACAGGTGGAGTAAGAAATAATCAATGTGGCCCAGATTCTGAGGGCCTAAGGACACAGGTTACACTGGAGGGAACATGGTCACACTTCATTTCTGAGCCAGGGGAGGAGCACACAAGCCAACATCAAAGATGGTACCATCTGTCCCCTCTGCTTAAAGGACCCTCCTCTTCCCTGTCCCCTGCCAGTTGTTTCTCTTCTTGAATGGGTCCTCTTTTCCCATCCACTACAGCAGTGTTCAGCTCCCTCAAGCCTCAAACTCACTTTACACTGTGCTGTGTGTATGGAGGGCTAAGGGGTTTGTTGAGTTGTTTACTAGATTTTCCTCTTCTAGGAAAGTCTTTATTACCATTGTTTCTTTCTGAAAACATATTGAACACTGCTCTGGGTCCAGCCTAGGCTATGTTGCCAGGGACAAGGCAGTGGACAGGGCAGCCCTAGAATATGTCCTTGCAGAATTGGTCATCCACATACAGGGACAGGACCCATGTCCATAGACAGTGGCAAACCAGAGAGCTAAAAACTGGGATAGGAGAGGCATACGGGTAGCATAGGTGCTGTGCATGCAGAGCAAGCACATGCCCACTGGCCTCACCTACTGGCCTCAGGGACAGTTGCAGCAGGAGGAGAGCAGAGCCAGCTAAACAAGGGCAGTCTGGTATTCATGTGGTGTCCTTAGGGCCAGCCACCTGCCTCTTAGCGCTTGTCTCTGTCACTCTGCAAACTGCCTGGCCATCAGTTGCAGTGCCAGGCTAGGCACTGATTGTAGGAGACTCACATCTCAGGGAAATAGGTGGTCCTAGAGTCAGTCTGGTACCAAGAAAACATAAACTAGGTAGGGAGATTGTAGTGAGCCCGAGGTGCAGTCTAAGGGACAGATGGTACCAAGGGTAATTTCAGGGTAGAAGGCAGCACAAAGGCCCCGGGGTGGTGGAAGATCTGGGAGACCCACACATGCAGGGGTGGAGCTTGCACAACAGCCAGTACAGGGCATGGATGAGCCAAGTCAAGGCATGCAGGAAGTCCAGCCTGAAGCCTGTGTTTTTCTTTTTAATTCTGAGGGTAGATAGCAAAAGAGAGGGAAGGAGGAGAGAAGGGGAGAGAGACAGAAGCATTGAGTACTGACATGAGCGTACTATCCAGGGAGAAGGTCTGTCTGCCACCCAGTGTCTGTGAAAATAGGACACTATTTCTCTTGGACACTCTTCCACACCAAGCATAAGAGAAGCAATGCTTAAAATCATGACAAGAAAATATCTTCCCTTCCTGGGGTATGAGAGCAGAAGGCCTGAGCAGGCACCGTGCCTTTGTCCATTGCTGGTGGGAGGGGACCAGATGCTGTCTCTCTGCTGATGTGGCCTGTCACCTCTTTTGGCTCAGCAGTGTCGCTCTTGGAGATTTTTGCATATCAGTGTTCCCAAGTGTGGGAAGTGATTATGTCCAAGGTTATTTAATTACTTACTCATTTGAGTTAGGGTCTTACTGAGTCTGGAGTGGCCCTGGATGATCTGGAAGTCTCTGTATAGATGAAGGTACTCTCGAACTCACAGACATGCCTACCTCTGCCTCCCACATGCTAAACTTAAAGCTGTGAGCCACCGCACCTAGCTCAAGGTTAATTTGTTGTTTGTTTGATTTTTCATTTTATAGCACGTTCGTTATAGGATGGGAAGTGGGGCCAGATAGATAGTCCCACAGTTAAGAACATTTGCTGCCCTTGCAGAGGACCAGAGTTGAGTCCCCAGCACCATGTCAGGCAGCTCCAGGGGATCTACACACAACGCACACAGGCCTGTGTGGTTATGGGTGCAGAATGACTTAGGAGACCTGTGGAGTGGCACAGTGTGCAGCTGTAAAAATGATGGCCCCTGATTGGATGGCCTTCTGTGGGCATGGCATGCCGCCAAGTATAAAACTGGGAAAAAAGGACAGCTTCCTTACTTCCCAGTTGGGAAGGGCGTGTTGAACAATGAGGCCTGCGCAAGCTCCAGCCTGTCTGTGGCTAGGGACTGCTATCTGCCTCAGAAAGCAAGTGGAGGGTTGTCTTTTGGGAAGACAGCATGGTCTTCTCCCCTGACAAGGCCTCCCACACTGTTGGCTGACACTGCTGGGAGTAGAGGGGTGGGGACTGAAGCCACAGAGTCTGGGTTTTCAGTGTGGTTAAAAGAGAAGATGGGTTTTAACCAGAACACCCGTGGATGGGTGTGGTTACCCAGAATTCACCCCTGAAAACTCACCCGTGGTGCCACCACAGTCACAGAAGTGGATTCTTTTGTTTGTTTTTGCTTTTGCTTTGCTTTGTTTGGGTTGGGGTGTTGGTATGTGGTTGATTTACACAGGGTCTCTCTATGTAGCCCTCATCTAGGACTTGCTATGTACCCCAGGCTAGCCTTAAATTCCAATTGATCTTTATTCCTTTACTTTACAAGTGCTGGGATTACAAGCGTGCACCACTACTCCTGTTTCCCTTGATTATAATTATCTAACACCCCTTTCCCTAAGAAAAGGGGGGAAAATGGAGGAAGATTGGGGTTTTATAAAATGGTTCTAGTGCCATTCTGTCTTGGAATGCTGAGTGTCTGGATGACTGTTGTGTAGTTCAGTTGTAGACTACTTGCCTGGAATCCCCCTGTGAGAGGCTGGGGCGTAGCTCAGTGGTAGAGCCCCTGCCTAGAATCCCCCAGTGAGAGGCTGGGCCGTGGCTCCGAGGTAGGGCACTTGACTGCCATGTGTGAGGCCCCTATTTGATCTGATCTATCTGACTGGTTACAGAGGAAGATCCAGGAAAGCAGGAGTGAGCTTGACTGGAGAGGGCTCTGATGAGTGTGTCCAAGTGAGTAATGGTGGTTACTTGGGTGTGGAAAGAGGAGACAAGGAAATGAATTTGGTTATATTTTAGAGCTAGTGGCATAAAAGAACTTTCTAATCCCAGAAGGCTAGACAGACAAGTCCCCCCACCCCTCACAATCGGTTTGTTAACTGATCCCTGCTGATGACCAATCGGGTACCCCACCCCCAACCCAGGCTGCTGCAATCTGAACTGCAGGATGAATCTAGAAGATATGAGGGCAAGAGCTTTCATCTCGAGAACCCCGGCCTCCAAGGCCCCCTCCCAGCCAGCCTGCATAGAGCCACATCCCAAGCCCAGCTCAGTGCTGGTAGATAGATGACAGCAGCCATCTGCATCCAAGCCATGAGACACAAGGAGGGTGCTAGCCTTATGGACAGTCTCTCATGCTCCCCCATGCCTTGTCTTCTCTGGGGTGACTCTTCCCTTGAGGCTAAGTCCACTGTTCCCCACCCTTCTTAGCTAAGTTCTAGCCACCATGGCAGAGTTCAGATCACTTAGCTTCCCCAGGGACTCGGCACCAGTTGGCCAGGATTCAGTTTTGGGCCAAGCCTGGAGGAGCCAAGGCTGGAGGAGGTGTGTGAGAAGGCATCTTGTTTGTATGAGGTGGTTCTCCCTCAAGCTTTGTCCATTTCCCTCTATCCTTGTTCCTGAGAGTACAGATCCCATGGCTGATGGCTGCTGCTGCTGCTGCTGCAGGTCTCCCTCGCCCTCTCAGGAGGGCCTCGGGCTTCTAGGGAACTCTGTGTCACCCAGTTGTTGAGGTTGGCTCAGCTAGCTTGAATTGAAAATTGGCTATGGAGAGTGTTCTTGTCTCCTTCTGTCATCAGAGCCCATGAGTCCTAAAGATGTGAACCCAGCCCTGGCCAGGAGTCTTGTCATATCTGCATCTTTGGGAATTTACCACATGCCCTCCTGCTGGCTGGAGACTAGAAGGGACCACAAGTCTAAAGATGATGAATGTGATGTGTCTCAGCTCACTCCAGGTTCAGAAGGAGAAGAGAGGAAAAGAGGGAGAAATGTATTATGTTTATGCATATGTATATGTGCATGAACACAGCCATGAGGGAGAAATATATAGAGCATGAATGAGCTGGATGAGTCTTCCTAGCTGCTGGGGGAATGTATGAATCACCGTGACCTTTACTGAAGTCAGTCGGGGGAGGGCTTCTTATTGAATGAGCAGAATGTGCACGTGAGAAAACATTCAGAAAAAAGCAGAGAGGTGTACAGTGAACAGGGAGACTCCTTACTCAGTGCCTGCCACCCTGAGCCCCTACACAGTGGACCCCTGTGCCAGCCGTCCTCTCAATAAAAGGAAGAAGCACTCAGCTCAACTTGAAAATCAGTTCATTGACCCAGCACTGCCAGTCCAATGTGACACCTTACAGAAAGATATAGGCCTGGTGCAAAGGGACACTTAGTGCAGCGTTGTCACAGTGGCAGTGCACAGGTGGGAGCAGTACCACTGGCCTTGATGCTCACCTGGGCCTCTGTTGATGAGAGGAAGCTGTGAGTGGACCATGACTGCCTTGCCTTTTGTTTGTTTTTTTGTTTGTTTGTTTGGTTGGTTGGTTTGGTTTTTGGGGTTTTTTTGTTTGTTTGTTTGTTTGTTTGTTTGTTTTTCGAGACAGGGTTTCTCTGTGTAGCCCTGGGCTGTCCTGAACTCACTCTGTAGACCAGGCTGGCCTCGAACTCAGAAATCTGCCTGCCTCTGCCTCCCAAGTGCTGGGATTAAAGGCGTGCACCACCACCGCCCGGCTGTTTGTTTGTTTATGGAGACTGGGTATTACTATGTCTCCCTGCTTGATCTGGAACTCACTATGTAAATCAGTCTAGCCTCAAACTCACAGAGGTCCACTTGCCTTTGCCTCCTAAGCGCTAGGATTAAATGCATGCCATGTCTTCAATATGCTGCAAGTGGCCAGTTCCCACAGGACTGCTACAGCATCCCAGCTGTAGTGCCCAGTCTGCTCTCAGTAGGTTTTGCACGCTCTCCCCATACTTTCCATCCTCTGCTCCCAGAGCCATGTGCTCCCCTCAGAGGACACATATTGGCCAGTGGAGTGAGAATGACAGCTTTTGGGTCACACCATCCTGTCCTCTGTGACAGACTCGTCCTGCTTACCATCAGTGCTGGCTAGTTGCCTGCATGCATGCCAGCCTAGAGAAGAGAGGGTGCTGTGACTTCCTCTCACCCCCACAGCAGCCCCTCATTGTCACCTGAGCCAGGCTTCTTTCACTTAGCGGCTTCAAGACTCATCTCTGTTGTGCGTGAAATCAGGCTTTTTGTTTCTTTCTGAAGCTGACTATTGATGGTATTGATGGATGGATGGTGTTTGCTTAACCATTGCTCCCATTGCGGATGCTCTTTTCATGTAGCTCCCTCCTCCCCCTTTTAAAGTTCTAGGTTTAAACTCGTACCGGCTTTCTGTATGCTCTCAATGCCCGCACTTATGTAGGCATGTGTCCACCTGTGTGTTTCTCCTTGTTTTCAGGAATATGAGCCTTGAGGGCCTGTCAGAGCATGTACTTCGGCTTACTGTGTCTGGCACTTCTCCCTGATACATCCACTGTAGGATGACACTCAGGAGTTGTCTGATGAATGGCTCTGTGCAGCTCCTGTTGCTCGTTTGTTGTCTCATGTAAAGCAAAGCAGTGCTAACCATATTCTGAGCAGAGTTCTGGGGAATGCTGTGTTGCGGCTTTCTCCTTGGTGCTACAGAGCGTGTGTAAGTCCTGGAGAGTGGGGATGCTTTAAATGACAGCAGGGGTTCTGCCACTGAGCTTTTGTGACTGGGCATCTCATGTGGAAGACCACACAGTGTCATCTGAATGGTGCATTTCAAATGGCTGTCAGAGCCAGGCGTGGTGGTGAATTTCTGTAATCCCAGCACTTGGGGGAGAGAAGAAAGAAGATCACCAAAAGTTTGAGGCCAGCTTGGGTTACTCCAGGCCAGCCAGTGAGAACCTATTTCAAACAAAAGAAAACAAAAGGCTGTCAGAAGCAGAGATTAAAAAATTAGCAGTGTAAGCTCCACTAGGGTGATTTTTCTACTGAGTAAAACGTCCATAACATGGCACCTGGGTCCAGCGTGGCTGCCTTGATGGTCACCAGAAAAGCAGGATCCTTCTGCTTCACCGTCCCTGGAACAGAACTGTCAGTCACGCTTAGATTACTTATAGTCCACAGTTGCTGCTGCAGTCAGGCCAATGAGTTTGCCACGAAGTGAGTGAGTGGGCACAAAAGCACCATCCGGCTTTGTTTCTGGAGGAAATTTCCTCAAAGCTTCACAACAGCTTCCCACTTCCACTTACGGCCACTGCTAGCTGCAAGAAAGGCTGGGAAATGTAGTCTTCGTAGGGAAGCATGGCTGCCAGGTGGGCAGTTGGCCACTGCAGCAGCTCTGTTGTCTGTTTCCTTTCCACAGAACCTGAGCCACAGCAGCTTTTTGTGCTTATCAGCCTGGGCCCTCATACTACTCCCTACAACCCCTATAAGTGGCCAGAATTGGGGCCACAAAGTTCTCCATGTGTCTGATTGATCAAGGGATAAGACTTTAAGATTAGTGGAAGTCCCATTATGTCACCAGCATTATGAATAAATTATCACATTTATTAAGCACTTTCTGAGGATAGATCCTGCTGTAAACAGTTGTCACTGAGTCATGTTTTTAAACATATTTCTCCCAGAGCCCTCATTATTCCTACTTAGCACACAAAGGAATTCAGAGGTTAAGTAACTGTGGATAGTTTCACTGATAAATTCTTCCCTTTTACTGCATTATGAATAAGAGGATTAGAAATCAACGCCTGACCTATTTTGGTGGCTTGACCACTGTCCTAACTTTCACCTGATTAACTGGGGCTGGGGGAATGCTTTGTGGAAATGCACCCAGCAGCGGAAGCCACACTGACAGGCTGTTTTCAGTGCAATACAGGAAGGGGCTTAACTCTTGGCATATGTAGCCAACCGGCTTGTGACAGGAGGAGAAAGGATCTGTGAACTCTGCATGATTTCCCAGCCAGCATAGCACGTGCAGATGTGTGGGCAGGCTGGGCTCGGCCTGGATTTAGCCTTAGCTTGACCTTTATGCTGATGCTCTTGAAGGCTGAGAAAAACAGCTAGACTCAGTTGAGGTCCTCTGGGATTTGATTGACCCTACACATCCAGCTTTCTAGGTGCATTTGACCAATCCTGCTGGGTAGAAAGCTTTGATTTCCACTGAGTCTCTTATTTTTATTTATTTATTTATTTATTTATTTATTTATTTATTTATTTTCATTTTTTTTCGAGACAGGGTTTCTCTGTGTAGTCCTGGCTGTCCTGGAACTCACTCTGTAGACCAGGCTGGCCTCGAACTCAGAAATCTGCCTGCCTCTGCCTCCCAAGTGCTGGGATTAAAGGCGTGCGCCACCACCGCCCAGCTGAGTCTGTCTCTTTAAAACACTTACCATGTGATGGAGCAGCCCACAATGCTGGAGCATGGCTTTCCGTTGCATTTCTCATGCATTTGGCTGTGAGCATCTCTGTACACAGTGCTGTCATTTCAACCCGCAGAACAGCGTTGGATGGAGAAGGCGGCAGGTCAACTCCAGCTCAGTTCATGCTCTCACCGTCCTATATCCACAAGGTGGCTGCTGTATCCACCTTTGCCAAGAAGCCAGGGTTCCCAGAGGAAGCTCACCTCTTCTGTGGACAGAAGGGGACCATCTCAAGTCTAGCTGTCATATCAACATTCCAAGCTGAGAAAGGCAAAGGTGCAAACACTTCCCAGCATCCTTGGATAAGATGTCATAACCCAGGCTACATAGTGAGTTCCAGCTAGACTAGGCTTCATAGTGAGACCCTGTCTCAAATAAACCAAAGCTAAAGAAAAAAGAAAGATGCCACGGTTGCCTAAGGTGGTATTGCTGTACTCCTGTGTTATTCAGTCCACTTTCAGTGATTTTATTCAGTGACTTTATTCAGTGATTTTCCTGTTCACTTGTGGGTCTCTGAGCCATTGATGTCTTGTTGGGATAGGAAGTAGAGTAAAGAGCAAACCCGTTCTCTTCTCATTCATTATATTGTTGGTGGTTTTGTTGAGAGAGGTTAATTGATTGGTTTTTTTTTTTCTTTTTCTTTTTCTTTTTTTTTTTTTTGAGATAATCTTCACTATGTAGCTCAGGCTGGTTGTGTTTTGTTTTGTTTCTAAGACAGCGTTTCTCTGTGTAGCCCTAGCTATCCTGTATCTGTCGACCTACGCTGGCTTCAAACTCAGAGATCTACCTGCTTCTTCTCTCAAGTGCTGGGAATAAAGGTGTGCACCACTACCGATCTTGTTGGTGGTTTTGGAGTTGAATCTCCTGGTTTCCAAGCCTTCTCTGCTACGTCCAAGATCTGCTGTGAGATCTTGAGTGAAGTTAATCTCAGTGTCTTAGTTAGGGTTTCTATTGCTATGATAAAATGCTGTAACCAAAAGCACCTTGAGGAGGAAAGAGTTAGCTTTGTCTTACAGTTTATAGTCTATCATCTAAGAAAGTCAGACCAAAATCTCAGGCAGGGCAGGAACCTGGAGACAGGAACTCTCATTGAGGCAGTGCTGCTTACTGGCTGGCTCAGCTTGGTTTGTTATGCCATCCACGACCACCCACCTAGCAATGGCACATTGCTCGCTGTGGAATGGGCCCACCCACATCAATCATCAATCAAGAAAATACCCTGTAAGCTTGTTCACAGGCCAACCTAGTGGAGGCATTTTCTCAATTGCTGTTCCCTCTTCCCAACCTAGCCTCTGTCACGTTGACATAAAAACTAACCAGGATATTGATCTGTTGAGAAGTTGGCCGGCAAGTGACTTCACCAGTAAAGGTGCCTGCTGTAAGCTTACTCACCTGAGTTTGATCCCTGGAACCCACATGGTAGAAGGAAACAGCTGGTTCCCTCAAAATGTCCTCTGATTTCAATGTGCTGTCACTGGCATGCCTACACAGGTGCACAAACAAGCAGTCAGGCTGTAGAGGCAGGAGGATGAAGAGTTCAAGGTTATCCTCAGCTACATACTGAGTTCAAGGCTCTCTTGGACTACAGCTTCACAATGGACACGCAGGAGTGTGTGTTAGAGGAACAGGTTGCTCAAGGGTTTGGTGACTCAGTAGATAGTCAGGCATTGAAAAGGTAGTTTATACACACAGAGCAAACTACAAAATCCATACTTGAACTTCCAGTGGGAATTTTCAGGGACCCCTGGACACAAGTCAGTGGGAGAGTGAACGTGTCGCTGAAGTTACTTTTGCCTTTGCAAGAGGTTGCAGAGCTTAGGTAGTGGCTGGCACCTGCAGCTCCTGTACTCCGGAGGCTGAAAGATAGTCGGAGGCCAGCTTGGGCTGTGTAGTGAGACCCTGTTCCGAAAGAAAAAACGGAAAGAAAGAAATTTGCCAACTTTCTTTTTGTTCCAGCTCTGTTACCACCCACAGTGACTGAGAGTTCCCCTAGCTCCAGCATTGGCACAGTTGGTAGTATCAGACTCTGACATTTTGGCCAATCTGCTGCCTGTGAAACGGTCACACGGTGTTGTTTTCCCTAAGCAGCTTTGCTGTGGAGATCTGCCTGTGAGCCATGCAGCCTACCTGGGCTGGCTGCAGGCTGGAACAACAGCCCTTGCAGAGTGTGTGGTGTTCCTGTAGCTCTTTGCCCTGGCCCCCAGCATAGCTCCAGAGTCAGGTCAGTCAGGGGCATGGGCAGTGAGGAGGTAAGGTCCTTGAAGCCAGTGACCCAGTCGTAGTCATTGAGGGTGGCATCCATCACCAAGGGCACATGCTAAATCATCGTGTGGATTATTAATAGAATGTAGGTCATAAGAGAAAACGTGATTAATTGCAGCATGAGCTCAGCGGCTGTTGAGGGCATCGGTTTTCCCAAGGCAGAATTCTTTCTTCCTGTATCAGCTCTTCTTTGTTGGAATGTGGAGGAAGGCAGTTGAATGAGCAGATCTTTTCCTGAGTTGATATTTCAAAGATGGGGTGGGGCTGGATGTATTGGGGAATCACCTCTAAATGAGGCTAAATTGAGCAGCTTTTTTGTTAGTTGCTGAGTTTTTCATGTCCCAGAGGGCGATCTCAGACAGTCCAGAAAGGAGAACATAGCTCATGGTGGAAGGCCACAGGGTGTGCTTCAACACTAGCTTGGAATGCCCGGGAAGCCACTCACAGAGCTCAGAGGAGAGAGACTTGACTGCTCACTATGACACATGCTAAGAGTGGGTGTCTGGCCAGGCCTGGTGTGGTAGCACACACCAGTGATTCCAGCACTCAGGAGACTGAGGCAGGGAGTTCTAAGATTTGAGGGCAGCCTGGGCTTTATAGTGAGACCCAGCCTCCAAACAAAGAAGAACAGAAAACATGTAAAGGGATTGTTTTGATTAGGCTTGCATTGCTGTGACACAATACCTGAGACAGTATAAGTTTAAAGGAGGAAAGGTTTATTTTGGCTCACAGTTCCAGAGCTTTCCCACCATGCTTTCTTGTCCCTTTGGTTTGGGGCTACCAGGAGTACACAGGGCCGTGGTAACAATGCATGATTCAGGAGAGTTCAGTGAGGGACAAATCCATGTTCATTCACCTGCAAATAGCCCTCAAAAGATTGCTTTTTGGGCATAACAATTATGGCATTGTGGAACTTTGGGAGACCCCTGAACTCCTGGAAGCCCATTTGTGAAACAGAAAGCAAACGGTGCTGCTGTGAGCCAGTGCTGTGGGAGTCACCTGTCATGGTCTTTCCTCTGCAGTCTCGCTGGAGACTGCTCCCTCTGGGGTTGAAGTAGACCCTCCAGTGTCCTCAGGGTGACCCTGGTCCCCAGAGAAGTCAGTACATATCCAGGACCTCAGTCACCTGTCCATCAAGTGGACAGGTCAGACAAGATGACAGTGATAACTGTGCTCCTCTATCCCCCCACCCCCGGCTCAGCCTCGCAGTGTGGCTTCTCCCTTGGAGAGAAGCAGCTGGGTGTCCTTGGTTCCCTTAAACACAAATGACCATACACTCCTGTTCTCTCAGGGCTGTTGCTGTTGTTGTTGTTGTTGTTGTTGTTGTTAGGACAGAATTGCCCTATCTTAAACCTCAAAAGCTACCTAATGCTTGGGATACAGGAATCCCAGATCTGGCCTGCCCAGAGTTGCCACTTACATATTCCTATCAAGACAGGTTGGCAAATCAGTCCTAGTTAGTCCCTGTCTACTGTCTCTTCTGCACAGCAACAGAACTCCCAGGGCCAGCTTTGATCGGCCTGCTTGGACCGTGGCTCTCCAAGCCCATGCCTGTGGCCAAGGGGAGGATTTCAGCCTGTGAGTTCCTACTGAGATGTGGCCATGCCATCTTTTTCCAGGACTCTGGGGTGTCCCAGCTCTGGCTAGACCGGCTCGGTTGCCCTCCTTCACTGCTGTCCCCTAGGCTGCTCTTTACTTCCTTCCCCACACTGTGTGTGGTGACCCCAGACAGATAGGCCTCCAGTCTCTTCCAGTCCAAGGTACCTAACCCTGAAGGAAGGAGAGCCAGATGCAGCTGGGCTCCATGGTATGCTTGCCCTTCTGGAATGCCAAGCTGAGGCAGGAAAAGCTGGAGTCCAGGAGGGCCTGTCTTTGGGTGGGTGGAGGAGGGGGATAGAGGGACTTGTGACATGTTGTGGTGGTGCACACCTTTAATCCCAGAGTTCAGAAGGCTCTGCGAGTTCAAGCTAGCCTGGTCTGTATAGTGAGTTTCAAGACAGCCAGGACTACATAGTAAGACCCTGGTCTCAAAAAACAAATATGTGTATAATTAAAGAGAAAGGAAAAAATAAGAAAGCTAGTTTCCATTGCTTTTCTACATGGCCTGGTGAGATTTTACAAGCATGTTATTTGGAGGCATCCTGGTCATTGCAGGAATTTGCTAACGGCAAGTCTGATGGTGACAAAGGAGATGTCCTTAGTGTTTCTTTCTGCTCCCCTCCCATCCTGTGGAACACCTCAAAAGTCAAAGCTGTTTGTCCATCTGAGGAACAGGCCAGGGCCCAAGGGACTGCTTCTGGGTTCTTCTGAAGTATGTGTTTGTCTGGAGTTGCTGGCTCTATGTATAGTGACAATTGCTAATTTTATCTTAAGCCTCCCTAAATGGCCTGGTAGTGAACTCTGGGAATCAGCGAGAACAGCACGGCCTCTGCCCTTCTGTGTTCGTTGGAAGCTATTTTTCTTGAGAGCAAACATAAGTCAAGGCCATCCTGCTTATGTAAAAGAGGGACTATGAAGCCCGGAAGTGCCCACTAACAATGGAATCAGGAATGGCAGGATCCAGGGCTTCTAGTACAGTGGCCAGGGTGCTGTCTCTTCCCCATCTCTTGGCTCTTTGGGTCCATGATTGAGTTGGTCTTCTGTGTTGTTTTATTCTCAGAGGGCCTGAGATGGTCCTGGGAGACGTAAGATGTAAGTAACCAGTCAGCCACCCTGTTGTTCACGTTCCTCCCTGTCCTGGGCTGCTGGTCATTGCTCAGCTCACCTGGTGTCCAGACTAGGGACAGGGAGAACAGTGCAGTGACTTCAGCATGAGGCCAGGTTTGGATCATGTGCTCGTCAAGGTGGGGCCTTGCCCTGCAGAGGTCCTCGAGTTTATGTTTGTCCCTGTCCCTAAGCTTTCTGAATGTGCCACCACACCTAGCTTACGTTACTCAGCTGTTTTGATTCAAGTATGCTGATACACACCTAACCAGCACCTAGGAGACTGGGGCAGGCGGCGTATGAGGCCAGCCTGAGCTACAGTCAGCCCTATTCCCCTACACACACACACACACACACACACACACACACACACACACTCACTCTCTCTCTCTCTCTCTCTCTCTCTCTTTCTTTCTCTCTCTCTCTCTGTCTCTCCTCTCCCTCCTTCCCTCTCTTATACATACACACATAAGAAATGAAAGAAAAGCACACATGGATTTGGTTCCGTTTTAAGACATCTTGATCTCTGGATAGAATTGGGTCCTTTGCAGCCTTTCATACCCATTTCTTGTGGACATTGGTGGGTTGCCCTTTCTAGATCTCCTCCTGACACAGGGCCCACCGTGTGCTAGCATATGTAGTGTGAACAGACCCCCCTTCATCCTTAAAGTGCTCCGCCTTGTGCCGGCAAGGTCAATTTAGTGGGTAGAGAATGTGCCAAACAAGCCTGACCACCTGAGTCTGATCCCAAGAGCCTACATAAAGGTAGGAGAGAAGTACACATACACGTGTGCTCACGCACACTTTATACACTCACAATGTTAAAATCTTATCATTCAGATAGATGCAACCACACCAAATATTCATGCGCCTAGACTTGTGTCAGAAAAGTCCAGTTGTCATTTCTCTGCATATAGCTCTCTGAGCGGAATGTCCTTGTGTGCCCTACACTTTGCATCTATCCCTTGTCCTCATTGTCATTTTGGCCATGGACTACTGCCCGGAGCCTCTCGCCTCAGGGTCTTTGCACAGCTGTTCTGTGACCTGGAAGCTCTTTTGAGAGTAGTCTTAGTTTGTGATCTTACCCATTTGGGCGTCTTTCCACTGTGTGAGTTGGCAGCCCTGCCCCCCACCATGTTCTCCTCTCGGTGTGTAGCAGACGCTAGCCAACCCTGGTCTTGTGTGCTTGTTCAGCCACCTCCTCCCCTCCGCTAGAATTTCTGCTCCTCAAAGGACAGTGGCTCTCCTGCTTCTACTGTATTCTCTGTGCCAGACTTTGATTGGTATCTGTTGAGTGTGACAGGTGACTGCTACAGCAGGAAGACCCTACGCCACTTGGCCAAAAGCATGACCTTTTTTTTCCCCACCTTTTCATAGGTGTGTCACCTTTGACCTTGGCCTTTGACCGTTGACCTTGACTCTGAGACTTTCAAAGGTGCACTAGTATCCAGGGCATGCTAAGGTAAGTACTGTGGCTATTTGTTTAAATTTTATAAACAATATATGTGCCTATGCTATTTTAAAATATGCATACAAAGAATATCAGAGAAGAGAACCGTCTCCACCACTACCCCCTCCTTCCACCCTCCTTTAGAAGTAAGTTCCGTCATTCACTGTGCCATGTGCTGCTATCCCGTTTCCCACACACACATATGCATACTTTGTATTTCAGTCTGTCGTCTGAGAACAAACCCATGCTGTACAGATGCTTCTGGAGCACCCCCCCACCAACAGTGTGTTTCAGAGAGCTTTGTTCACGGATAGTTACACTCAGGGTGTTAGGTTTTATACGGTCTTAAGCCGATTTAAATTTTATGTAGGTCTTCACTCTTCGCATTTTTTTTTTAAGTTCTCACAAAGGAATTCCCTGTGAACCTACTACATAGGGAGACACAGAACGGGCCCATCACCCTGCCACATGCTGCTCTCTCTGTACGGCAACGGCGGCAGCCGCATCAGTGCTGGCACACGATTAACATATGTATGTGTGGTAAATACCTATCTGGATGTGTAGGTTTAAGTAGGTTAAATTTGGGGAATTTGGGCGTGATTTTTTTCTAACAAGTGTTGTGCTCTTTCATGGTCTGTGACGGATTGTAGGTTGTGAAGTCAGTTTCAGGGCACACGCTCTTTTGGTTCTTAATGAAGCGTTTCTGAATGCCGATGCCTTTATGGCAGGGTGCTGAGGACAACGCTGCCTGGTCCTGGAAGGACAGGGAGACGCTGACAGTGTAGGCAGTGGGAGGGAAGGTGGAGATTCCGGCTCCAGACGCTAGAAGTGTTGCTGGCTGACTTAGACACCGGGAGCCACACTGTGGAAGTCAGTGAACCCCAGGAAACCACGGGATTCCTCCCTGAGCGGTCCATCTTGGTAAAGCTTTGCTAGATCCTCTGAGGCAGAGACTGCTTCCTGTATGGGTATGCAGGTGTTAGGCTACAATTGTTGTTCACCTCGGTTTGCTTACCTACTTGTTTGTTTTGTTTTCAAGATAAGGTCTCACTATATATCCCTGGTTGTCCCCGAACTCATGCTGTAGACCAGATTGATCTTGAACTCCCAGAGATCTGTCACCTGCCTCTGCCTCCCAAGTGTTGGAATAAAAGGAGTGTGCCTCTAGGTCTTGCGTTCCTCTGGAGCTGGAGTTTAGTGTTTGTGAGCTGCCCTGTGTAACTACTGGGAGCCAAACTTGGGTCCTCTGTGCCAGCAATATGTGCTGCTAGCTGCTGAGCCTTCTCTCTTGGTTTTTGAGACAGGTTCTCGTACTGGACCCTGCCAGTTAGGTTAGACTGGCTGACCAGTGATTCCCCAGGAATCTACTTATCTGCCTCCCAGCCCTGGGATTATAAGTATGTGCCACCACACCTGACTCTTTTCACGAGTGCCAGGTCCCCATGCTTAGGCACCAGACACTTCACTAAGCTATCTCCCCAGCCAGTCATAGTATCTTACTGTCCCACAGTCTGTACCAGGTTCCAGCACTCTCTCCTTTCTTTTGTGACTCAGGGAGTATGCGGCTCAGTAATTTTGTAGTGTCTGGATTTAGCTGTGTTTGATGTTTTCCCTTGACTCTATCAAGGCGATATTGTGAATGGGAAGAGTATCACAGAAATAATGTTCCCTCCTCAGGGTATTGTCCCAAGGATCCACAGTGTCTGTGATTATTACCCACAGTGTCATCTGATTCAGTTGGCTAAGGTGATGTCCAGCTGCCAGGTACTTCCCCTGCCAACCCCACTGTCATTTTCCAAATATAACTCAAAGGCATTTGGAGGGAGCTTTAAGACTCAGACGAAGCCCTGCTTATCCACAAACTTACACGCACTAATGCCAGCATCTGCTAGGAGCTGTCTTCTGTCTCAGTGTCTGCTGAGGTATCTGTAATGTCCCCAGACCCTCCCCATCTGTTAGCTACAGTTCTTGGCTAATTGGCACAAAAGGCTGGAGGGAAGGTCCCTGTCAGGTTAACAACCTTTGATTTAAAAGAAAAAAACAGTTTCTCACACTCTGTGGTGGGCCAGTGTCATGGCTTGATGCTGGCCTGTTTCTGTGGGCTTTCCCCTCTTGGCCACAGGGTTGCTGCTATGGTTCCAGACAGCACAAAAGTCCCTGGATTAACTCCAGCGACCTGTGTGAGCACTCCCAGAATCCCCTAGATAACACCACTTTGGTCTCACTGGGCAGAGTGGTATCACATCACCACCTCTTCAGCAAAGCAGGTAGGAAAGGTCATCTAAGTTTCAACCTTCTGGCCAGAGGAAAGGGCCGTAGAGAGAGTCATATGGTAAGCTGGCCAGCAGTGTCTGGCTCCACAGGGGAGAAGAGTGGCAATAATTGGTATTAATAGGAGCTGACTCTGGGCCAGGCCCTGCTGTAAACACTCCGCATGCATGAGCTCACTCTGTCCTTACACCCACCCTGTGAGGTCACCACCATCACTGCCCTGCAGCAATGGTGTGAACACTGTGGCACAGAATGGGGAGGTGCTTACAGAGTATTGTGTCCGGGCCGAGCCCAAGCAGCCTGTCTCCAGAGCCCTGCCACACCTGGCTACATTCTGTCCAGCTCCTGTCCGAATTCTTCCAGCCAGGGACATATCTGGTGTCCTATCTTGCTTTACACCTGTATGTAAATTCCCTCCCACTAGTCTTGGTCATATTTCCCCCTTCCAGACCTAAGATGAGGGCCTTGTAAATTGCCAGGGAAAACACTTCTGGTCTTCCTTTCCCAACAAACAGCACCTTTAGTTATTCTGTCTAAAAGGGCCCCATTTGCTGCCTGGCTGGCACCCTGCAGGTTGCTTCAGCCCACATTTCCTGTGTTCCCCTGTGCCCATCCCTGTAGTGCAGCACTTTGGCAGAATGACAGGAGCTGTAACCAGGAAAGCCACAGGGCCACGGGCATCCTGGGCAGACACCCAGCCCTCCCTTGGCCTTCTTCTACAAGTCAGTAAGATCAAAATGGGTTGACAGGGAACCCAAGCACACTGGTTCAGAGCCCAGCCAACCCAGGTTCCAGTCTCAGCTGCGCCACTGGCTGGCCCCACTTGTGCAGCTTAAACCATGGGGGCTGCAGTTTGTCCCTAGAGGTGGTTTCAAAGGTTAAATATGCTTACAAACATAAGTACCTGGGACAGAGCCTAGCATGGGTGGAGGAGGGGTCACTTACTGGGTGCTGATGATGCTATGATGCTGGTGTTGCTGGTGCTGATGATGAGTGGCTGAGGCAGCTCTTATACATCAGCCCTCATAGCTGTGACTGCCTCCTACCAGCCGCTGAACCAACACCACTACCACCACCAGTGTTCCCTGCTACCATGGTGATCCTTACCCACCAAATGCCAAACTCATAGGGTGCCTGGATGTAACTGATCTGTCTTCTGGGAACAGGAATTTGCTGCTAGCTTGAGGCTTGGGCCAGGAGTTTTACAAGAGAAAACAGGAATTTTCTTTGGTGTGCACCAGGAACCCACAGCTGTTGGTCTCCCAACCTAGTTTCTCATGAAGTCCCTAGGCTTTTGAGCACTGGCCTTGGGATTGTGATTGTCCTTGACCTCTGCAGTCAGAACACATGGGTGTTTTGTACAGCCCATCACCCAAATCCCAAATTAGACCTGACAGTGTGATGTATCCTCCCGGATGGACAGAGCGGGAGGGCAGTGCCCCAGTGGGTGATTCTTTGGAAGGCTGTCAACCCGAATTAGTCCACACCCTTCATGCAGCCTTGCTGCTTAAGCATTCTCCAGCTAATAGGGTTTCCAGGGTGGCGCTGGCTTCTGAGCAGCCTCCTCAGTCTCCAGGGACTGAAGATAGGCTGTGTGGTCCCTGAGGAGGTGACAGTGTGTTTGATGAGGCAGCCTGTAGCCTTATCTAAAGACATCAGCTCTGGGTGGGACCTTTCATCTTCCCAACAGGAAGTGGAAGTAGCACTTCCCAGGGAGTAAATGTTCTGACTGCCCCTCCCCCAGGCCTTTCACTGCTGTAACCCCCTGCAGCCAAAGACTGTCACTTTCCAGCAGCCACCAAATCTCATCACAAGTGACTTCATTCATTCACAGGACTGCCAGCCACAAGTGAGATTCTAAGGTGGCAGCAAATGAACCTGAAGTCCTGAAATGAGCGCTATCAATGCCATTCTTTACTGCGGACATGTGGCGTGCGGCAGGTCAGGGGGAGCATTGATTTTATGTTTTAGGGACCCAGGCCCTGACTGAGGCTCTGCTGTCTTGAAGCTCCATGGCTAAGAGATAGAGCTGGGGGACGGGAGGGTGGCAGAATGCACAGGACTCTGACAGTTACATGCACTTCCATCTCCATCTGGAAAGGTGAAGGGAGCATGAATACAGCAACTACAGAGTAGATCTATGAGGTACTTATTGAGCACCTACTGCATACCATGCCTCCTTGGGGCTCTGAAAATACAAAGTGATCAAGTCTTTAGGAGCCTATGGGCTGCTGTACTCAGTGAAGAAGATACAGAACTGGGGCATCTTATGTGGAGGGACTTGACATGTGTCGTGGGAGGGGCCTGAAGGATAAGAAGACTGTCACTGAGTGGTATTGAGATAGGCAGTCCCAGTAGAGGGAGCAAACAGCACCATAGAAAGAAAGGTGAAGCCATCAGCCTGGGCCAGCCTGGGCTACATGAGAGACCTCATCATCCCAAAACAAACACATAAAAAGCCTAAAACAAGCTGGTAATGATAGTGAACACCCATAATGCCTGGGGGCAGCTGTGAAGGAATCACCACAAGTTCAGGGCACCCCAGGACTACATGGAAAGACCCTTTCTCAAAAGAAGAAAACAAAAAAGACAGGGCTGGCACTGTGGCTCAGAGGAGAAAGAAAGGCGTTTCTGTCAAGGCAGATGTCCTGGGTTTGCTTTCCAGGACCCACATGATGGAAGGAGAAAGTCAGTGCCTTGGGTTGTTCTCTGACCTTTATATGTATATCATGGCATGCGCATGCACACACAATGGATACGTGTAAAATGTATCTTAAAAGATACAGTCAATGTAGTCATCTACCTGTATTTATTTTACCAACTCTGTGAAATCTGGTGACTCGTGAAATCCAAACTGATGTTAGACTTGGGGGCTCAGATGGAGTGCTGCTCAGTATTGCCCTCCAGTGAGGAGCTGAGGTGTGGTTATGGGCGCTCAGGACCTTGATCCATAGCCCTGGCCTCAGAGGACTGCACATCTATGCCGATATATCCATCATCATTGCAGAAGTCCCCTTGGGATGAATTATCAGCACTCCCCAGACCTTGCTGGTTTGTCTTTCTAAAACCCAAATTGCTCAGAATCCCAAAATGTGTGTGGCTCATAGTCAATTTCATGTCAGGTTCAACCACAGCTCGTTACTCTTGCTGTTACCATTAGAGCTCAGACCTCACCACTCGTAATGTCATTAAGGAAAGGCAAGTGATAATCACACAGAGATACTGTCACACACCCACTCAGTGACTCAAAAACAGGGAGAATACAGGGTCCTTGTGTAGCCTTGTAGAGACATAAGCCTTTTCCCTACAGGGCTGCAAGGAGTCTGACCTATATGTGAGTGAGGTGTCTTGGGATGTGTGGGCAGCAAGATCTCCTTGTAGCATCCACCACCGGAAAGCAGGTGATGGTATGGGAAGAGCAGCTCCCACTTAGGCTCAGAGAGGCTTGCAGCCTGCTTGGGGGTGTGAGGAGGAGTCTAAGGTGAGGTTTGGGCCCAACTGCCAGGTGACTAGTGAGGGTATTGAGTTGGGCTACATGTTGTATGACACTTTCTGGGAGATGTGAATAGATGTCACCTTGCCCTAGATAGGGAACCAATGACAGACTGCCAAAGGATACCATCAAAGTCCAACTTAATGAGCCAGTGAGTTTTATTGAGGTCATTTACAGAGGTAAGTATGGGTGAGGGATTATTTACAGGAGCAGAAATGACTCAGCCCTCATTCACCCGACATTGATGATGCCTCTCAGAAGCTGGGACCCTGGAGCTCATTGTGCAACTTGTAAGCAGCTCTACAAATCAGAAAGTGTCTCTTTCGGGCAGCTTGTTGATTCACTGATTTGCAGCTTCCAGGCAATTTGGTTACTTTCTGTCTCTTTCATGTGGCTTGTCTTGTCTGACAGCGTCTTACAGTTCTTGCTGTTTATATAACCTTGAGAGAGGTACCAACTGAATCTGGTCGGTTTCAGGGATTTCCTGAAGCTCTTGAGTTATTTGCTTCCTGATCTTAAGGAGCTTCTAGGAAAAAGAAAATGTTTCATCTCCCTTTAGAACATCCTGGCTTTATCCCTTGGTATGGTGACTCATAACTTTAATCTCAGCACTCAAGAAGCAGAGACAGACCATCTCTGTGAGTTCTGGACCACCCTAGACTACACAGTTCTGAGTTAACCAGGACTACATAGAGAGACTCTGTCTCACACAAACACACAAACAGAGTATCCTGAGTCATGATGAGCTCCCCTCCGAGGTGGGATGCTTTATCTCAGAGGAAATGGCTATATAGCACTGCAGCAGTGCAGAGCCTTGTAAAGCAGTGTAGAAGGAGATGTGGATATCCAGGCACACAGCTCTAGGCTGGTTGGATAGCTATGAGAGATGGCAAGGTGGCAGGAACATGTGGTTCTGAGGTGGACAGGAGAGGCTGAGGCAGGAAGAAACCCAGGGTCCTCAATAAAACAGTGCTGAAAATCATGGGCCCAGGCTCATCACTGGAGGAGGGATGTAACCAGAGAGAACAGTTGCCCAGAGGGAACATGAAGAGAGGCAGAAAAGGCAAGGAAATGGGGGCCAATGGAGAGGGAGGAGGACAGAGGAACTGAACCCCTAAAGCCGAGGCCATATGAGGAGCTAGAAGGATACAGAGCTGGCCTCTAGACTCTGATGGGAGGTACAAGTGACATAGATGCATCAGGTAAATGTGTAGCCCTAAACATTTATGTGTCCCTCTGATGCTTAGGCCATGTGTGATACATAGCAACCATGGGCTACAAACATTTTAAATGGCTGTCTCTCAGGTTGGGGGAGTTTAGCACTCTTGGGAAGTACCCTTGGAATAAGCTATTCAACCCTGCAGTGTGGCATGTGAGGTCTATGCGTCTAACCTCCAGTCGCCAGCAGATGTTGGGAAGTGTGGTCATTGGGAAGGATGCCTGACTATCTGCATGCTCCTCAGATTAAACAAACTCCTGGCTGCCTGCTGTTGGACAGGCCCAGCATGCTGTCCCCATTGGTAAATTGGGATCATGGTAGCCCCCTGGAGCTATGAGAAGCTCTCACATAGCCTTAGCTTCAGGCGTCCAGTTCCTGAGGTGACACTGGAAGCACTCTGTGTGTTTAGCAAGGAGCTGCTGTAAGAGTCTGATCTAACCCCTACCATCTGGGTAAGAGTCACCATAGCCATGTGGTAACTGGGGTATTTAACCAGAAAGACAATACAGACTATCTAGAGAGAGCAGAGGTAAGGGATCTTCTAGAATGGGGTGGAAACAAAACAGCCTCAGGAGGCGTTTCTGAAGCATCAGCCATCAGTCTTTGTCTTGAAGGTAACTGGCAGACTAGGGCCATGCTGTTTGTGGTAGAATATCTCCCTTGATTACCCAGCAGGCATATCATTGCGTTCTAGGTGTGCCGACTCCTGCAATTTTCTCAAATGTGGGAACTCAGCTGCATCTTCTCTAGATAAAACAAAAGGCCTGAGGTGGGAAGGTGTTGGCTGTAGAAGAGAAGCCAATCGTGAGCAAAGGCAACAAGGTTGGCCACAGTGGACCCAGTGAGCTGTCCTAAGGTTGGATTGTCTTTCCACTACCCCTGGGAGTTGCAGAAGGATATTTGTTTAGAGGAAGGACTTGGCTAGTTTCTTTTGTTTTCTTTGAGGTGGAGTCTTGCTATGTAGCCCTGTCTGGCCTTGAACTCTTGATCCCCTTGCTTCAGTTTCCACAGTCTGGGACTGTAGTCTCATGGAAGGGTTGCAAGGAATGAAGTGGTTTGGTTTTGAATTCCTCTGTGCACGGTCAAGGCTTATCATCCCAGCGCCATTCTCCAGGAAAGCCAGGCTCGGCGTGGTCAGAGGCTCCACCATCCCCCTGCCAACTGGCTGCCCTCCCTGCAGGATTCAAAGTCATATTCTGCACGGGAGAAGGTGCCCCAGTTCTAGATTCAGTTCTAGGAAACAGCAGCTTGTTGGTCACTCTGGGTCATGGGAAGCCCACAAAACAGGTCACTGCAGCTCTGACGGTCCTCAGAAAAGTCTTAGGCTGCCATGACTCATGACTCTGTCCTCTCAGAGCCAAGGCTCCCTACAGCTCTCCATATGGGTGTCCTCATTTTCTCTCAGGCCCCGAGCTGCTACCTGCTCCTACAGCATCTCCTTATTTCCTTCATAGGATGTCAACCAAGTGTGCCTTTCTTGGTAGGTAGGTAGGTAGGTAGGTAGGTAGGTAGGTAGGTAGGTAGGTAGGTCAGGAGGGATTCCCATGTTGCCATTCTCTCCCAAATGTGGTTTCCTTGTGGGCCCAGAGAGTGTGGTGGGTGCAGGTGCTGCTGTCATTGAGCAAGGGCCCCTCTTCAGCCTACTTCTAGATGGTGCCAGATTCCCTGGGTGTGGAAAGTCCCAGGTTCCCCTTTGCCCTAGTTGCCACACTACTGCATGCTGCTGTCCCTTCCTCTACTGTGGCACAGCTGCCAGTCCTCAGGAGAATAGGCTTCCCTTCAGAACATTCAGCTATGCCATATAGAGCTTAGAAGTCCTCACAGCTGTATGACTTCTTAGTGGTACTGCCTCTATGGCTGAGGTGCTGGCAGAGACCCATAAACAGGTGGTCTCCATCAAGCCTGACTTTGCTGCCACTGTGCTGTGGGCAGCCACTCAGTCCTCCAGCACCCATGAAGGCTTTTTTTTATATTATGCTAGTACTTGGTATTGGAACTAGGCAAGCATTCTACCACTGAACCACGCTGTAGCCCCTCACTGGGGGATTTTAGGCAGGGGCTCTACCACTGAGCCACGCCCCCAGCCCCTCACTGGGGGATTCTAGGCAGGGGCTCTACCACTGAGCCACGCCCCCAGCCCCTCACTGGGGCATTCTAGGCAGGGGCTCTACCACTGAGCCACGCCCCCAGCCCCTCACTCGGGGATTCTAGGCAAGCACTCATTTTCTGAGCGGCACCCTTAGCCTTCTGTTTACTTCTGCTGAGACAGGCTTCATGATGTGAGAGCAGGCTTGCAATCTGGTTTTACAGGTGGGGAACTGACATGCAGGAAAGTCAAGTCCCTTGCCTGTGCTATACATTCACAGTGGATGTAAATGGAGTTGGAATTGGGCTCCAGCCTGCCTGGCCCTGTAGCCAGAGCCTGTGTACTCAGCATTTTTTATCATTATGTACTCTGTTTCCTTCAGCTCTTACCATAATTGCTCAGTGGATTTGTATATTACCTGTCTGCCAGTCAGCCAGTAAACTGTCTTTTGGTGTTTCGAGGTGGAGGTCTCATCAGTTAGCACAGGCTAGCCTCTCAGTCTTCCCGACAGCCACCACAGCTTGATTGCAGTCCTGTTTATTGCTGCATCCCCAGCTCTAGAACGGTACTTGCTGCACAACAGCCCTGTAGGGAACCTTTGCTGAGGAATTGAGCAGAGTCACCAGTGAGGAGTGTGGAGAACTGGGTCCCTCAGACAGTGCTGCCAGGAATGGAAAGTAAAGCATCCGTGTAAAACCACATGGACAGTTCCATAAAAACTAAGTACACAGCTGTCATATGACCCAGCCAGTGAACTCTTGGGCACTTAGCCCAGAGAAATAAAACCTATGTGCACACAAAAATCTGCCTACCATTGTTCATAAAAAGCTTTGCTCCTTACCACATCTGGAAATAGCCCCAGTATCCAGGTAAACAAAGCAGTGGCGTGTCTGTGCTGTGTCATAGTCCTCAGCAGAGAGAGCTGTGGAGTGTCAGTCGGCTAAAGGAGCCATTGGGGGACAGTGCTGAGAGAGGAAAGCTGTACTGTGAGTCCAGTGTGCAGCATTTGGACATGAAAGACTACAGAGCTGACCATAGACATAACTGACACGGCTAGGAGTAGGTGCTGGCTGGAGGTGGTCAGAGCCAGAAGCAAAGAGGGATCTTTGCAGTGATGAAGTCTTCCAGAAGAGGGGACAGGTGAAACCCAGGGGCTCACTGATTGAAGGTCACCCACACCCTCCCTGTCCCTGTCAGGATGCGGTGAGTACAGAAACATGCACATCATAAGCTTGTAGAGAAACACACACACACTCTCCCACCATGTATAGAAAACATGGATAATGGGCTGGCAAGAGAGCTCAGCAGGTAATGTCCTAGTCAGCCAACTTCAGTCTCTAGAACCCACGGACAGATGGAAGGAAGGAGAGAACCAGCCACATAGTCCTCCTATGGCTCCACACGCGCTCACCATGGTGCCTGTGCAACTCTGCCTCACAAATTAAAATGTCTAAGAAGAAGAGCTGAGTATGGTGTAATCTTAGCAGGATGGGCAGTGCCCAGTCCTTGGAAGGCTACGGCCAGGAGATTAAAGCTGGCGAGACAGGAGAGTAACCACAAATTCAAGGGTAACTCTGGCAGGGAATTGGGACAATATGGGCTGTAGAATGTAAGACTCTGTCTTAGAAAGTAAAGGGAAAAAAGTCTGAGTAAAATCAGTAGATTACATTTGGTTATGATACTGTTCTAGAGCTGTGTCCAGTGTTAGCATTTACAAACTAGGTTTAATAATTTTTCTATTAGGTCTCATAATCCCATGTGAATCTACAGTAATCTCAATAAGATGTTATTTGATGAGATTAATTGGCTCCTGCATACCCAGACTCGGAACCCTCAGGTGGCAGTTCTTGTAACTTCATAGAATCAGTTGGTGCAGAGTGTTGTTTTGTGTCTTTATGTGAAATGTAGACTACCGTCTTGCTCGAGTTCCCTAATAAGAGACTCTAAATACAAATCTGTTACATAAAAATAAAGGAAAATGCACAATCTAAAAAAATTTTCATTTGAAAAGTTACTAGTGATACATGGTGATATGTACCTGTAAGCATTTGGGAGGTAGACATAGAATGTCAGGAGTTGAAGGCTATCCTGAGCTACACATTGAGTTGGTGGCCTGCCTGGGCTATGTGAGACTGTCTCAAAAAGAAAAAAGTTGCCAGTGGTGCTGGCATAGTGGGACATGTCTGTAACCTTAGTACTGGGCAGGGATGGGGCTGAGAAGGGAGGATCTGGAGTTCTAGGCCAGCCTCAGCTACACAAGGAGACATTGTCTCCAAACTTAGGAAGCTTGCAGTGAGACAGAGACAGAAAGAGCGGAAGGCCATGGCCAAGAAGCTGAGAGCTGACCTTCAGGCCTTGGAGGGAGCTGGCCAGATTTTGCATCTCTTAATGGTTCTAGCAGCTGTACAGAGATTGGGGTCTAAGAATTGACGTGAGAGAACAGCAGCCAGGGATGTCAAAAGTCACCTCACCATCCAGAGAGGAGGAGGACAGTAGACCAGCCCTCAAATGACAGAGTCAGGGTGACTGCTAGGCTCCCAGCTGCTGGCTCACTCTCTTGTTTGCTCACACACTTAGGAGAAAAGGGAGGGAGGGAGGGAACGATTGGCTCTAAGCACAGGAAAGCCTCCCTGGCTCCACCCTCTTCATCTTGTAGAAATAGGTTTGTCATCTCCCCTGGGCCTCCACAAGGCTCCCAAACAGTTGCCTGCAAGGCATCCTCAGCCAGAGTTACAGTTGTAGACATGTTAAGATTCATCGAATACCACTCACTGATTATGGTGGTCCGAATGAAATGGCCCCATAGACTCTGGCATTTGAATCCTTGGTCCCCAGTTAGTGGTACTGTTTGGGGAGGCCTTACTGGAGGAAGTGCATTACCAGGGTAGGCTTTAGAGTTTAAAGACTCTGCCATTTGGAGTTTGCTCCCTCTATTCCTGCTTGTGGTACAAGATGTGGAGCTCTCAGCTGTTCCTACTGCCATGTCTGGTGCGTGCTCACACTTCCCTGCTGTGATAGCCATGGACCCCTACCCTCGGGAACCATAAGCCCAAACTAAGCCCTTCCTTCTATAAGTTGCCTTGGTTGTGGTGTTTGATCAAAGCAGTTCAAAAGTAGCTACTGTACTAGATAGAGTGGATCACACCTGTAGCTCCTGCACTTCAGAGGCTGAGGCAGGGGGATCAGTGATTCAACATCCTCGTCAGCTACCTACGGAGATCCAGGCTAAAAAGAAAGGGAAAGGGGGAAGAGGTGTGTGTGTAAGAGAGGTAAGAGAGAGAGAGAGAGAGAGAGAGAGAGAGAGAGAGAGAACAAACCCACACACAAATCATCAAATATATTCTAAAAACTTATAGTTTACAGCATGTAACTATATTTCTGGGATTAAATACATGGCTACACACTGTCAAATAACAATAGTAATGAAATAGCCATGTGCCTGGCACTCTCTGCTAAGTGCTTTCCAAATCCATGTGACAAGCTGTGACTCAGTGCTTTACAGTCAAATCACAGGAGAAGGGCGCCCAACTGCTTACAGATTGGCCCCGGGGCAGGCTGAGTTCAGAGAGACCTTCCCTTTGTTTTCTACTCCTCACCAATGCCTTTTCACCAGATGAGATGATGGGGAGCTGGGAGCCTTGGGAGGTCCACACGCCGAGGTCCTCGGGCCATGTGCCATCTCAGAGCTCACAGCAGTGGCCCAGATCCTCAGATGCAACCTTTGATGCAGGAACAGAGCAGCTGCAGGAAAGCCAGCCAGCTTTTGGGGCTGCCTCTCATCCTCAGCCCCAGCTGCTCGGGATGAGCCCCCTGCTGCTACCGGGAGCAGCAGAACACAGGGACCTGCTGCAAGGCAGCTGTTATGAGGATGGGGAGGATGCAGTAGGCCACTCTGCTGGGGCTTCCCCGAGCCCCCTCATACACAGGACCTCACTGAGGGCTGTTCTGTGCCCTCTGAGTTGGGGACACACCACCTGAGAGCTGCAAGCCATCTCTTTACACAGGAATGGATTTGCCTTCCTGTTCCTACTGCTGCTGCCCACTTCCCTCTTATATAGATTTTCCTTTAATAATCAAAAAACAACTGGCTGGCTGGGGGTAGTGACACATGTCTGTAATCCTAGTATTCAGGGGCCCAAGGCAGCAGAATCACAAGCCCAGCCTGGACTATGTCACAAGACCTGCCTTAGAAAAACAGAGCAAAGACAGCTGGCTAACATGCAAATCTACATTGAGATTCTTGTGCTTGAAGCACACTGGCACCATCTGGCCAAACAGGAAAGCCATTTCATACGTTGTACAAGTCCAGAGGTAGGCAATACCAGAGTGGATATAATCAGCCACTCAACGTGTGTGTCACGAATGCCAGCTCTCAGCCTTGGCTTCCTCCTCATATCCCTAGGTCCCAGAATGTCTTCTGGTAACATCTAGGGCCACATGCTTTTTTGTCTATAGGCATTGAGAGAGATCACATTGAACAGACCCTTCCCCCATGAGTTATAATCCCTTTCAGGCTACAATTGGTCCAGCTTAGGTCATGTGTCCTTGTCAGTCAGCCAGTCAGATCAGAGAGGAGCCGCTCACTGTTGCCTTTGACCAATTGGAGTACCTCTTTCAGGAGCTGAGGAAGTGGGAATTGACCAGGCATCTCAGTGCCCGCCACAAGGTAGAGAGGCCTCTCTGCTCTGTTCCTGACTGGAGCTCACACGCTCACAGACCCAATGGTTTGGTGGCTTTTGAGAATAAAGCAGGTGGTTTTCCTTTGAAAAAGTCCGGAGTCCTGTGTCTTTTTCTCCTGCACATCTCCCTCACCCTCACATCCCCACAGGGAGAGAAACAGAAACTAGTATCATGAATGGCTGGTCTGCTGCTAGAAGAACTACCTTCACCTCATACTGGGTCAGTTTTGTTCCTTTCTTTTCTCTGTCCCTCCATCCACTACTACCTCTTTTCAAAGTGTCAGTGTATGTGGACCTATTCTTGCAGAATATATCTTGAAGTTTCAGTAAAGAAGCAGCTTTTAGCTGTGTGTGGTGGTGCGCACCTTTAATCCCAGCACTTGGGAGGCAGATGCAGGGGTAGATCTCTGTGAGTTTGAGGCCAGCCTGGACTACCTAAGAAACCCTGACTCCTAACAAAAAAATGTACCAGCTTCCAGAAACAGCCTCGGGTGTGTGTTTTCTGTCTCTTATGGTTTTCATAAAACATCTTATGTTTGAGAGCTAGCCACATTGTTATGCTCCAGCAGTGATAGTCCAACTGTCCCCTGGTGCCTGGCCACAGCTCATGGTTCTGGTCCCCTAGTACGAGGTACCAAGTTGTACCAGATCCACACCTCAGCAGAAAGTGCTTCAGAGAGTGTCGACATGCCTGTGCCCCTATGAATTTGTGTGACTCAATTCAAGGTCTGCCTTGGGCAGCAAATGGTGGGCTGGTGTAAGGGGGGCATTCCTTCTCGTTCCAACCAAGCTCCTCTCCACACTTCTCGCTGATCATAGGTCTGGTTTCTCAGTTTTCTTTTTGTATGCTTTCATGGTGCTGCGACTCAAACCCAGTGTCCAACACATACAAGACAACTGTTTACTGCTAAGCCACACCCCCATCCCATCACTGGGGTCTGTACCACTGAACCACTCCTCAGGCCTACGTTTGCTTCTTACCACTCTGCTTCCTCTGTGCCAGACAGCTGATGGGTGTGAAATGTGGTCTGGAGATGTGCTTGTTTCTCTGTTCGTTGGCTGTGCAGGGGATCAAGCATGCTGATAAGTAAGTGCTCTACCACAACATTTTTAAGATTTGTTCTTTATCATTTTTATTAATGTATATGGGTCTGTGTCTTTATGTGCATGTGCGCAGAGGCCAGAAGAGTGTCAGATCCCCAGGAGCTGGAGCTGGAGGTAGGTGGCTGTGAGCTGCTGGATGTAGGTGCTGGTCACCAAACTGCAAGTGCTCTTAACACAGAGCCGTCTCCATGAGTAGTCTGGTCAGTACCAGGTATCTCTTTGCAAGGAAATGAGAGGACACACTCGGGAAGGGAAGTTCTGAATTAGAGTCCTAATTCAGCATGTAACCTAGCAAATAGGTGAACACTCTCTAAGTCACAGAGCTTCTGTGTCTGTAAAATAGAACTAGCAATAGTGTCTATATGGTTTGGTCCCTGGTGTCATGTCCTCCTGTATTCATGTGGCGAGGAGTGGGGACCATGGAGCAGGAGGCTATGGGGGAAGCAACTAGGACTGCCTGCTTGTAGGCAGCCTACTTTTAATGAACGTTCAACTTCTCCTCCAGCCCACCAGCCGGCAGAGGTAGTGGAAGAGAAAAGTTGTTAGGATGTGGGCAAGCGGACCTGCTCAGAAGTAGTTCTGTGGAGGCGAGCTCCGTCTTCTTTGTCAGCAGTTCAGTCCTGCAGCAAACACCATGTACCACTTAGGAGCTGCAGAGCAGTCCTCTCGGCAGGCAGACATCAGGCACAAACTGGCAGCTACTGTCCAGTCCTTCCAGCAAGCAGACTCCAAGCAGCTGTAGTTCAATCCTGACAAAACTGCCAGGCTCGCCTCAAGTGCCGCAGGAACCTCTCCAGCAGTCCTTGGGCAAGTTTCTCTCAATGTCGGTGTTATCACAAGTTGAGCTCCACACTGCTATGTAAAATGAACCATACATGTGTATCTTTAGCGAAGGCTAGCAAGGTGGAGCAAACCAAGGCTTGGGTGCTTATCCACCCCTGTCTGTGGGTCATGCTTATTATACTCTTTCATACTCGTTCTTATGTGTTTGCTTTAACAAGACACCCTTTCACCTGTGTGCCCCAGCAAACCATCATTTGATATAACTAACTTTCCAAAGAACTAGAAGTTTCCACTTCACCTACCTCTTACTCTCTCTTATCAAAAGCCCTCCTCTCTTCCAAAAACCTTTTTATCCTTGGCGTTGGCAGGTGAACAAAAAAGAGGGGTTGGAATGCTTTGGGGAGCCAGTGTTTGCTCTGCACCAGGAAGTGAACTCTGCCTTCCACTCAGATCTGGCTCCAGGGTGTCCCCACGCCACAGACAAAGCCACCTTTGGTTATGGTCCAAAGTGGGGAATCTTAGCCATTAAGGACATTCTTAGACATCGGGCAGAATTTGAACCCAGCTCTGTCTCTTACAGCAATGTAACCTTATGCAAATTACTTTGATTCTCTTGTGTCAGATTCTGTTGTGTAAAAGGGGATAGCAGTAATTCTCTAGGAGGGTAGTGCTGATCAAATGAGCTAACATAGGAACAACGCTCAGAGCAGGGCCTGGTGGAGAACAGGCCTCGTCCACATACTGGCTGGGATCGTCTGCTTCCAGTCATCAAACAGCTTTGATGAGGAGGGTCACACAGTAGATGTGATTGTCCCGCGGCTGATGTGTCTACTGAAAGACAGAAACCCCAGGTAAAGGCAAAGCTCAGGAACCAAATCAGCAACTGTCCCTGGACAGAAGATGAGTCTGGTGGATGTCTAGACAGAGAATAATAGTGGGGACAGCATCTGAGCGTCTAGGGACACATTCCTGTCATCCAGCACTCGGATGGGTGGGCAAGGGGTGTACAACTTTCATCCCAGCACTCAAGAGGGAAAGCAGGTGAATCTGTGAGTTCGAGGCTAGCCTAGTTCATAGAGTGAACTTCAGGCCCACCAGGGCTACATAATTAGACCCTGTCTCAGGAAAAAGAAAAAAATAAAGTGTATGTAGGGGTGGGGGGGGGCACACAGAACAGAAGCATTCAAATTCAGAAGGCTGAAAGGAAAATGCTGGGAGTGGCTACTCCTTTTTACTAAGAAAACAGTCTTTGGCACAGATGTCTTCCCCTCCCCCTACCAGACTTCCCTTTACCTTTGTAGTAACTGGAATTAACCCTCCAGAGCTGCTCTTTGGCTTCGCATCCTCTGACCCAACCCAGTGCAACTTGTCTCAAGGGAGAGCGAGTCTGAGTGTACCCACCTGCTATAGTGTCCTAGGGGACAGTGTTAGAGCTTCCATCCCCACTCTGTAGACCCAGGTTGTGCTTCAAGAAGGGAAATAAAGACAGACATCACTGCCCCCTGTCGCCTCACCTGCAGTGGGAGTGACACTGCCTGCCCTGGGGTCTCTGCTGGGATCCAGAGGGGAAGAAGGTTAATACATGTCCCCTCTCTGGAATGACTCAAGGAGGAGAGGTTCAGTTTAAAGCCAACCCTAGCTGTATAGAGAGCAGGGAAAGAGAAGTGGAGGCTGGGCTGGAGGGTGCTTTAAGAGCTTGGTGCACTTGTAGAAAATCCATGTTAGGTTCTCAGAAACATTTGTAACTCGAGGTTAGGGGGTTTCTACCTGCACCCCACCCTTGCAAGTGATGCGCATGCATACACGCATGCAAATAGTCATATACTTCCAGAGGCAGAGGCAGAGGCAGAGGCAGGAGGATCTCTGGGAGTTCAAGGCCAGCCAGTTTCCAGGGTCCTGTCTTGAAAAAAGGAAAAGGGGGAGAAAGAAAAGAAAAACAAAACAAAAGGCAAAGGAAAGAGAAGAAAAGGGGAGAGGAAATGGAAGGGAAAGCAATTTGGGAAATCTATGAAAAGTATATCGAACACACAGCTCCTCTTCCAGAATGTCTGTCCCAGCCTTTCTCTGAGCATGTGTGTTTTCTCTGCTGCTGCAGGAATGTTTATCATCAGCGGATGCGGGGCCAAGTTCCCCTAACTCCGCAAGCCATTAGGGCCAGTGCTATGTTCTTTGTTTTTGTTCCTTTTTATAATCAATGCCATTAATCTTTTTTTTCCATCTCTAGTTACTTCTTTGGGATCAATTCCCAGAAGTAGCAATACTAGTTCAGAGGATAAAAACATTTTTACATTTAAATTGGTTGCCAAATTGCCTGGAGAAAGGTTTCAGTGTGTGTGTGTGTGTGTGTGTGTGTGTGTGTGTGTGTGTGTGTCCGTGCACGCACAAGCACGCACCTTTGTTTAAAAGGCACTGGTGGGCCCCATTCCTGTGTCCTGTGCTGGGCAGGTCACCATTGCATTGGCCTTCTGGGAGCCTGTGCCTCTAGCTCCTTCCACCTGGCCTGAGCAGCCCCTGCAGCATTGCCCCAGGGCAGGATGGTACAGTGAACAGAGCAGCCAGCTCTCACCATCTGCCAGCCAGACCAGTGGGCCTTAGAGGATACTGTAACCCTTCCAGAGCCTTCTGTAGTGTTATTGCAGGCACAAGGCTGGCATTAATGTTCCTGCCATCTTGTTATCCCCTGTGATCTGTGCCCACCTCCCTTCCTCTGTCCCCAGATAACCTGTGGTTAGTTGCTCTGAGACTGCTTCTGTGGGCACAGGCCACATCTCCTGGCCCCTCCTTCCTTAGAAAAAGTGCTCTTTCCTCAACAGGTGTGTTTTCACACACACCCTGCCCATGGCTGGAGGGCAAGTGACTGCTTCTAAGGGAGAGAAAAGATTACAGGCCTAGTGGACTGTCTAGCGTGGTTCACATGTGTACAACCCCCTAGTCAGAATAGGTCATATGCAGACTGACAAAACAAATCCATAGGTCTCCGAAGACAGTGCTCTTATGGCTGAAATGTTGAAATACATTTATAGACTTTTAAAAATTAGGGGTTGGAGAGATGGCTCAGCAGTTAAGGGTCCTAAACTAGTAAGTTTAGGTCTAGAAGACCAATTCAAGTTCAGATCCAAGGACCCACGTCAGGCTGTTCACAACTACCTGGAACTCTAGTTCTAGGAGATCTGAAACCCTCTTGTACCCATAAATCCATGCAGGCACATACATCATACATACATACATACATACATACATACATACATACATATGCACGCACGCACGCATATATAAATAAAAATAAATACATTTTTAAAAAATCACATATCTAACAAGGCCTGGCTATTAGAGCTCTGTAGACCAGGCTGGCAACAAACTCAACAGAGATCCGCCTGCCTCTGCCTCCCAAGTGCTGGGATTAAAGGCGTGCGCCACCACCAGCTTAGTGAGTTATTTTTTAAAAATAGGGATGAGGAGTATTCAGGGACATCAGGAGAGTGACATTATATGCATATATGAAGTTGTGTGTGTGTGTGTGTGTGTGTGTGTGTGTGTGTGTGTGTGAAGATGGAACCACTCAGAAATTAGATATCTAAGGCAAGTGTATTCAACATTGTTTAGAGCTAGAAATACAATTTAGTTGGCTGTGCTTGCTGAGTATGGAGCTCATACCGTCTTCAAACAGAATAACCAAGATGACCTTGACCTCCTGACCCAGATGCCTCCAGCTTCCCAGTGCTGGGATTACAGTCTGCATCCTCACACTCAGCTTGAACACTGTTACTTCCCGCCCACCCGGAGGGAACCACTGCCAGCCTTCTAGACCTTTCCCCTGTGTTGCCCTAAATTGGAGAGAAGGGAGGTAAATGGCCACAACAGTTTTAGCATGGTTTTTTTTAATATGATAATTATTAATTTTTTAATACAAAAGATAATATGCCATTCTTTTGAGCTCCATATTGGCTTTTGGTTTTTGTTTTGTTTCTTTTACTTCAGTCGCTGGTCAGAGTAACTAATTTTTTTTTGAAAGGTTCTATTTCTGAATGAGTGTGAGCCAAGTAAGCCTCCTCTAAGCCACAGACAAAGGGGGTCGGTCCTGCTGCAATGCTGCTTCGCTGGACAGAATATGCATACATGTATGCGTGCGTGTGTCATGGAACCCAGAGATCAAATTCAGGTGTCTTCCTCCATTGCTGTCCAGTGTTTTGTTTTGTTTGTTTTGTTTTGTTTTGTTTTGTTTTGTTTTGTTTTGTTTTGTTTTGTTTTGTTTTGTTTGGCAGGCCCCTCTCAGAATCTGGAGCTCACCCTTTAGGCTAGACTAAACAGGCTAGCATGCCCCTGGGATCTGTCTGCCTCTGCCTGGTATTGCTGGTGCATGCCGCCATGCCTAGCTTTTCTGTGAATCCTGGGAATTCAGATGCAGACCTTCAGACTTGCAGAGCTGGTACATCTTCACCCACCAAGCCCTCTCTCTTCAGCCTCTCCCTGCCCCCAGGCCTGCTACCCTGACCTTGGCACCATCCTGGGAGCCAGAGATAGAACAGTGAATGGCCAGTGTCTTGAAGGCCTGTGGATGTCTCTCGCCCCTCCCCCACATTGGATGTATTGTCAGTTCAGCACCACAATTGCTTAAGCAAACATTTCTCACTGAGCTGTATTCCCAACGGGTGGAAAGATGGCTTAGCAGCTAAAAAGCTGGTGAACCCAGGTTCAGTTCCCAGAATCCTGAAGCAGTTTACAGCCATTGCAAGCTTCCAAAGGATATAAATACATCTTTAAAAAAAAAAAAAAGTACTAGTACCAGTGCCATTTACTGTGCAAAGTATCCCATGGGAACCTTCTTGCTACCACCCTTCCCATGGGTGCACTAGCAAGGACACATGTGACACTGTAGGGTTCCATGGTACTTCGTGGGGCTGCAGTTTGATCCCAGGCAGGCTGATCACCAGAGCCTGGGCATTGCTGCCAGTCATCAGAGGTTGAGCATAGGCATTTATTGGGGTTATATCCATGGCCATGATTATGATGGCTGTGGATTTGATGTGCCAAGGTTTGAATCCCATTTGAACCTTTGGTCTCACTGTGGTCTTCAGTAGGTGACTTGCTGCTTTGAGCCTCAGAGCTCTTCTCTGTAAAATGGGGGAAGTGCCATATAGTGACATGTAGAGTCATCAGGGTATAAAGACAGTTTTGTTGGAGAGAAACAGAAAGTAAGAGAAGGGAGAGATTGGTGGGGTTTGGTGTAGAGACACCCTTGCTGTGTGGAGCAGGCTGCAGCTGAAGCCCCAGCTCAGCAGAAGTAGGGGGTGCGTTTCTCCCACTTGTGACATCTGGTTCCATCAAAAGGCACTGCACTGCTGAGGGGTCACAGAGCTGACCCTGAAGTCAGCAAACCCAGGCCTTCCCCCTTTCTGTGGACCATCTCAAATGCTTTCCCTATTTTGAGGGCATTTTACTTGAGTGTTCCCTTGACAGTAGATAGAGACTTGAACCCTGGGCTTGATGTCCTGTGCAGTGACAAGGGTGTGGCAGTGAGGGAGGCTTGAGCCCTGCCTGGGCTTGGTGTCCTGTGCAGTGACAAGGATGTGGCAGTGAGGGATCAGGGAGCAGTTAGGATGAAACATTACCATTGTGGTGGGAGAATGCTACCTAGGGTGTATCCTGCATCGCACCCCATTCTCCCCCTTCCCTCCCTGCAGAAGCCTTTCTCATCGCTCCCCTGGGGTCTCCCTAATACCTACCCCCAGTGTCCTCCAGCCCCCCTAGCCATCCTCAGGTGAAGACATGGAGAGTCAGAGACTCTCCAGCCCAGCCCTCCTCCCAACCCCCCAGGAACAGGATGCGGCTTGAACAGCTGTTCTTTTACAAGGATTCCCTGGCTGTGTTTAATCAAGATTGTCAAATATTGATTTAATCTCCAGGCCCAACAGATGTGATCCTAGCAGGTTTCGGTGGCAATTAGCTAGAATTAGCTTGCAAGTCAGGCTCCATGCTGACAGGACTCCATCTTCTGCCCAGGAGCCTAGCTTGGCCACAGGAGCAAGCCTTCTAGGGGGACCCCCTAAGTGTTTATCTGTGGGGTTAGCCCATGGGAATCACCTGCCCCTTACGATGATAGTGGAAATGAGAGGCAGCAGCCATTGACCCCTGTGTTGCAGCTTGCCAGTGAGCTGATGACACCCACAGGCAGCCTGGAACAGAGGCCACGTCCCCCATCATATAGTCACCCCAAAAGGCCCTTCCTCCTGTCTTTGAGACCTGGCTCTAGCATATCCTTCCCCTTTCTAGGACTTAGCTGTTGCTTCTGGGTGGGCCCATTCCTAAACTCACATGCCAGGAAGCATATCGTTCCAATTGTGCATTTCAGAGTCTCATTTACTTTCAAGAGAGTGGGACTGTGTCCAGATTGGAACAAGATGTTCATGCCACATGTGCTTTGGGGGAGCTGTGACACCTTCCCTCAACCATCTGGTCCCACAGGTGCTCCAGGGTCTACTTCCCCTACCACAGGCTCTGGGCTCCTGGGAAAGAGGGCTTGCAGCAGCAAGGAGCCTCAGAAGGCTTCATTTGGTTTGCTTAGTATATATTAGTGCATCACCGGGCAGGGAGCCCGCTGAGCCTTGACTTATGCAGACATAGGACTCTGCTCAGACTTAAGCCCTATCATCTTCTCCATTTTACAGATGAGAAACTGAAGTATAGAAAGGCTCCTTTGTGTATGCAAAGTCTAGCTAGTTTGGTGGCAGGCAGAATGAAGCCTGGGTGGTCTCTGCTTCAGTCCTCAGTGCTATGGCTGCTGTGCAGGGGAACCTTCCAAGATCTGGTGGCGAGCATTCTCAAGGCATTGACTCATTGACTTGTTTGCTTGTTTGTTTTGTTTTTCCTCTCTCTTCCTTTATGGTCACATGATCACACGAGCCCCTAACCTATATGCACTTAATTATACAAGAGAACAAAGTCAAAACAAGGGTAACATGGTAGTGTGAGCCTTTGAGTGAGCTCAGCCTCTGCATGGCGGACCTGAGGACTCTGCCCAAGAACAAGGCTGACACAGGGACTGCCCAGCTGTGGAGCGAGTGAGTCTGCAGACTTCGGTGTGTTTTGTAATAGGGTCTGATGTGTAGCTCAGGCTGGCATCCAGCTGATGATGCTCTGGCCTCCCCCTGACAGGTGCTGAGGTCACAGGCATGTACCACCGCACCTGGACCATCAGCTTTAGGGCAAGGGGAGCACCCGCTCCTCCCTCCCAGACCCGTCCTGTGGATTAAACAGGTTCATGCATAAAGCCCTTGCCATGTGCTTAGCATGCTGTGAGCACACGTTCAGGCTGTAAGCATGCGTTCAGGCTGTAAGCACACGTTCAGGCTGTAAGCACGGGTTCGGCATGCACTCTCATCCCCCAGCTTCAGGCTTCTGAGCATCTTGCATCATCCCTCCTCTGCTCTGTCTCACTTTTGCTGCAAGTGCTTTGTCCTTCCTGGATCAAGGAATTCACTCAGCCTGGCCTCTGCTCCCAGGCAGCTGGCCATTGTGGCTCTTCTGAATGAAACATGCAGAATGACAGCAGCGTGAACACCCGTGCACCTGCCTTGACATGCTATGGTATAAAAATAAAATAGAGTGCATGCCAAGAATTTCAGTATATAATTTTCATTTACTGTTCCTCTTTCCCGGGGAGAAGAATCATGCCTACTAAACCCTTAAAAGCAGGGCAGGTGACCAAGGCCAGGTTGAGAGCTGTAGATGCACACTGCCCTTTTCAATCGGAAACATGAATCCTCTGGCTTCTTTGGTACTGAATACAAAACATAGCTTTTCGTGGTCAAGGCCTGGATCAGTAGGGTGAGGTTAATGGGCTGTCTTTGCCTCGACACGTCCTGATAAGATTTCCAATGTATCCATCCTCTTAGCTCCTGGGGGTACTGTAGCGTGGTCCCTGGTATTTCTCAAACTTCAGTTGAGGTCAGGGGCAGCCAGGAAGGAGCTCCGTGCTTCACTTGACCCACTAAGCTGTTGCTGTCTTTCTAGAGTCTGTGTGTCAGTCATGTGTCGCCACAGCTCACTTTTTCTTTGGAGCAGAGTGGTCAGAGGTGGGAACCAGACTGTCAGGGTTTGGATCCTAGCTGCGCTACCTGCCAAGCTGCGGGACTTGGTCATGTCACTGTCCTTGCCCATTTATGAGTTGGGCATGGTGGCTGTCCCTGCTGTGTGGGGTTGTTGTTGCATACAGGTTAGTATGGTCTAACATGGAAGCCTGAACCTGGAGCATAGGCAGGAAATATCTGCCTTCGTCTTGTTATTAGCCCATCATCCCTTTCCTTCCCCAAGAGCATGCAATAAGAAGCATGTGAGACCCGTATTCCCAGCACCTGGTGGACTCAGTCATCTAGAGCCCTGAGAGCTCCGTGGAGGTGGCAGGAAGAGGCCAGCAGGCCAGCAACAACTGGAGGACAGAGGAAGCAGGTGCACCAGGCTTTCCGCGGCTCTGCTTCCCGGAGCATCTCCTGCAGAGGTCTCCAGAGTCCTTTATCCCAGTAATTGTACCACATATGACCCTCAGCAGTATCCGTCCCAATGTTGTGGTTGGAATCTGAAGCACACTCCACAGAATTGTGTATTTGAGCGTTTGTCTGTCTTGGAACTCTGTGTAGACCAACTGACCTTGAACTCAGATCTTCTAGAGGATCCTCAGGGACAGTGAGATGCCTTCGAGGTCAGCTTGACTGTATCTCAAAAAAGGGACGGAGGGGCACATTGACTAAAATAGTGGGTTTCACGTGTTCAGAACTGGCACAGTGAATGCATCAGTCATGTGACTGGGACAGGTTGACTAAGTGAACACATTTTAGTGCTTGCTTGTTCTGTTTGAGACAGAAGCTCCCTGTGTAGGCAATCTAGCTTTAAACTTACAATCCTCCTGCCTCTGCCAGTGAAAGCACAAGGGCTAAGGTGACATCACTGAGCTCTGTCTCTATCTGAGGACACTAGGAGAATCTGAACTGTAGTAGGAAGAACACCACGGCTGAAGCTCGCTGTCCACGGAGAAGTCACTGCTTCTGAGACCAGGCCTGTGGGTCCAGGGAGGATTGGACTGCTGTGGAGGATCCTCAGGGCTTGAGTGGAGGACTGGAGAGAGAGGAGTAGGGAGGGCCTATAGGAAGGCTGATATGGGCAGTCCCGGCCTTAGCCATGGGTGTGGGGAGCCGTGCCTTTCAACTCAGATGCAGCAGAAGTAGGTAGGCAGCTGCCTTCTGTGCTGAGTTCTCTGTATCAGTTCTGGCTGTATAACTTGGCCCATGGTGTGGAGTGTTGTTCCTGAGCAGGAGGCTTTAAGGGTCATGGCATGTTTTAGCTACTTCTCTTTCCTCTGATCTTGTGCCGTCATCCCAGGCAAAGCTCCTTTGTGCTGGAAGCCATGATGACACAAGCAGAACCATCAGCTGGCCTGTGACAGATCTCTCATTTATGCTGCATATCTGGGGTCATTCATTACTGCAGCAAAACTTAGCCCATCCTAACTGTCCCATGAAGGGACAGAGATCGGAAGGGTTCTATCTGCAGTGTAAATGAGTTGCCCCCAGTGACATCCTAAACAGCTGAACAAGAAAATGGTTGGATCTAGAAGCATTTGTCTATCTCTTCCCATAGGGGAAGATGGAAGCTGCAGAGTCCGGCACGTTGCCTGTGGTTGCAGGAAAGGTTGGGGCTCACCAAATCAGGGATAAAAGAGCTGGGCTCAGACATCCTTGCCTTGGGCACATTGCTTCATCTGTCTGCTCCTGTGTGCTCCTCTGTAAAATGGAGGTGGTAATGGTAGCCGCCCTGTGGAGTTGTGAGGCTTAGCAAATAGCAGTTAACAGACGACAGGTGCTTAGAAAGGAACCTGGCCCACAGGAAGATGGCAGTCCCCACAGCTGCCGCTGCACATGCTGCTTCTGTTCATGCAAGTGTCCGTTCTAAGACTGAAGGCTTTAGTGGAGAGAGGTGGAGTGGACCAGTTTCGTGCCCGGCTCTATGTGGAGCCTCAGATCCTAACTCTTAGCTTCCTTCTCTCACAGATCTTCCTCCTTTCTCAGCCAAAAGAGAGCTGCAGTCTGCAGCTTAGCATTCTGGACAAAGACCTCACTGGTGTTAGTGGACCAGACTGGGTACATGGTTTGTGCTTCAAAGGACGGAGCCACTGTGGGCAGGCAAGTGGCAGAGTCCCACAAAGGAAGTTTGGCCTGCTACTGGGGAAGAATGGGATGCATCGCAGAGAATTTCATGCGGGATGTTTTGTGTCTTCCCCTCTGTCCAGCCCTGGGCTTGCTGCAGACACTATAGCCCACAGAGGACCCCCCTTCTGCTAGACTACCCCTAAGATTTGAAGGCCTCATCGGGAACATTCACTCCACTTGAGGCCACAAGTGGCACAGACTTCACAAGTGGCAGCCTGGGAACATAGGCTAACCACTGATTATCTGCTCTTCTAACAGAGCCCCCAAATCTCCACTGGCCCACAGGCAGTCAGAACAACTACAGTATGGTTCTGTCGCTCCCTGATTTCCTTGCAACTGGAATGGCCACATGACCTCATTCTAGCCAATGATATGGAAGGATTAAGGTCAAAGGGATGTTCTAGGGAAGTCTCCTATCTGCCCGAGTCTTGGGGGTTCAGTATGAAGCAAGGCCCACCAGCTTCTGACTGTGAAACAACAAAAGCTGTAAGCCAGCAGTGTGCTGTACCTGCAACAGGAAGGAATAAGACACACCTAATTTCCTGGCCCTTTTCTCTAACCAGGACTAGAGCCACCATCCCCGGGCCCCTTCTTAGAAAATAACTACATCTTCATTGCCACTTTTGGATAGAGTCTGGTCACATGCTGTCTTAAGGTTTTATTGCTATGGAGAGACACTGTGACCAAGGCAACTCTAATAAAGAACAAAATTTTCCCCACGTGGGGCTGGATTACAGTTTCAGAGGTTTAGTCCATTATCATGGCAGGAAGCATGACAGCATCCAGGCAGACATGGTGATGGAGATGAAGCCAAGAGTTCTACATCTTGATCAAGCAGGCGGCAAGGAGAGACTGTGTCACACTGGGCATAGCTTGAGCGTATGAGACCTCAAAGTCTGCCTCCCCAGCGGCACATTTTCTCCAGCAAGGCCATGCCTTCTGACACTGTTCTTTCCTACAGGCCAAGCATTCAAACACATGAGTCTATGGGGCCCATTCCTATTCAAACCACCACACTCCACTCCCTAGCCTCCATAGGCTTGTAGCCATAACATAATGCAAAATGTATCTAATCCAACTTCAAATTGCCCATTGTCTATCACAGTCTTAACAATCTTTAAAAGTCCAAAGTCTCTTCTGAAATTCATGCAATTCCTTAACTCTAATCCCTTATGAGATCAAAATCAAAAAACAGATCACATACCTCCACATATAATGGCACAGGATAAACATTACCATTCCAAAAGGCATCATAGTGAGGAAAGACTGGACCAAAACAAACTGAAAACCAACTGGGCAAACTCTAAACTCTGTATCTCCGTGTCTGATGTCAAAGCTCTCCGCAGATCTCCAGCTCCTTTCAGCTTTGTTGACTGCAGCACATGTCTCCCTTTCTTGGGCTGGTTCCACTCCCAGTTAGCAGCTCTCCTTGGCGGGTATCCTACTGCTCTGGCATCTCCAACAACTTGAGGTCTCCAAGGCAACTCAGGCTTCACCTTCACAGCTTCATGCAGTGGCCTCTCTAGGCCTCCGTGCAGGGACACTCCTGCCACACACCTGGCCTCAGCACCTTTCCTTAGTCATGGAGGGAGATTCCATAACCCTTTTCTTCTAGTCTTGATTCTAAAGCCAGAACTATGTGGCCAAAACTGCCAAGTTCTACTGCTTGCTGGGACTGGAACATGACCTCCTTGTTAAATTACATCTTCACCAGCTTTCTGGTTTTGATGGTTAACTTTATTCCCTAAGCTTGGCTGTTCTGGAACATGCTCTATAGACCAGGCTGACCTTGAACTCAGAGATCTGCTGCCTCTCGATTCCCAGTGCTGGGATTAAAGGCGTGTGCCACCTCACCCAGACCCAAGCTTTTCTTTAATTCCCTTTCACAGAGTGAAAGCTTAGCTGAGTGGGATCTTGCCCCAAGGTCTCTACCCCCTTAATTCCATTTAATATCCCTTAACACAGTATTTAGCTCCGTTCCACTTCCTGGTGCCCCTTTAATCATTGAACCATACATTTTGTATTTTTTTTCTTGCTTAGCTTGCTCCATTTTATCAATACTCTTTTTATAAGACAGAACCACAGATCAGAGTCTACACTAGGTTGTTTTGAGATTTCCTTTGCTATTACAATTAATCTAAATCTCTTTACCTTAGCCTTTAGTAGACTCTTTGAACAAGGGAAAAAAAAAAACAAAACAGCCACATTCCTCACCAAAATATCACATGAATGTTCTTTAGGCATAATACTAAATTCTCCTCTAAAACCTCTTGACCCAGCCCTCCCCCACCCCCCAGTTCAAATCACCCTCAGCACCACTGTCTTCCATGCTCCTACTAGGATGGGCCATTAAGCCCCACTTAACACATCCCACTACTTTCCTATTCCAAAGCCCCAAAATCCACAAATTCTCCAAACAAAAGCATGGTCAGGCCTATCACAACAAGTACCCCACTCCTGGTACCAAGATACACCATGGCCAAGGCAACTCTTGTAAAGGACAACATTTAATTGGGGCTGGCTTACAACTTCAGAGGGTTAGTCCATGATCATCAAGGCAGGAACCATGACAGCATTCAGGACAACATGATGCTAGAGATAGAACCACGAGTTCTAGATCTTGATCTAGCAGGCAGCAAGGAGAGACTGTGTGTCACACTGGGTATAGCTTGAGCATATGAGACCTCAAAACCTGCCCTCACAGTGACACACTTCCTCTGACAAGGTCATACCTCCTAATACTGCCTCCCACTATGGGCCAAGCATTCAAACACCTGAGTCTGTGGGGCCATACCTATTCAAACCAGCACACTTTCCACCCAGTGGATCCTGCTGACTCTTAGCCATTGCCCTTCTCTTCTGCCTTTGCTGACTCTGGGGCTGCCCAGCCTTTCCCAACTCAGACTTCCCCAGCTGCGTTCTTGGTGTATGTGGTCCACAGAAGCTTGGTAATCTCAGTCAGACACAGTCAGTGAGAAACTCACAGAACTACTGGGAGCCCAGAGGAGCAAGCATGGGTAAGGACCAGCGGTGCACCAGCCAGAGGGAACCAGAGGAAAAGCTAAGCCAGTGTCCCTGCTACTGAGTGACACTCTGTAGGCCCAGGTATACTGTGGTTTGAGATGCACTACTTTCTCTCCCCCAAATTCAGTGGACCCTGCCCTGTTTTCATAATGGGGGTTGGTGGGGAGGGGACAAAGTCTCTCCAAAGCTTCCTGGAAGAGTGGGAGTACAAATGAAGTCCAGAATGCTTGGGACCAGAAATCAGCAGGGGAAGTTTTCATTTGTATCATCATATTGGCACTTAAACCTTAAAAATGAATGAATGAATGTTTCCTGTTGCCAGGAAGGACTTGGCACTATGTAACCAAGGACATCCTTGAACTTCATATTCTCACTGCCTCTGCTACTCAGGGCTAGGATTGATGTGTGTCACTATGCCCATGTGACACTTAAAATGTTTCAGATTTTCAAGTTTTGGATGCTCAGCCTGGAAGGACAATGGTGATGAAGAAGCAGGAATTTCCCCACTTCACAGTGAGATTGGGATGCTGTCAGTCACTGGCGTGGCACACCCCAGTTGGAGCCTAGCCATTTGATTCTCAGGCACATACCATGCTTCTCTCCTAACTGGATTCCCTATTGGGAAGACCTAGGAGGTTTTGGGTTTGTTTGTTCTGTATAGGACACACTCAGCATGTCCAGAGTGTGGGAACCACTCAGCTCAGAATTGCACTGAGGAAATATGCAGAGCCGCGGGCCTGTAGAACATCTGTGTGTTTGCAGCAAGGTTCGATTACAAGTGTCCACAGCCAGATAACATCAGGAGAGCCCATCTGGCAGGAGGTGCACACCACAGCAAGCCAGGTTCCCTGCTGAGTCACCAGTTGTCGCACACAGCCCCAGTGTGCCGACATCAGACGGGGGGGGGGGGGGGGGGGGGGGTCTGCCTTTGTGCAGTATGGGGGCCACACAACTCTCCACTGAGACAGCTCTGCACCTGCTGTCCTGGGAAGCGTCCTGTGTTCCTGAACTAATGGTTTAATAGTAGAGTCAGTCCATAAGTGGATATGAACATCTCCATCTGTGGGACCTACCAGTCACCAGAGGCTGCAACCCAGCTTCCCTACCCATGTCCAGCTCACCTTTTACTTTGTGGATACATATTGCAGTTTCTCAGTAATGCTCCTGTCTCTTGGGGTTTCTGTAGCTGCGATGAAGAGCACGATGACCAAACAACTTGGGGAGGAAAGGGTTTATTTCATTCACAGTTAACAGTTCATTACCAAAACCGCTGAGGGCAGGAATCAAGCAAGACAGATCCTGGAGGAGGAACTGATGCATAGGTCGTGGAGGTGCTGCTTATCGGCTTGCTCTTCATGGCTTCCTCAGCATACTTCTTTAGACACCAGGATCATCAGCCCAGGGATGGCACCAACTACAGTGGGCTAGGCCCTTCCCCAGTGATCACTAAGAAAATGCCTTATAGGCTTGCCTACAGCCAGATTTATTGGAGGTATTTTCTTGAGGCTCCCTCCTCCCTAATGACTATAGGTTACATCAAGCTGACACAAAACTAGCCAGGCATTGTGGAACACACTTACAATCCCAGTATTCCTGTAGTCCTGGTCCTCCAGAGGTTACTGAGGCAACAGCACCACAAGTTCAAGACAAGCCTGAGCTACATATGAAAGCATGTCTTAAAAAAGAAGAGAAATGGAGGATGAAAGTTCAGGCCTGGTTGTGGCTCAGCAGTTGCATGCCTGTGTAGCAGATGCAAGGTTCTGGGCAAAAGCAAAGGGTTCATTAACAGTCAGGAAATGCACGCCTGTGGTCCTGAAAGCAGACAGTGGTGTACCATGAAGAGCCAAGCCTCCCTGCCTCTTCTTGTGATGCTAGGACCCATCGGTGTCTCCCACTCACACGGGGGTAGGAAGCCATTTGTGAATTAGAGAAATAGGTGTGTTCTTAAGCCCCGAGGGAAATGGGAAACAGGGAAAATGGCTGTGATGGTGTGGGTGACACAGGAAGAGCATCTGCCAGAGCACTGAGGACCTTGTTTGGCTCCTCTTTTGGGCAAACCAACTCAACAAAAGACCCATTGAGATGACAGACCAGGACCTGGGGTGGACAGATTATTGCGGACTAATAAAGAATTCCTATGAACTCTGATGGGTATGAAGTGAGGTCATGGTAGGATCTTTTTTTTTTTTTAAGACATCCTCTACTGGGCTGGAGAGATGGCTCAATGGTTAAGCACTGACTGCTCTTCCAGAGGTCCTGAGTTCAATTCCCAACAACCACATAGTGGCTCACAACTACCTGTTATGGGATCTAATGTCTTTTTCTGGTATGTCTGGAGAGAGCTACAGTGTGCTCACATACATAAATAAATCTTTTTTTTTTAAAGACCTCATTTACTAGAGATGTGAACTGTAAAGTATTTGTGGATGCAATGGTCTCGTGGCTAGTGGTATAGCTTAGTGCCAGAGCACTTGCGTGGCATGCACAGGCCTTAGGTTCAGTCTCCAGGACCAATGAACAGGTGAAACAGGAATGACAAGGCACTAATGGTGCTGGAGCTGGTGATGCAGACCCATTACTGTCCCGTCTCTGCTGTTAACATGATCAGACACTCTTGCTAGGCACAGTGGTATCCTCCTATAATCCCACCCTCAGTCAGGAGGAAGAGGCAGAAGAATCTCTACAAGTTCAAAGCTGCATAGCAGGATCTTATCTGAGAAAGGAAAGGAGAGAGCAGGCAGACAGACTCCATAATAATGAGTCTTCAAATGAGTAAAGCTGTCTTCACATCAAAAACAGCTACATTCCCTGCCTCTGGGCAATAGAGTGTATTGCTCACACCTCACTTCTTTCTTTTCTCCTCTTGCAGCATGGCTGGGAAGACGCCTGCACCACCCGCAGGCCATGGCCTGCAGCCTCTGCTCTCTCTGCCCCACTGAGCCCACTGCATCTAGAGTGCCCTGGATGATAACTGCCTCCTGAGGCTGCAAGTGTGCTGCTGTCCACAGCGATGGTGAAGAACTGGACTCTACAGACTCACTACCTTCAAGTGCACTTTCGGGGGCCAACACCCTTTGTCCCAGGACTGGTGGGCCTGAACAATGGCTGAAGGCCAGGGGACCCCATAGAGTTGCACCTCAACTTCCAGGGGCAACAGCACTCCAGCGCCCAAGGACTATGACCACCTATCGGCCCCTTCCTAATGATGGTGTGGACCTGGCAGCCAGCTGTGGGGCCAGGAGCACTGATATCCTCCCTGGGGACTACACTCCCATGGGATTCTGGTCCCAGAATGGCAGCATGTCCCAGCCTCTTGGTGAAAGCCCAGCCACTGCCACTACCCGCCCTAGCCCCACCACCCCTGCCATGCCCAAGATGGGAGTGCGTGCCAGAGTGGCTGACTGGCCACCCAAGCGAGATGCCCTGAGAGAACAGAGCAATCCCAGCCCCTCACAGGACACAGATGGTGTGAAGACCATCAAAGTAGCCCATTCCATGAGGAACCTACAGAATGGACAGCATCCCTCCAGCACCGCCTCCTCAGCATCCAGAGCCTTCCATCGACTGTCCAGGAGAAGGTCCAAAGATGTAGAATTCCAGGATGGGTGGCCCCGGTCCCCTGGCCGGGCCTTCCTCCCTCTGCGACATCGGAGCAGCAGCGAGATCACCCTCAGTGAGTGTGATGTAGAGGAACCCGGAGATACGAGGGGGACCCGGCACCCAGGGGTGCTGCCCCTCTTCAGAGAGTATGGCAGCACGTCCTCTATCGATGTTCAGGGTGTACCAGAGCAGAGTTTCTTTGACATCCTTAATGAGTTTCGAAGCGAGCAGCCGGAGGCCCAGGGCTCCCGGAACCTCAGCGAGCTCCTGCGGGTGGATCCCGGTGCCCTCTCAGGTGGCAGCTGTGGGGCAAAGGGAGAGCCCCGCAATGGCCAGTCCACCAAAGACAGTCTCCAGAGTCTGCAACCTCTCAAGGAGAAGGAGAAGGCCCGAAAGAAACCCATCCGGGGCCTGGGCAGTGGGGATACTGTGGACTCGTCCATCTTCAGGAAACTGAGGAGCAGTAAGCCGGAGGGGGAAGTGGGCCGGCCTCTGGGAGAGACTGAGGAAGGTCGAAGTCCCCCAGAAGCCAGCAGGCCATGGGTCTGCCAGAAGAGCTTTGCCCATTTTGACGTGCAGAGCATGCTGTTTGACCTCAATGAGGCAGCTGCCAACAGGGTGTCTGTGGCCCAGAGGCGCAACACCACCACGGGGGCCTCAGCCGCTTCAGCTGCCTCAGCCATGGTGACGCTCACAGCATCACGGGCCCACAGCCTGGGGACTCTGGACCCAGCCTTCACCAGCACGGAGGATTTGAACTGCAAAGAGAACCTGGAGCAGGATCTGGGGGATGACAATAGCAACGACCTGCTACTTAGCTGCCCACACTTTCGCAATGAGATTGGCGGGGAACGAGAGCGCAATGTCAGCTTCTCCCGGGCCTCTCTGGGTTCCCCAGGGGGCAGCAGCGAGGCCCACATGGTTGAGCCCACCCTGAGCACCCACCGTACAAATGCCAGCATCTCGGTGTTGGAGGTACCCAAGGAGCAGCAGAGGACACAGAGCCGGCCCAGGCAGTACAGCATCGAGCACGTGGACCTGGGCGCTCGCTACTACCAGGACTACTTTGTGGGCAAAGGTGAGTGATGAGTGGCTGGGCCCCAGCTTGTCTTTGAAACACACGCACTGCCTACATTCATCTGACCCTGTGGTGCCTGGGAGAACAGAGGAAGCTGACAACCTGCCACCCGGCCCTAGTTTTAGGCCCCAACATCACCAAACAAATAATAAATGGTTCTTGTCAAATGTAGCAGATGCCAGCTAAGTCTTCCACAGGGCTCAGAGTGGGCTCTGGAGTTAGCAGACCATGGGTTAGAGTGTCTGTCTGATAGCTTGTTGACTTTGTGACACATTTCACACTGAGATTGATCTCATGGGGCACAGGGTTGATTGTAGTGGGTCCCGTACACCACCCAGAATGGCACTGAGATGAACGGTGAAGGGGTAAAGTCGATGGATGGTCCAGATCCCAGCCATCAGGACAGAGGCTGTTGAGGCTCCATAACAGTAGCATGAGATCCCAAGATGAAACGTGCCTGAGCGGTGAAAGGCCTGGTTCATGTTGGTTTTTAAAACTCACCAAAAAGCAGGGTACGGTAGCGTACATCCTTAATTCCAGCACTCAGGAGGCCAAGGCAGCTGGATCTTCAGATTGAGGTAGACCTGAGCTACATACTAAGACCCTGCCTCAAAAAGGAAAGGAAGTAGAGAGGTGGGGGGCAGATAGTTATTTCCTGCTGGGCAGGTGATGCCCAGGTGAGTCCCAGTATTGAGGCTGAGTAATATAGTATGACCTTCTCTATTCCCCAGATTCTAAATTGACTCCTTTCAGCCACAGAAGGCTTATGATTAATTTAATGCTTACTGAGCACTGACTGTCTACTGTGATCTCTAAGATGCTGGGCATTGTATGTAGGTAGAAAAACCAACAGCAACTTGGTAGTGTCTTCAGGAGTAAACTCCCACCTTTGGAATACAGTGTATAGGGCTGTTCTCATTAGTTTGCACCTGCTATTTTGGGTTAGCCTTAGATTCACCCAGGAGCATCTGAAAACAGGGACTGTCAGCTAAGTATACGGAATACCAGAGTGAGGACGAGAAGCAGATATGTGTTGTGTTTTTGAATTTTTGCTGATAGCAGCATGAAGACATTGAACCAGAACCATGCAGGCTGCTTGCAGGGTGCTGCCACAATCTTAACAACAGCAGCAGCAACAACAACAAAACAAACAAACCTACTAGGGTTGGATATCAGAACTATTTTCTGGTAGAATTCTCAGTGGCTTGTCTCGGAAAAAAGGAAGAGCAGAAACCTGTCTCCTTGGCTTATTTATGACTGTTACCCTCAGCATTTCCATTATTTGGGTCTGTAGAAGCATGGTCAGATATGACAGGGATCTGTGTCAGGGCCCTGAACACATCTGAGGTCCTGAGCTACTAATGGCCAGCTTTTAAGCCGCATGCTGACTGTGTGCCAGCCTGGTGCTGTGCTAACTCAGTTAATCCGCACATTGCTGAGTTAAGCGCATTTGACTGCTAAGAATCTCATCATGTGACCTGGCTGGGGCCATATATCTAATCTCGACCCAGAATTTGTGTTGGCAGGAGACTCCCTAGACTCAGGGCTTAAGCGCTCCACAACAGCTAATGGGAGCTAAACCAGGCAAGCTGTTAACAGAGCCAGGATTAATCTCAGTGGCCCTGAGTTATGACCCACTGTGTCCTATGCCAAGCCTTTCATCATTATGGTCGTGCTCTCACACACCAGTTCTGAATTGTGGGTAGCCTCTGAGTCCCTGTTCCTCAGATAAGAGTACTGGGGCTCAGAGAAGGCCTATGACTTTCCTGGTTCAGAAAGCCCAGCTTTGGTCAAACTTCAGGGTTTCTCTGTTGACCTTTGATTTGTGAGTTTTGTGTGAGACTGCCTTACCCACTCCTATCACACCATGAGCAGGCTGCCATGGGCTGTGCCCTGTCCTTCCAGACATCTGACCATACTTCCCTGCTCTCCCTTTTCAGAGCATGCCAATTACTTTGGCGTGGATGAAAAGCTGGGGCCCGTGGCTGTAAGCATCAAGCGGGAGAAGCTGGAGGATCATAAGGACCATGGACCTCAGTACCAGTACAGGATCATCTTCCGGACTCGTGAGGTAGGGCCCGATGCCAGTATGCCTGCTGGGTTAACAGGAGCTGTAAACCCTTCCCACTTCTGTGTCCTGGTTCTACCAGGTTCTAGTCCAAACTTCCTTGCCACATCTCACAAAAGGTCCAGTACTGAGATTCGGTGAGTCTGTCCATTTTACAGAGGGGAAAACTGGTACTCAGAAATCACATAAGTTGCAGCAAATAAGCCAGACCAGGATCTGAACCTACCAGGTGACTTCAAAGCTCAGGATCACCAAATCTATTTTCAAGGCTCAGGCATGAAGTCATTTCAGGACTCAGGTATTAAGGAAGACTTCCAACCTCAGTCTGGGAAGGCCTGGGGCATTGCAACAAGCCCTGCCATGCTAAGCAGCCTCTACCAGCCAGCCTACTGTCCTGCCCAGCAGTCCTTGGATTAAAGCTTAGCTCCAGCAACAGGGGAAGAAGGCATATTGCTGTCCCCCCACACCAACACAAGTGAATTGTGACAGAATGTGTTTCTGTCTTAAAAGCTGGCTTAAAGTCACAGAGATTCACTGATTTCTGTCACTATAGGTCAGGGATGGAACCTGCTATGGGCACAGACTGACCCAGTCTTCTGCAAGACTGCAGAAGGTGACACTTCCACTCAGCCTGGTCTGCTCTGCCTCCCTTCTCTTCTGTCACCAGCAAGCTGTCTTCAGTCCAGGCCTTCTAGATATTGATAGCTTTCCATACAGAAGGATGAGTCACTTCTGCAGGATCCCTGATTGGTTCTTCATGGATCCCACGCCCACACCTTGGGCCAAGCACTGACAGGGGTAATAGAGGGTGAGAAAGATAGACAGCCAGATCTAGGACACAATCCACCTAGGGCTAGAGCCACCACCCTCACACTGAGATCTACAGTTCCTTGGGTGTAGCCGGTCTTTTGCTAACTTTGTGGGTTCTTTTCTCACCCTTTATCAGTACTGGTTTCACCCCCATCACTAGATGAGGGAGGAAGAACGGGGGGGTTGGGGAGAAAGAAAGAGGGGAGTCTAGAAACCTAATTTCTTTCCTTTTGTTTCCTCTTTGAGCATGACTACTGACAAACCACAACCACCACCACCACCACCACCACCACCACCCCCCCACTAACAACCACCAACCCTGCCTAACAGGGTTCTAGCATTTATATACCCTCTGAAAAGTCCCCAGAATTCCAAACATCACACAATCGCAGAAACTATCTGCTGCTGGCAAAACCATGCCTCTTCTAGAGCACGAGGCAAATCACAGTCAGCTGCTGCAGATAGTGTGAAGCAGCCCTACATCCCACACCTGGGCTTAAAACTAAAGCACATTCTTATAATATTTCTGTGTTTTTTAAAGTAATCAAAATTTCAGAACTCTGAAAAATGTTATTACACATGGGAGCCACCCAAGGAGGTGAGGAAAGAAGAGGAGGAGGTCCTCAGCAGGGATGGTGGAGTGTTTTTGTTTTGTTCTTGAGAGCCTAAGCTGGTCTTCCACTCACTGTGTATCTGACTGAAGCTGGCCTTGACTCCTGATCCTTCTGATCTACTTGATCCTCCTGCCTCCACTTTCTGAGCACTGAGATTTGGGGTATGCACTGCCATATCCAAAAGAAAGGAGGTTTTTGTTTGCTCCCTGTCTCTGAGTCTGATCCCCAGCTGCACAGAGCAAGTTAGCAACAATGTTAAAGTGCTGGCACCTCCTGAAGGAGCCTCATAAAGGCGGCATTTCTAGAAGGGCTGACATAAGCCCACACACCGAGGATCCCAGTATCCTGGCCTGCACACTGGCGTAAAAACCCAGCAGGCTGCCTCTGCCATGGACTTTGAGTTTGGGGCCAGCCAGGTTTTGGAACTCATCCTGGCAGGCAGATGAGGACAATCACCTACCTATCAGAGGCTCTCAACTGGATGACAAGCTCTGTGTCAGTTGAGGAGAGTGGGTCCCAAAATCTCATGCCCATACTGCAAGTTGTCTCTACCCGTGTCTTAGACAGCCTTTCCTTCTGCTTCCTCATGTTTCTGGCCAGTTGATCACCAAGACAGAATGTGAGGTGACAGTTCAGCCAGCTTCAGAGCACTTTAGGGCACGTGAGCAAATGCTGGTGAAATGGCAAGCCTGTGCATGTACATGAGAAATGCAGATTTTCAAGCAGCAGTGGCGGCTTAGCACTGCAGCACAGCTGTGCTCTGCCTTCCCCGAGGCTGATGAGTCAGCCTCGTAGCTTCCCCAGCCCCGAGGTTGCCCTCATTCATGGTAAAGCAGCAGACACAGAGCAGTCAGGACCCTCCAGTAAGAGGCGGGGCCAAGCAGCTCTCTGTTGTCACCCTCTGGCCACTCCACTCAGCTGCCTCAGGCAGTCACCTGTCACAGGTCAGCCCTCCCCACTCCCCCATATTGGGCTTGGTCATGATAAAAGAATTCAGACTTACACATGCATGCAGTGCCCGTAGAGGTCACAGAAGACATAGAAGCTCCAGGGACCGGGGTTATAGATGGATATGTGCCACTGGGTGGATTCTAGGAATCTAGGAATGGTGCCTGAGGGCTTCTGTAAGTACTTCTTTCTTTCTTTTTATCCATCCATCATCCATCCATCCATCTATCCATCTATCTATCTGGACAGGATTTTACTATGCCACTATGGATGGCTTGGAACTCACTATATAGACCAGGATGGCCTTGAACTCACAGAGCTCCGCCTAGATGCTGAGAGTAAAGGTGCGTGCCACCATGCCTGGCACATACATAAGTGCTCTTAACTGCTAAGCCATCACTCCTCATGCCTTAGAATAATAAATGACAGCATGTCCCATGCACTGAGGGCCATGACACGTCAGTGCTTTCTCAGCAGGCCAGGGGTGACTTCTCTGCTTTGGCTCCTGTTTGGTAACTGGAAGCCATTCCATGCTGTCCTTGGCCTCATGGCCACTCATCCCAAGACACTGTCACCACACAGCCCCAGGCTGTGCTTTGCCAGTATGGTAGCAACCAAAGCAGCAAAGTGCGAGTGCACACACACACCATGCAAGCCTTTGTCCACCCTCACCTGCAGACCACACGCAGACCCAGCCCTGGCCCCCAGCCCCTGCAGAGCTGCCCTGTGAGGCCCTCAGGCCTGACCGCCCATCATTTGGAGTTGGAGGAGAAGCAGTGGACCTCAAGGCTTGCTTCACCTCATTTCCCATTGCAGAGGCAAGGCAGAGAGTCACACAGCCCACATGTTGTACCAGCAGCCTAGAAACCTACACTAAAGTCACAACACATGTTGCTGCCAGGCACTCACCTCAGTGTTTCAGGTAAGTTGCCCCAATGGTTTCTCTCAGTTCTTACCACAGAGGTCCCATTGTCGTCTCATCCCTCAGTGTCCACAGATGTCCTTCTCCTATCCGCCCCTACCACTAGGATCTTTCTGGCTGAGTTAGGATCACACAGCCCCAGGCTGCCTGTCCATGCCATCCTTCACTGCCCCATAACTTGGGCAGGTTCCTTGTGTTTCTGTTTCTTCCTGTGTAAAACAGGCTTGGAGCTGTGACCTGACCCTGAAGTGAGATGGGGACAGGGTCTTACACTGAGACTGGGAAGTGGCCGCAAAGCCTTCAGGGCCAGAAGAGCTCTGAGTGCCAGATCCCACCATCCTACTGACAGTCTGTCATGACTATAACTCTTGCCAGAGGCCAGGGCAGTGCTGGGGAACAGACAGGGCTCCATCTTCCAGTCACACACACATGCCTCTGGCCCCTACAAACCAGAGCATGGGGCACAGGCCGCTCTCCAAGCTAGTAGGCTGGCCTGTCTTAGATGGCCACCCCTAACCGGCTGCCAAGCAGACAGGCTCCAGTGGGCCCATGTCTCTCAGCAGATGGCATGTGAGTGTTGGTAGAGCCAAGCTTCCCACTGAGACAGGAGCAAACTCGGGGTTGGGCTTAGGCACCACACACCTGAGCACTGGCTGCCCCATGCCAATGACTGCTTAGATGACACATGGGGTCCCCCAGCCAGCCTCAGACCATCTGGCCCAGTGAACTCCTTCAGCCTGGCAAATGGGAGTCCTTGACAGACTGCCCAAGGCTGGCATGGAACTCACAGTCCCACCCCTTAGCCTCCCAGGTGCTGGCACTGTAGGCGTACAGTACTGTGCCTTAGCTCTGGGAGGCTTAGGAGTTTGGGTTTTTACTTCTTGTATATGTATATATGTGTGTAATACCTAATGCATACATAAGTATGCAAAATAAAGGGGAATGTCTTACAAAGTGAAGGAGGAGCCGGGCAGTGGTGACGCACGCCTTTAATCCCAGCACTTGGGGGGATTTCTGAGTTCGAGGCCAGCCTGGTCTTCAGAGTGAGTTCCAGGACAGCCAGGTATCTGTGTTCAGTTGGCACATCTGATTTCCTGTGTGTGCCTCCCCATATCTCTGACTTGTCCTGTTGAGGAGATGAGGAGGAGTGGGAGGGAGACCATAGCCTTCTCCTTAGAGTGGTTTAGGTTTGGGGCTTAGCTATGGCTTTGCCTGCAGCAGTGAGTGTTGTATTTCAGACACAGTGGTGAGCTCTCTGTGTGAGCTTCCTTACTGGATCTGTCAGCTGGCCCAGGTTGGCCTGAACTCTCTGCCCTGTTCAGCTCCCAGTATTTGAATTGCAGGTGTGCACAACCACACCTGGCCATGGCTGTGCTCTTACTCCCATTTTGTCAATGAGGAAATAAGATGAGAGGCTCGAAAGTGGGAATGCTGAAAGTTTGAGGCCAGCCAGGACCATACATAGCAAAACTCTGTATCAGTAAAAATCTCACTAAGTCAGATATGGTGGGGCACACTTGTAATCCTGGTGCTTGGGAGGTCTGTGAGTTGGAGACCAGTCTGTGCTCCATGAAACAGTTTCAAAAACTAAGAAGGAAGAGAGGAGGAAATGAGGAATGGGACGAGAAATTTAGCAGTTTGCTCAGGGTTGCTGAGCTAGGGAGAAAGTGAAGCTGGGAATCAGAACACCTGCTGAGAGTGCCAAGTACCCTCCCTAAGTCTCTGAAGGGGACCTACCACCCAGCACAAAGAGCAGCCAACATGCGTATGGCTCTGTCAGGGGCCTGACTCTCAGATAGGCCCCTCTTTGCTTATGTGGCATGGTGTCCTTTTTACAGCTCACTTGGTCTGTCACCGTCAGTAGGGATGCCAGATGTCAGAGGGCTCACAGCAGATCTGATTCACGCTGCTATGGAGGGAATGGGCTGGCAGTGGGACAAGGGCGGGGAGACCAGGGGAAGGGGCAGCTGACAGAGGACCTGTCAGTGCCCTGCTTCTCCTCCCCCCACCTCCTTGGCCAGAAGGAGACCTGGGAGCTTTTCAAGTGGGGAGCAGCGGGCAGCACTGAGGGTCAGGTGCAGCCACAGGTGGCCAGGCTCTGGTGGTTTTTGGGCCCACACTGGCTCCCTCCAGCAGAGCGCTGTGGAGCCGAGTCACTGGGGACAAAGACGCTGGTCCTGTGGGTGTATAGGGGACCCACAGCCCCAGTGCCAACCCCTGACGCCATCACTGCTCCCCGAGTTTCATGCTTGCTTTGCTCACGATAAGAGACGTGTGTGCTTGTTAACGAGCACAGTCAGAACTGGGAACTCCCAACCGTGAGATCACTCTGTTCCTTCCACACGCCCCTTGCCTGGGTCTTGTTTGGCAAAGGTGGACTGCATGCCTTCAGCCAAACCGTGACATGCATTTGGTGCTTCGTGGGCCTGTTGACTTAGGAGACTGTGTTTGCAGTTAACATTGATGATCTTTTGTGTTTAAAGTGCAAGGTTGAGTGGGTTTGGGGTGCGTGGCGCAGGCCCTGGGGGAGAGTTTCTCTTTCTTCTTGTGATATTTCAGGTATCTTTCTGTGCGTTCTTGCTTAGCCTCCACACACTCTGCTGACCCAGAGCCCCTAAACTGGCAGCCAGAAGTGTCACGAGGATGAGGCTACAGGGGCTCGGGGCTGGAGGGTGTAAATCAGAACAACCACTTGGAAAACTACTTGGCACTTTGGGTAAAACTGAGGATTAGCGTGTCTGGATAATTTAGCAATTTGTCTGGTAGGGTATAAACCCAAAAGGAAATGTGTTCATAGGCACCAAGAGGTCTGTCTGTGGATGTCCCCAGCAGTGCTGCTCTCAGTTGTCAAATACTGGAAGCAGCTGTGCTCAGCATCACTGGGAGGGATGAAATCCACAGCAGTGCAGACTCCTCCTCTCAACAGAACATGGTGGAGTCCCATACGCACACTCTTCAGAGAAAGAAGCCAAGCTAGGCACAGTGGCAAGCTGTCTGAGTGACAATTTTCGAATTTTGGTTTCTTTGAAACACAGAAATGTTATAAAGTATGTTTTTGGTTTTTTTTAATCCGAGGTGTGGGGTTGTACAGCTGCTTCAGACTGTCCACAGCAGCTGACTGATTCGCCTCCTGCTCTAGCAGGGGCATGATTTTGCCTGCTTCCTGATACTGTCCCACCCCTCCCACCTGTCAATTCTCTGGGGTCTTTGCTTAGAATGGATTGGCACACAGGAGGTAGCAGCCAGTGTGTGTACTGAACCAAGGAAGATGGGCTGCCTCACTCAACCTCCCCTTCAGTTATGATCGCCTGCCTTTGTCCCACAGAAGAGAAGGTTGAGGCTCAGAGACCTGTGGTCCCTGGGTCAGGATCATGGGAAGGAGATCACAAATCCAAGTCCTGGCTCATCTACATTCTGCCTCTAAGTTCTTAAGATCCCTCTCATCATCCCCTCTTTTTGGAGTTAGGGTTGGTTTTAGATTTTAGGGGGGCGTGGTTTGAGACAGGGTCTCACGTAAAGAAGCCAGCCTCTAACTCTGTAGCCAGGAATGATCTTAAACTTGTAGTTACCTTGTTCCTACCTCCTAAAAGCTAGGATTACAGCCCACCACAGCCAGCTCTGGTTTTCTTTTATTGAGACAGAATCTCAACTCTGTATCTCAGGTCAGCCTTGGCCTCAAAATCCTCCTGGGATTCCAGAAGTGCAGCAGCAGGCCTGGCTCCACCTGTCTGTGAAGGCAGGCCCCTCTCAGAGGCCCCACACACCCCTGACCATCTTTTCTCTCTGTTGAGCAGCTCATCACACTTCGGGGCTCCATTCTAGAGGATGCCACACCTACAGCCACCAAGCACGGGACAGGGCGGGGCTTGCCCCTGAAGGATGCCCTGGAGTACGTCATCCCAGAGCTCAACATCCATTGCTTACGACTGGCTCTCAACACTCCCAAAGTCACGGAGCAGCTGCTAAAGCTCGATGAGCAAGGGGTAAGCCAGGGGCTGTAGAGCCCCAGCCTTCAGCCACTCCTGCAGTCCTTTCTGTCTCCATCTCTACGTTTATTTTTAACAAGCAGCAAATTCACTCAGAAGCTTGACTGAGCAACAGGAGGGAGCCATCAGCACATTGTAAGGGTACCAAGAGCAGTGTCATAGAAACAGCGCAGGAATGAGATTGACACCACAAGGTTTCTGTGAGAGAGGGAGAGAGAACATGTGCCAGCACATGAACACAAACCCACTCGCTGCCATCTGGCCCATCCATAGCCCCTGGCATTGCTTCTGAACTTCCATACATGTGCAGACCCCAAGTAGCTGAGGTTTTGCTTTGGCATAGTCTCATGCCCTGCCCAGGCATCTCCTATAGGAAGCCAGCCCCAGCTCCCAGCTCTGTCTTAAGAACACCATAGACTGGCACAGCCATGTAAAGATAGATGATAGAGTATGTACCTTCCTATGCTGCTCTGGGACATGCCCCACACTGGTTCCTTCCCTACAGGCTTTGCATTGAATTCCCAAGAGGTCCTAGCATCTCCGGGCTTAGGACTCCCCGTGTCCCATTCCCTGGAACCTCCTTGAACCTACTCCACTTCTCCACCCACACAGCTGTGCCGCAAGCACAAGGTTGGCATCCTGTACTGCAAGGCGGGCCAGAGCTCGGAGGAGGAGATGTACAACAATGAGGAGGCCGGCCCTGCCTTCGAGGAGTTCCTGGACCTCCTGGGCGACAAGGTCTGTCTGAAGGGCTTCACCAAGTACGCCGCCCAGCTGGATGTCAAGAGTAAGTAGGGAGCACCCAGGAGCCAGAGGCAGTAGATCTCTGAGTTTGAGGTCATCCTACTCTGCGTAGTGAATTCCAGGCCAGCCAGGGCTAGCTACAAAGCAAGGCATTGTCTCAATAACTAGATAGCTGATGGATGTGTGGGTGGGTGGGTGGGTGGGTGGGTGGATGGATGGATGGATGGATGGATGGACGGACAGATGGACAGACAGATGGACAGATAGATAATAAGTAAGTGGGGGCAAGGGGAGGCATCAGGTACTGCTTCAGAATGGAATGCCTCCCTAACAGGCCCTAGAGTCCACCCTCAATGCCACCAAAAAAGAAAAAAAAAATCTGTTAAGGAGGGGCCACTGAGTTGTCAGGGAGCCACCTCTGTTTGTCTGCCTGACCAGCGCAGAGGTCTGGTGATGCCAGGGTGAGGGTGCAGGCCAGTGGGAGGTGGGAGGTCCTTAGCACCTCTCTCAGGATGAACAGCGCCCCCACTGGAGAAAGCAGCAGGATGTGTGCTCTGCACACTGCCGTGGGCATCAGACATGAGGCCTGAGCACAGCCGTGGGCACCCGGAGAGGACTCCGAAGCTCCACGGGACTACTTGATATTTACAGAGCAGAGACGCAGGTGAAGGCCACCTGTCACATGTAGGGAGCCCCAGGAGAACATACACTGACGGGTGCCTTTTAAGCACCAAGTATTTTAAGAGCATGACAGGACATTGAGGGTTTGTTGGCTGAGAGTGAACTCTAAAGACACTCAGACATGGTGGTGCATGCTATAATCCAGCACTTAGGAGGCTGAGTCGGGAAGACTGAATTTGAGGCCAGCCTGGACTACATTGCTAGACTTTGCCTTTAAAAAAATAATAATTATATAATGGGAGATTTCTTTTATATTTCTTTCATTTTTTAAAGAGTGAATGTAAGTAAAAGCTTTGAGTTAAAAACTAACAGATGTCCTGTGGGATATGACAGAAACCCAGAGGCTTAGTGACTGTGGTACTAACTGCTGTTTCTAACCCAGCGGACTCCACGGGGACACACTCCCTCTACACGACGTACCAGGACTACGAGATCATGTTCCACGTCTCCACCCTGCTCCCATACACGCCCAACAACAGGCAGCAGGTCAGCGGTCCCAGCCGGGGCACAGTTAGTCCCAAAGCATTCACCCGCCCCACGACTGGTGGCCAGGCCATCTGCCCAGTGGTGGCTCTTGGGGTGGTCCTGTGAATCAGATGGAGGTCTTGGAGACCCTCTGTACCATGAGCATTTCCCTGGGAGTTCTAGACAATGCTGATGTGATTCAGTGCCTGTCTGGTACCACATCTTCCTGCTGGTCCTCGCTACTCTGCTTACCTTCAGCTGACTCATCTCCTTTCAGGGGTCTCTTGAATCATCACCAGTTTTAAGAGTGAGAGAAATAAATGAGTTAACAGAATTCCACCTCAAACTCAAACCAAATTGACACAAGCAAAGCTGGTTTTAGGTATGGCTGGATCCCGAGGTTCAAACAGTCTGAGGAATACTCACCTCCAGCCAGATGGTAGTAATGCACACCTTTAATCCCAGTGCTCAGGAGGCAGAGGCAGGCGGATCTCTAGAATTCCAGGGCAGCCTGGTCTACAGAACAAGTTCCAGGACAGCCAGGGTTACACAGAGAAACCCTGTCTCGAAAAACAAACAGAAAAGAAGAGAGTCCTCACCCTCCACTGTTGTTTTTAGTGGCCTCATTCACAGGTCTTCTCAGCAATGGCTGAGATTCTCCCTACAGTCCATGCTCTCCTCCCACCATTCAGCCACACAAAGGAAAGACACTGGGCCTGGCGGGGAGTGGGCCATGAACCCAGCCTGAAGGAAATACATGGCCATTCTGGAAAGGGCAAATGGTTCAGGGGCCAGGCGCTGGGAGATAGCAGTAAACACCTATGGCCAGGGGGCTGCAGGAGACTGCAGATGGGACAGCTTCCTCTCCTGGGCACAGCAAGCCAGCTGAGCCAGCAGGACAGTGGGATTACTTTCTAGTGGGTAGGCACCCAGAGTGCTAAGAATTTAGAACATAGGTTTTTGGTTTTAGTTTTGGTTTCATTTGTTAGGACAGGCCACAATGTAGATTTTGTAGGCCAAAACTAGTCAAAATACAGGCCATTTCCGAAGGATATCCTAATAACACACTCTCAACATTGGCATCAGGATTAAACATAAGTTTGAGCTCTTTGCCCTCTGCTCGCTGTGTGACCTCAGGAAAGTGATGGCACCTCTCTGGGCCACAGGTCCTTCCTCTACACATGGGCAACATGGTCCTGACGATACTGCATGGGTACTAGAAAAGATGCTTGCTTCCATGTGCAGCCCCTGAGCACAAGGCAGCCAATACCTTTAGGAAGCAGGGGGCCTGTTCTGAGTGCCAGGGACTGGAGAAAGCTTGTCCTGCAAAGTCAAAATCAAAAGCAGGTTGAGGTCCCTCCCTTTTGCCTTCACCCCTGCAGGACAGAAGGCAGGTCACTTTTACCTTCTCTGAACCAAGTTTTCTCATCTTATGAAAAGCAGTCACTGCCACTCAGAGTTTGGGAAGGGTCCAGCAAGGTCACGAACTAAGATATGACTAGAAAGTAGGCTTCATATGGGCTCAGCCACAGGAAGCAATTCTTGTATTTAGCAGTTTAATTCATGCAGTTCAGATGTATAAAGACCTAGAGAGCTAACAGGCCCAGGACTGGAGAGACAGCTCAGTGCTCAAGAACACTGGCTGTTCTTCCAAAGGACCCAGGTTCAATTCCCAGCATTTACATGGTATCTTACAGCTGTCTAACTCCAGTCCCAGGGGATCTGATACCCTCTTCTGGCCTCTGAGAGCACTTGGCACACCCATAGTATACAGATGTACATGCAGGCAAAACACACATACACATAAAAATAAAAAAGTTTAAAAATCTCTTGCTGTGCTTGGCAGCACGTGCCTTTAATCCCAGCACTAGAGAGACAGAGGCAGGTGGATCTCTGTGAGTTCTAGACTGTGGTCTACTTCAGGACTTCCAGAACAGTCAGAGATACATAGACTATCCTGTTTCAAAATAAACAAATGAAAAAGAGCTAGCAGGCTGGATAAAACTAGTTTAGGCAGGAGATTGCCCGGTTGTGGTTTAAGGCTAGTCTGGACAATTTAGGAAAGCTGTCTCAAAATAAATAGTTAAGGACGAAACAGAACTCAGCTATGGTGGCCAGCTCCCTTTGTTGGATCAATAAAGATCAGCCTAAGCTGTTTACTGAGTTTGAGTCCTAGCCTGGGCTGCGTGAGACCTGTCTTCCCCACCCTCTAGAAAAGAAGGGGCTGTGGGGGATATCAGTTGTAGTCTTGGGGAATAAAGAAGACACCATGAAGACACCCATTCCAGAGATGGAGCAGGGGAGAGCGGACATGGCTCCCTGGGGCATCTGAATCTCAGCTCTCAGGAGTCCAGGAGAGAGAGCCTCCTAGGATTGGCCCTGCCTGTGCATTCTGGTCAGACTCTGTCATTGTCCATATGGCCGGAGTAGATCCAGGGTCTCCAGCCTGAGTCCTCCTGCAGTAAACATGATTTGCCAAGCAAATCCAGCTTGTCAAGCTCTTTGCTAGGAACTGAGGGTATGGTTACAAGCAACAGTCAAAACAATGTCCCATTTTCTTGTCACTGACAACCTAAATGGGAAGAGATAAATGAGGAACAGGGAGAGGGAGGGCCTCTGTGTGCAAAATGCAGCCATAAATATAGAATACGGAATACAAAAAGGCAAAGAAAGACATGCTGGGGCAGGACAGATCTTAGAGATTTGCTGTGGATGACAGAAATCTCTCCAAGAGGAGTTAAGGAGGAAGGAAGCCAGATGGGGCTCTGGGGCAGCAGGGACAGCCATTCCCACTGTTTGCAAGAGGAAGGCTTCCTGGAGTGTTTGAAGAGCATCCAGACTGGTGTGGGAGGAAAACAGGCCGTGTCAGAGGTTAGAGGGCCATGTGTAGGGGCTTCTTGGCCTTGTCCATTCCCCTGAGTGAGAAGGAGCCAGAAGGGCTCCGAGCTTCTAGGGACAAAGCCTGACTCCGATGCTCACATGCGCCCTCTGGTGGAGTGGGCATGGAACTCCAGCAAGGCAGTCTGGGTAGGATTCTTAGAGCTGTCCTGTGACCCTTACCACTTCCCTCTCTGCTTCCAGCTACTGAGGAAGAGGCACATAGGGAATGACATCGTGACGATCATCTTCCAGGAGCCCGGCGCCTTACCTTTCACCCCTAAGAACATCCGCTCTCACTTCCAGCACGTCTTCATCATCGTCCGAGTCCATAACCCCTGCACTGAGAATGTCTGCTATAGGTATGACTAGCAGTGTCCTGGCCACCACAGCCAGGCCCTGAGAGGCTGAGGAGGATGTGCCTAGTCACAGATGCCACCTCACCTCACTTCCTGGCTTTCTGGCTCACAGGGGGATATGATCATATGTGCTGGCTCTTGGGCACATCACAGGAAGGCTCGGCTGGGTGTCCCATGGTCCTTAAGGGAGCTTTATTTTCTAGCAGCACTCAGTTTACCATCTTCCCAGCTGTAGGGGAAAGAAATTGATTGGGCTGGGGGTGTAGCTCAGTTCACAGAAAGCTTGCCTAGCATGCAGAGTCCTGAGTTTGATGCCCAGTGCTACCTAAACTAAGGACAGTGATGCGTCCCTATCATCCCAGTGTTTGGAAGGCAGAGGGAGGAGAATCAGAAGTTCAAGGTCGTCCTCAGCCGTATATCAAGTTTAAAGCCAGCCTGGACTACTTGAGATCCTGTCTCGATGAGGAAGAGAGAAAGAACGACTACGCATGTCACTGGGACTTGAGCAGAAACTCTGGAGGCCCTCTGGCCTGGCTGGAGTCAGGTGCCTAGAGAGCTCAATGCCTGGCCTGCCATTGTATGTGAGAACAGAGAGCTACAGGACTGATGACCTAGAGGCAGACCCCAGCAAAGCCAGGATAGAGGCTCTCTGGGTCCACTTACATGGGGGCCCTGCTTATAGTATAGTATTGTTGAGTATGGTTTGGGAAAGTTTTGGGGACACAGTCTCACTATGTAGCCCAGGCTAAAGTCAAACTCAGTGCTCCTGGCTGAATGTTAAGATGATAGGCGTGTTGAACTGGGCTTTCCCACATAGACTTGTAGCCCAGGCCTCAAGCCTGTTCTTTGCTCTCTGTAACAGCAGGGCTTCCCCATGTTAGTGGCTGTCCCCAGAAGAAAAAGGGGAAGCCCTTGGAGACTAGGAACAGGATAGAGCTGGATCCTCAGACGCACCGAACCCAGCAAACCAGGCCCTGGCCATTGGCTGGGGACTAGACCAGGTGTCCTGTTTCCAGTGCAGACTACAGGAGGGTGGGTGAGCAGCTGCATCAGCCCCCTTGCCCAGCCTCCTCACCACGAGCGCTGCTTCTGTGTCTCTAGTCCATGTACCTACTGTTCTGTGTCAGCACAAGTGCTGCCTGGCTAGAGAGCTCTGCAGTGCAGCCTAGGGCCTTCCATTCTTTGCATTCCAGAATTCTGTTGAGTGGATACGTGAGTTTCCCACTGCCCTCCAAAAACTGGCATTGGGACAGTTTGCTGGCGCCTGCACGGAGCCACCTTGTTTCTTCACTCACTGTAGTCACCATCAAGCATGGAGCCATCTAGAAAACGGTTGCAGTGGAAGTGGGGGAGCGAGGCCCCCTCTCTGTACACTGGTAGACCTGGTCTTGCTGCAGGCAGTATTTACTAGTTTGATTTTAGCATGCAGCTGATGTGAACTGCTATGTGGGACGCATTGCCCGGTGGCTGCTGGGGACCAGCACCATCAGTCATTGCCCTGGCCCAAGGCCACCCCCCTTGTTACTGGAACATGCTGTCACAGCTGCAGGATGCTGGCTGGCACCTTAGACTCTGAACTGATTCTCTGCACCTGAAAGGTAGCCTGAGTGGCAGAGGACAGATGCCTGCCCAGGAAGAGGAAGCAGCCTTCTTGTGCCTCAGAGGTCAGCAGGAAGGCTGAAGTAGTCAGGTGGCCCTTCTCCCCTCTCTCCTCAGTTCTTTTTACTTTGACAGGGGAGTGGCACAGGATAGGGATCAAATGCAGGCCGTGTCCATGCCACGCAAGACTTTACCACTGAAGCCTTGTTCTGTTTTATTTCTGGGGCTTGGTTTGTATCGTTTCTGTAGACATTTTCACATAGCCATGCTGGTCTTAGATATGCTCTATGGCTCAAACTGGCCTCAAACCCATCGTCATCCTCCTGCCTCAGCTTCCCAGGGACTGGAATTATAAACCTGAGCCACCGTGACCAACTTACTATGTCCAAGTGCCCCTAAGTTGGGGTTTCTTTGGGGCTTGGGGGTACAGTGGGTTGGTTGTTTTGATGTACATGTGTGTATGTGTGCCTCCCGGACACAAGCTTCTCTCATGCTGGATAAGTGCTGTACCTCTGACCTAGTGCCCAGCCATACCCTTGGCTTTTTAGAGGCAGAGTTTTGCTATCTACCACAGGCTAGCCTGCAACTCAACTATATAACCCAGGCTGGTCTCAAACATGTGATCCTCTTGCTTCCGCTTACCCAAATGTAGGGAATACAGGGCATGCCACTGCACTCCGTCCTCTTCCTCTCTGTGTCTTCCTTCCCTACCTTGTAGTCCAGTAGCCTACTCCCGCCTCCCACTTCTCCAGGCGAGCTCAGGCTTGGTCTCCAGGGTGACTTCTTCCTGACACACAGCCCTTTCTGGCTTTTTGGGGTGTTGTTGTTGTTGTTGTTGTTGTTTTACAATTTAATTTTAAAAGACTTTAATTATGCAGTACTTTAACCATTCTGAGAAGTGCAGAAAACACTGGAACAGACACCATGTGCCCCGCCAGCAGACGTAACATGGTAGCACTTTCCCTTCCTTGCTTCACTGTCTCCTCTTGTCTTGGTTTTTAAAGAAAGGAAATGTTAGTGGTACAACTGCTGTGCCTTACCCATTCCAAGGCACCCACTCGGGGCAGACCTAACCCTCAGTGCTATGAGAAGAATACTGAGGCCAGCCTACCCCGCCCTCCCACCTGGACCCATGTGTATACATGTACTCATGGGCATCATGTAGCCCAGGCTGGCCTCAAACTCTGTATCCAAAGATGGCCTTGTCTCTTCTCTGTCTACCTCACAAGTGGCAGAATGACAGGCGTGTGCCACCAAACCTGGCTGACACATCAGAGGACCTTAAGGGCTGGCAATACACACTATAGGCACTTGGAAAACAATAATTGAATTAATAGTTGCACATGTCCTAGAAGCTCCTGCTGAGCTCTGGGGGATGAGGAGGCCTGGTGGCCACACATCTTCTGGTTGTGCAGTGAGTTTTTGTCTTTTGCCATTTCTTAATGGCCACCAGCATCTTCCCTGAGCCTGCAGGTTGTGAAGAAGCCTAGCCCCTCTAGCTAAAACCGGGGAGCCAGCTATTCCTGGTGTCCAGAACCTTCAGCAGCATACACTCTTATGACTTAAAACCATGCGTCAGGATGGTGAGGAGAGCCAGTTTGTCAGTAAGCAGACAAAAGTGTGCCAGAAGTTGCAGAGCTCTTCCATGTGGGTCAGCCGCTCCCTTAGAGTTGAGACAGCCATCCTGGTTGACCTGGCTGGGGCACCGGCACTACTCTCTGTGGTCACACATACCCTTGCTTATTGGTGGAAATCATTTTCTTCTCCCCATGTCGCTCCACACACCATACTTACTTTAGGTAGTAGTGAGTGCCTGGGTTGGTGCTGGAAAACCCACTGAACCCAGATTGGCATGTGTGTGGCCCGCCTACTTGGGAAAGGACACTGCCTCGAGTGATGGAGATGAAAAGCAGGGGTCAGGCCAGTCTTTGGAGCTCCACAGTTGCTCGTCTCCTGCCCTTGTTCATTGCCATCTAAGGTGGCCACAGTGATCTTTGCATATGCATCTCTTTCTGTTGTGGAGCCAGAGAGAAGCTGAAGCCGCTGCTGCCACCACCAAGGACTTAACAGACTCACAGTGTGGATAGCTCAGGGACTGTTGGGAACTGGAGTATCCAGGATTAAGAACAGCACAAGGAACCAGTACTGCCCACCCCACAAACCAAGAGGCATGAGAGAAGTTTCTAGAAGCTAATGAGAGTGGTGGCCCGGAGAAAGGGGCCACCTAGCAAGAGCCGTGGCTGTGAATAAGGTATCTAAACCAAAGCCCAAAGCCCCCGACACTATCGTGGCCTGGCGAGAAGGAAAGAAGAAAGGTGAATATGGTTGTATATAGCAACAGGGACACACTCTGGGGAGTATGACCTCGGTTGGTTTAGCCATTGCGTAGGCATTGTAGGGTGTGCTTATACCGTGTCATCCATAGACAACACATGAAGTGACATGGTATAGATGGCCTTCCCTCATGTCACTAGGTTGCACATGGGTGCACCCCAGCATTTTTCCTCTTACTAGTGACTCCTTACTCCCAAACTCACTTAGAGGCCTGAGCCTGTGGGACCCCAGGTATAGAGGCCTTCCTCCCAGACCATGGCAGATGGGAAGTGTGCAACACCTCCAGGGCCATGTGTGGCATGCCCCTGTCACCTGAGCTCTGACCCCGGCTTGCCTCCTTCTGCATGTATTCTTTCCCACTTGGGCTGCTCCACATGCTGTTCCTTCTATCTGCTGTGTTTTCCCCAGTCTGGGGTCTTAGCTGTCACTGTCTCAGCCTCACCCCCACCCCACCTCCAGACTCTGCTGTCCAAAGCAGGAGCTTCTGTCATGCCCTGTCCCCACAGTCTCTGTCTTCGTCACTGTCTGTTCATTTGTATGCTCAGTCAGCAGTTGTGGAAAGATTGGGATCACTGTATCTGCACAGCTGAGAGGAACATCCAGGAAGCCCCCTGTCAAACAGATGGGCGAATGCTACACCATTCCCTGTCAAGGTGCGGAGGGTGCTGTAGGGTCAGCCAGATGCCTACAGGCATTATACTGTGTTTGGGTTGCATAAGATATTGAATAGTCTATAGGCTACATATTTATTTTATTTATTCTTTTGAGAAAGGGTCTCATGAATCTCAGGTTGGCCTCCAACTTGCTGTGTAGCTAAGGGTGACCTTGAATTCCTGATCCTCTGGCCTCTACCTCCTGAGTTTTTGGATTATAGGCATGTGCCACCACCAGATATTCAAAATCTTTGTTGATATGACTGGCAAACTATATTATTAGTATCAGGTGAGTATTTAAAAAACTAAATCGCACACACATGTTCCCCAGCCAGCCATCTAGTCTGACACTGATGGAGCACAGCAGGGACTGCTGCTCTGGCTCTGCCTTAGGCCAGCGGCTCTCAGCCTTCCTTCTCATCACTGCGACCCTTTACTGCACTCCTCATGCTGTGGTGACCCCCACCATAACATTACTGCTATATTACCTGATATACATGGCATCTGTTATGTAGCCTCTGTAACCACCACCGCCACCCTGCCAAGGGTCCCAACCCACAGTCATTCACCATCACCCTGCCAAGGGTCCCAACCCACAGCTTAAGACCTTTCCCTCAGAGTCAGCTCGTGTTGGGCCTGCCATCCGCTTGCAACTCTAGAGTATGGAAGTACAGGTCCCTCCATCCCTCCTGTACCACACAGTTCAAGCCCTCGTTCTCAAGGCGTTGGCCAAATCAAATCAAATCAAGTCATCTGATCAGTGGAAAAGGCAGTAAGCTTGCATCTGACTAGGGCGGTAGAGAGGACAGAAGATTGTTTGGTTTTTTCTCCAAACTGTAATCTAACACAAAGTTTATGTAAAACAAGAGTAGATGTACTCCAGAGCCAGCAGCTGTTGCTGTGATCCCAGCACTCAGCAAGTTGAGATGGGGTGTCTCAAGTTCAAGGTCAACTGGGCTTCATAATGACACTGTCTCAGAAAACCAAGCATGGCTGAAGATACAGCTCAGTGGTAAATCGCTTGTGTAAGCCCCGAGCCTGACCCCCAGCAGTGTGTGTGTGTGTGTGTGTGTGTGTGTGTGTGTGTGTGTGTGTGATATGTCATATATGTGTATATACTCTAAAACATGGTCTTTAGCTTTCCAGTCTGACTAGCAACTTACTGATTAGATATATACTTCCATTCATAAGAGAGAAGTTACCCCAGGACTAGGGGATGCCGAGCACTTGCCCAGCTCCACAGCTCCATTTTCAGCATGGTGGACAGGAAGGAGACAGATCTTACTTTCTTTCTCTCTCTCTCTCTTTTTTTTTTTTTTTTTTTTTTTTTTTTTTTTTTTTTTTTTTTTTTTTGTTGGAGGGGATCAAAACGGTTTCCCTGTGTAGCCCTGGCTGTCCTGGAATTCACTCTGTAGCCCAGGCTAACCTTGAACTCCTGATTCTTCGTCCGCCCCCCAAGTGCTGGGGTTGCAAGTATATATCCTGTCAGTTTTAAGGAGTTGTATTTTTTTTTTCCTCCTCTAAATGGTTTCTCCCTCCTCAGCATGGCTGTGACCCGATCCAAAGACGCTCCTCCTTTTGGCCCCCCAATCCCTAATGGAACCACATTCCGCAAGTCTGATGTCTTCAGAGACTTTTTGCTAGCTAAGGTAATTAATGCTGAGAACGCTGCTCACAAATCCGACAAATTCCATACGATGGCCACCAGGACCCGTCAGGAGTACCTGAAGGACCTAGCTGAAAACTGTGTCTCCAACACCCCCATTGACTCCTCTGGCAAGTTCAACCTCATCTCCCTGACCTCCAAAAAGAAGGAGAAGACGAAGGCCAGGGCAGGTGCAGAACAGCACAGTGCTGGGGCCATTGCCTGGCGGGTCGCAGCTCAGGACTATGCCCAGGGCTCGGAGATTGACTGCATTCTGGGGATTTCCAATGAGTTTGTCGTGCTCCTGGACCTGCGCACCAAGGAGGTGGTATTCAACTGCTACTGTGGGGATGTCATTGGCTGGACCCCAGACTCCTCCACAATAAAAATCTTCTATGGCCGAGGGGACCACATCTTTCTACAGGCTGCAGAGGGCTCTGTGGAAGACATCAGGGACATTGTCCAGAGGCTAAAGGTAAGAAAGAGGGCCCAGCAGTGGGTGTCTTGCATGTTTGGCAGAAGGTTCCGGAACTATTGTACCTTCCCTGGCCCAGGCAGTCAGGTATAACTTATGCCCTAAGAATCAGAACTCTCTGTCTGTCTGTCTGTCTGTCTGTCTGTCTGTCTCTCTCTCTCTCTCTCTCTCTCTCTCTCTCTCTCTCACACACACACACACACACACACACACACACACACACACACACTCAGTCTGGTGAATCTTTCAGCCCACAATGCTCTGGAGACGGTGTGGGCCAGGAGTCTGTGGTTGCCCATTCCTTCACCTCGGAAGAACAAAACAAACAAACAAACGCATTCATTGCCCCTGAAAGTCAATAGAACATGCAGGTCTAAACTTACACTGAAAGTTTAAGTGGAGCTAGAGAAATAAGCTCTAGAGCATTTGTCAAAGCCCTGGGATCAATTCCCAGTACAGAAACTGAGAGCTTTTCTCTAGGAGAATTAAAATAGAAGAAAGGTTCCTGGGGGTGGAGAGACGGCTCAGAGGTTGAGACTGTATGTTGCTCTTGCAGAAGACTTGAATTCAATTCCAGGTATCCATGTTGGGCAGCTCACAACTGCCGATGACTCCAGCTTCAGAGGTTTCCAGCATCTCTGGCCTGCCTCTGTGGATGCTAAGTCCCCATATGGTCATGCACGCACCTGCCCATAGACACTCACTTTTACAAAAGCAAAAATTAAATTCTAAAAGAGGTTCTAGACCAAGTCTAACCTGTGGCCCTTGAGCCCCGCATAACCCAGGATAGCTATGAATGTGGCCAGCACACTGGTAGACCACACCACTATGTCAGATACTGAAAGGTTGGCTACCCCAGTCTAGACCATTAAATTATAGAAGAGAGACGAGGAACATAAAAATACTGAGAAAGTACAATGAAAGAAACAGACTTAATTGTATGACTGGATTCAGTTTCATACTAGTAGTCACAATAATCATGAATGGTTTAACTTTCTGTATTAAAAGACAAGGATTTAAAATACGATGAAAATTGTATTCTAACGAGGCTTGGGTGTTGCACACCTTTGATTCCAACAATAGCGGGTGTTGGGGGGATGACAAGCAGATCTCTGAGTTCAAAGCCAGCCTGGTCACACAGTGAGATCCAGGACATCTAGAGCTATGTGGAAAGATCCTGTCTCAAAACAAAACAAAACACAAAAGTTCATCCTTGAGTCAGAATATAGCTTGATGGTAGAGTACTTACTTGCCTGGCATGTTTAAGGCCCTGGGTTTCATCTCCAGCACAACAAGGCAGTGTCAGGGTAAGAGCTGAAAAATCTTACATTTCTTCCTGGTGGACAACTTAACTCTTGGCCCAACCAAGAGAGGTAGACTAGCAACAAATGAGTGGTAATGACGCCTGGAACATTGTGTTGAGAAAAGCTGAGGTCATACCTGAGCTTCATATGGGGTGAGGGGGGGGTAACTTAGTAGAAAGAGTGACAGTCCCAGGTCACAGTACATCACAGCAGAGAAGCCACAGTGACAAGAGGTTGACAGATGCATGCTTGCCAGTACTTAGCTCACCTTCTCCATTTGAAAAAATCAAAACCCAAGGGAATGGTGCCACCCACTGTAGGTAGCTCTTCCCATCTTAGCAGAATCACAAGCATCCCCCACAGGGAAGCCCAGAGCCCTTCTCCCAGTCAAGATGGCAACCAACATTAAAGAAAGTAAGAAAAAAGAATCCTATGTAATAAGCAGGGATTTTTTAAAGATTTGTTAATTTATTTTATTTATATGAGTACACTGTAGCTATCTTCAGACACTCCAGAAGAGGACATCAGATCCCGATTACAGATGGTTGTGAGCCACCATGTGGTTGCTGGGAATTGAACTCTGGAAGAGCAGTCAGTGTTCTTAACTGATGAGCCATCTCTCCAGCCTAATATGCAAGTTTTTGTTTCATTTTGTTACATATAGATACAAACGTTTTAAAGGCTTGGTGATGTGTGTTGCCTAGGCAACCTTCCCTGACCTGGTTGGCCATGACCTTGCCCAGGAGCATCGTGCAGTGTTAAATTCAGGTGCCATTGATTAAACTCCAGTCTCAGCTTCTCTGACTTCACAGTTCATACATCTTCATGAAACCGCTGTAGTCAGTGTGTCAGTCTTCCTGACAGAAAATGAGGTCCCGTTCACAGCACTACCAGTCCAAACATAGCCAGTCTTGTCTGAGCTAGGAAGCTGAGCAGGGTTGGGCTTGGTCAGTACTCAGGCAAGAAAAGGTAAGGTTTCAACCCCAGGGGTGTCCATCTGTTTGATCTCCTCTGACCTCAAACTTAAGTTTAGGAAGGCATACAATAGTTATTCAATAAATGCAGACCAGTGGTTAGTTTATCAAGTGAGTTGTGTTCATGACATTTCAAGTCCTCATACTAGCTCAAATGCTGTTCTTCTCTCCATCTAATAGATGGAGAAACTCAGGCTCAGAGAGGAACATGCACCCATATAGCCTGCGGGTAGCAGAATTGTCCTCTGATTCCAAGTTGTTCTGATTCACAACGTTCTAGATCCGAACACAAGACTGGTCTCCAGCTGCTTCCTCAGAATCTTCCCAGGGCTGCCCAGGTGACCCTGGAAACCTCACAGTCACTGCAAGCTGTCCTTGCTCCCGTGCTCCCATGCTCCCATGCTCCCATGCTTCCTGTTTGAGTAAAGGCCCAGTCCATTATGTGCCGAGGTCAGGGACCCCGTGTTCTCACACTCACACCCCATCTGTCAACACCACTGACAAGCAGCCTACAGCTGTTCCTCCCACTCCCATGCCTACCCCCTAGCCTGCCCACGGCTCTGGATCTGGGGGAGAGTTAAGACATGCTCATTATGTAGCCCAGGCTACCTTCGAAACTGGTTTTCTACCTCAATTTCAGGAATGCTGAGATTGTCAGCCTGTTCCACCATGCCTAGCCTGTCCTGAATTATTGCAGGAGCCTGCACACACACACACACACACACACACACACACCACACACACACACACACACACACACACCACACACACACACCACACACACACACACACACCACACACACACCACACACAAAAACACACACAAACACACACACACACACACACACACAAACACTTTCTTTCTCTCCCTCCTCCTTCCCTCCTCTCCTCCCTATCATCCTCCTTTGTTCCACTGTGATCTGTCCTCGGCTTGGGGATCTGATCACCTCATCGGTTCTGTGTTACAAACCCTTATCTTACCCCTAGGTGAAAGACAAAGGCCTGTGCATTCATTCCCTGTAAATCCCTCTAGGAGCCCTGCTCCACACACACGGCCCTGCTGTTTCTTGGATGTACTAGGCAGGTGTACAACCTCAGGGCCTTTGTATACCTATCCCTTCTTACTGAAACTCTTTGGTTGCCCCATGGCTTAGTCCCTCCCTTCATCCTTTGGTCACGTGTCCCCTGAGGTCTCATTGTCTAGAATTGAAAACTCTGCCAGTAAGTTGAAACCATTTGCCACCATCTGCCTTGTTGCTTTCTTTTCAATACTACGTGTTAGGTTTTATTTGTCGTTGTTTTTTCTTCCCTTGAAGCTTGAGTCTACACGTAGTAGGTCCGAAGAGTGAAAGGGTAGCCTCATTTAAAAAATAAAACACATTAAAAAAATGGAAGTAGAAGGAAGTGCGGCATGGTTGCTAGCACTGCCGTCCAGTCTCCTGCAGCTAACAACACCATGACTTTCCCAAGCCGTGGAACAAGGAAAACACTGAAAAAAGAAGCATCTATGACCAAAGCTGATGGCAGGACTAATCTATGAGAAAAAACATGAGTATTTAGAAGGCAGTTTGACTGACACATTACATTCCGTTTAGCAGAATAGCTTTTCCACTAGGGCTTATGACCTCCGAAGCCATAGGCTTTTGGCCATTCCTTCCAGAGCAATGGGCCTCAAATCCATTCGGAGAGTGATTGGTGAGCCTGGGGAGTATGGTTCAGTGAGTAAGAGCTCTTGCTACAAAAGCCTGAGGACCCAAGTTCGACTCCCCCATCACCCACATAAAAAGCCAAGTGTGGCCATGCTCATTCCTGTACCCTACCAATGTGGGGGACAGAAACGGGATGATTGGTGGGGCTTGCTGGCTGCTGTTAGCAAGTCTAGTTCAGAAAGCTAGTCTGTTCAAAAAGAGATCCTGTCTTATGGGCGTAAAGTGGGAAAGGCCAGCTCAGCACACTCCCGACATTCCCTGAGGTCTACACACACATACAACAAAAGGAAGAAAAGGCTTGGTGACCTCCACTCTCGCCGGGCCACTGTAACACCAATGACCACATCCTACCTGGCAGATTGGTAGTGTAGCAAAGGTAAGTTTTTTGGTGTCCCAAGAAGATTCACTAATGGCAGACTGAGATTAGTGACTGGAAGCCAACTCCTGGGGCTTCCAGTCAGCGTGTATTTATGTCTTGACATTCATACAGAGGCACTGAGGCGTCACGCATGTGTAAAGCTGAAAGAAATGAGACGTGAGACCTGTGTGACCTGGTCTGCTCCATGTTGGGAGGTTTGTGCCTCCAAGAACAATGCCACCAAGTGGAAGTGTGTGGCATGAGACCCCAGGCTCATAAAGGTCACCCAGCACTGTAGCCTGCCCTCTTACTGCAGCACTTAGGACATTGTGCAGGTCAGGACAGCAAGAGTTTATCCTGAGTTTGACCAAGGGCTCTGCCCAACCCTCTCCTAGCCCGGGGCTTCCAACTGTCCAGACAGCCTTCCATATCTAAAACATTACTAGTCACCATAGCAGAATACAAAAAGGCCCATGCAGTCTCACACTGGCAATTAAATGATCGCCTAGGCCTTAGTGAGAGAGGCTGAGGTAGGAAAAACAAAAATCTGAGGATAGCCTGGACAATTCAGTGAAAGACGCTGCTTCAAAATTAAAAGTCACAGAGAAGACTGGGGCCACTGAGGAGAAGATGGCTCAGAGAGGTGGGACACCTGTAAAGGTGCTGGAGGTCTTATCGCCAGCATCCAACACACAAAGCCAGGCTTGCCCGTGTGGACCTCTTACTCCAGCACTGGGCATGAGAGATGGACAGACAAATCAGCGTGGTCCTCTGGCCACCATCCTAGCTAAAAAGCAGCATGTTCCAGGCTTAGAAAAGACTAGCTTCAAGGGAGTAATGTGGAGATTCAGAGAGGACACTTGATATCTTGTGTGTACATGTACATACACATGTCTGAGGACAAACCTGTGTGCACACGCACACACACACTGCACACACACACTCTATCAGTGAGGAGTTGAGATGTCATCCAGTGTTAAGAGCATTTGCATAGAACCCACCAGTACGGGGCTAGGGTGTGGCTCAGTGGTACAGCATTTGTGTAGAATACACATAATCGTATATTCCATCCCTAGTACCACAAAGTCAGTCAGTTAGTACCCCAACCAAAAGGCCAGGCCTGCTCAGCTTGAAGCTCGCACAGCTGACTACAGTGGGCTGAGAGGTGAAGGAGGAAGCAGAAATATTTGGAGACTACAGTCTATGACTACTGTACTCTCTGAAATATCAACCACAGTGTGGTATGTGCATATTTCCTACCCAGAACCCAGGAGCCCAGACTGGGATTCTGGTGGCACCTGGAAGGCAAGTGGGACTCACCAGTCCCTCTCAGAGGGGACAGATTGGACAAGGGTGTTCAGAGCCTGTCTCTGAGCCAAACAGCTAAGGCTCATCCCACCCGTGCACTGCCCACAGGTGATGACCAATGGCTGGGAGACAGTGGACATGACTCTGCGGCGGAACGGGCTGGGGCAGCTGGGCTTCCACGTCAAGTATGATGGCACGGTGGCTGAGGTGGAGGACTACGGGTTTGCCTGGCAGGCTGGCCTCCGGCAAGGCAGCCGGCTGGTAGAGATCTGCAAGGTGGCTGTGGTGACACTAAGCCACGACCAGATGATCGACCTGCTGCGCACGTCCGTCACTGTGAAGGTGGTTATCATCCCACCTTTTGAAGACGGCACTCCCCGACGGTAAGAGCGGCACCCCGAGAGGAGGCAGGGACCAAGGTTAGCAGCCTCCAGATGGCTGCAAGGGGTTCTCCTGGCATAGTCACCCAAGACCTCGGTGAAGGGACCTTGTAAGGCAGTGGTTCTCAGCCTTCCTAATGCTGCGACCCTTTAATACAGTTCCTCGTGTTGTGGTGACCCCCCCCACCATAAAATTATTTTCGTTGCTACCTCATAACTGTAAGTTTGCTACTGTTATGAATCATAATGTAATATCTGTGTTTTCCGATGGTCTTAAGTGACCCCTGAGAAAGGGGTTCCAGGTTGAGAACCGCTTTGATAAGCCCTGTTTCAGAGGGCTAATGACAGAGGGAATGTAGTAATGAAAGTCTTGTGGGACCTGGTGAGTCCCATGTGTGCACCGTGTGTAGTGACTGTGGGTAGATTAGTGGTCTCATTTTCTAGATGGCACACAAAGCGTGAAAGCAGCAGAACACAGGGACGCTTATCGGGCTCCCTGGTGTACACAAGCTCTGTCTGCAGTGCTAGACATAGAACAGTGGACAGGGCAGAGTGAGCCCTTTGTGTTCTACAGAGAGAGATAGACCCAGAAGTAGATACACAAGGTCCGGGGCTATATGCCTGGAGTCCCAGCACTTGAAAAGTAGAGGCAGGGGGGTCAGGCATTCAAGGCCAGGCCCATCTGTGTTATATCAAGTTCCTGGACAGCCTCAGTTACATGAGACCCTATCAGAAACAACAGCCCCAGAACAAACAAGAAGCAAACCAACCTAACCAGAATGCCGACCCATGACAAGTTCTGCTTCTGGCCAGCAGAGGCTGCTGCTGTGGCTATGTGTGCATGCACAGGTGCCCTTAACGCTGGAAGAGGGTGTCATGTCCCTTGGAGCTGGAGTTACAGGTATTTGTAAACCACCTAACTCTGTGCTGGAATCTGAACTCTGATCTTCATGATTAAGCAGCAAATGCACCTAACCACTGAACTATCTCCCCAGCACTCTACTGTGTTATTTACAAAAACAAATACAGGTCCCCTATTTATTCAGTACAGACACCCCTCTCCAACCTTGCCCATTTCAGTCTACAGTTAGTTTAATGAACCTGTGTAGATCTCAATGATGCCAAATAACAAGCCTTCGTATTTGGAAGGTTCCATCAGAGCTGGATGTGGTAGTGCTGCCTTTAATCCCGGCACTCGGGAAGCAGATGCAGGGTGGTCTCTGTGACTTCAAGGCCAGGCTAATCTATGCAGTGAGTTCTAGGCCAGCCAGGGCTGCAGAGTGAGCTTCTCCCACCAGCACTGGAAAGAGAAAAGAGAAAGAAGCAGTAGAGTGAGGGTGATACATGACAATTACTCCAGCTTTCAAGGAGCTGAGAAAAGGAGCACTGAGTTCAAGGCCAGCCAGCCTAGACAGAGAAGAAAGGGCCAATCTTGGGAAGGGGTAGGCATGGGGCAGTCAGTGGCTCTGACTGGCTTTGAGGCCAGATCCACAGGAGGAATCCACTCTGGCTTGGAAGGCCAGAGACCCCACTAGAGAACGCTACTACTGCGGTTTGCTAAGTGGGCATGATGTACCTGTCAAAACATCTAAATAATCCCACTGGTGCCTGTGGGTAGTGGCACTGTCAGCTTTGGTTGCAGAAGCCTCTTTTTACAGTGAACAGTGGACTGCAGATACTAGTCACAGTACAGAGGACACGTAGCTGTTGGATGTTCAGGCCTCCTCTCCAAGGCTCAGGGCATGTGGAAGGGGGGCAGCCAGCATGTGAGAGCTGGAGGGAGGGTGGAGAGAGCAGTGTGGCATGCCGACTTTGCTTGCTTTGGTTGGTTGGTTGTTTGGTTTAAGGTTTTGGTTTGGTTTGGTTTGGTTTGGTTTGGTTTGGTTTGGTTTGGTTTGGTTTGGTTTTCCTTAAGATTGGGTCTCACTATGTAGCCTTGCTGGCCTGGAATTGTATACAGACCAGATTGGCCGTGAACTCAGATTCACCTGCCCATGTCCCCCTAGTGCTGTTTAAAGACATGTGGCCACCAGTCCGGCTACATTTCTAGCTATTGCAGCTGAATGAGTGTGAGCAAGTTCCTGAACTTCTCAGCCTCAGTTTCTTTAGCTGTGAAAGGTCATATACTGGAGTTGAAAATACAGCTCAGCTGCTAGAGTGCTCGTATAACGTGTACAGGGCCCTGGGTTCAGTTGCCCCAGCACCACGTGAACCAGATGTGGTGGCATGCACCTGCAATCCCAGCCCTCAGGAAGTGGAGGCCAGAGGACCCAGAATTCAAGATCTTGAGCTTAGTTTCTGTCATTTTCAGTCAGTCTCCCACCAAAAGCAACACAGCTCTGGACTGGGTCTCCCCAGCATAGCAACGCCTGCAAAAATAGATCTTTATACTCCCCTCTTGTACAGTATAATGCGGTGGCGGCGGCGGCAGCAGCGTGTGGGTGTAAGGGGGTGCCTGCGGGGCATGCAAAGGTATCCCCCTGAGAAATCAGGCCATGTGACAGACCTGGTATAAAGGTTTATTTGGGGGGGGGGTGAGGGGAGCCTGAAGAAGTGGTAGAGGCAGACAGATGGCAGCAGAGCTATGAGGGCAGAGAAGGGGACACCGAGATGGACAGACAGGGGAAGGGGAGAGAGACTGACCCACCCCAGCCGGTAACACATGGAAACAGAGAGAGAGAAAGGGGGTGGGGGAGCAAGCAGTCCTTTGTATACACTGCTGCACCTAGGTCACACCTGGCTGCAGCAGGGGATGACATAAGCTGCCACTAGGTCCCTGGGAGGAGCATAGCAGAATCGCCTGTAAGCCAACAACCCCACCCCAATAATTTCAGAAGTGTCTCCCAGGTTGTTCTTACTGCTCTGATAGGAACTGCTTAAAGCCTGTGACAATCCTACACTAGTCACTTTGTCTAGGATGAGAGGTGTTTCTGATTGGTTGGGTGTGGATCACATGCTCATGCCCAGCATCCAGGGGTGAGATCTGCCTGGCTCAGAGCACAGAGCAAGGCAGGATTTGTGGCTTTCCTCCACCTCTGCCAGCCTGGCCTATCTGGTGGCTCTGTCAGAGGTTGTGTCCCTACTGTTCTCTACCTGGTGCCTGGGGCTCCTGCTCCCCAAAACAGCCATAAGGAACGCTGAACACCAGCTGTACCATACTACCGCAGAAAGGTACCCTGAGTAAGGCCTGACACAGGAACATGTCCTCAGGTCCCATGACATGGCTCTGTAGCAGCCATGCCTGAGTGTCTCAGGCCAAAGGAACATGAGAATGAGGTCCTCCGGACCTGTCTCTCAGAGCTTAGCTTTTGTGATCTAAGAGGTGGATTTTTTTTTCCTGAGCTCAGCCATCTGTAAGCTCAGGATCCCTCCCATGCTGGTGGCACACTGTGGCAGGGCTAGCAAAGCTGGCAGCCCAGCTTGGCTCCCCATGCCCCAGGCTGAATCTCTGCACTATGGTGCATGTACCAGCCAGACTCGGGCCTGCATCTATTTCCAGGGTTCTGGGTTTCATGTGCTTTTTTTTTTTTTTTTTAAACCACCTTGCAAAGTAGGTCACCTGCTTCTCTTCCAGCAGCATTTGAGATTCTAGGGAACAAGGCAGAGACTGTCCTTTGATTTTTGAGGGCATTGGCTTTTCCGGCCCAAAGTACTGCTTGGGGTGTTGGGAGGGGCTGGTTTGTTGAAAACACTGGCTGACTAGAGGCCTGGGCCAGAGAAAAGGGAGGGGACGAAGAGAAACCAAAACCTGGAGGAAAAAAAGAGATTCAGGTCTAGCAGTTATAGCCCTGTGTAAGCTTCAGGCCCTAATTTGAAAGATGCCACTCGGACTTTAAAAGTGAATCGCCATAGTTTGGAGTTGGCCCACTGTAAACCAAACAGCTGGTCCTCTCGAGCAGAAGGCCTGTGTGCTAGCAAGCCCAGACCTTATAAAGTCATAAATTTGTTTTTCCAGGGGGTGGCCAGAGACCTATGATATGAATACTTCGGAACCCAAGATGGAGTCAGAAACCACCACCCCTGGGGGCCGACCCCCCTACCGCAGCAGTGCTCCCTGGCAGTGGAGTGGGCCTGCCTCCCACAACTCTCTGCCGACCACCAAGTGGACCACCCCTGCCACTCCGGGCCATGCCCAGTCCCTGAGCCGACTCCCGAAGCAGACACCCATGGTGCCCTTCCGCGAGTCACAGCCACTGCACAGCAAGAGGTAAGGACCCCCAGGACACCACTGCTGTCTAGTGTCCCACCTGCCTGCAAGCCATCCCTCACCCTTGCTCTTCCTCTTCCCTCAGTTATTTTTCTTTTTTGGATTTTTTTTTAAATGTATTTATTTTATATATGTGTGAGTACACTGTCTCTGTCTTCAGACACACCAGAAGAGGGCATCAGATCCCATTACAGATGGTTGTGAGCCACCATGTGGTTGCTGGGAATTGAACCCAGGACCTCTGGAAGAGTATAACTGAGCCATTTCTCCAGCCCACTTTTTTTTTTTTTTTTTTTTTGAGACAAAGCTTGTCTGTGTAACCCTGGCTGTCCTGGAACTCACTCTATAGACCAGGCTGGTCTTGAACTCAGAGATCCGCCTGACTCTGCCTCCAGAGTGCTGGGATTAAAGGCGTGCACCATGCCTGACCATTTTCCTTTCTTACCCCTCCATCTCCATCTGCTCTCCCCATCATTCCTTCCGTCTCTCTGCATTCCTGGGCTGCCCCAAGGGCCCTGGGCAGGAACAGAAAGCTCTCTATATGAGGTTGGGAAAAGGTTTCTTTTTTTTTTCAAAGGCCAATAATAGAACCTGCAGGACTGGCTTCTTGGGCAGCAGGCCCAGGGAGAAGCCCACAGAAGTAGATCTCATCTCTGCTGTCAAGTCCTTAGGCTGCCAGTCACCTCTGAAACTGTGATCCTGGTATTTAGTTTATACTGTTTTGTGTTTATGGAGACTCAGGGTTGAACCTTGGTCCTTTGACAGGCTGGCCACTGAGTACATCCTCAGCTCACTTTTCTTTCTTTAGAATAGGATCTCACTGTTATATAGACTATCCTTAAACTGAAAGGCCTCCTGCTCCAGACCTCTCAGTAGCTTGGATTACAGGCCTGGACCACCAGGCCCAGCTGAGATTCTCGCTTGGATGCATCATATATTAAGAGATGAAGCAGATGGACGGGTAGCCCTCAGTTGTGCCCCCATTCTACATACAAAAAAACATTAAGTATAAAAATAGACTGTCAGGCAAGGCAGTACACACCTTTAATCCCAGCACTTGGAAGGCAGAGGCAGCTGAATCTCTGTAGTAAGAATTTTGGGATTTTGGTTTCTTTAAAAAAAACAACAGACACACAACTAGAATATATGTTTATATGTTTTCGGGTGCTGAAGAGATGGCTTGGCAGTTAAGAGCACTGACTGCTCTTACAGAGTCCTGAGTTCAATTCCCAGCAACCACATGGTGGCTCACAACCGTCTGTAATGGGATCTGATGCCCTCCTCTGGTGTGTCTGAGGACAGCAGTGTACCCCATACGTAAAATAAATAAATAACTCTTTTTTAGAAAAAGAACATATGTTTCCGTTTTACTCCCAGGTGTGAGCTATGCAGCTGCTCCAGACTGTCCACAGCAGCTGACTATGGTTTTCCTCGTTCGCTAGCAGGGCATGACTTTTGCCAGCAGTGGATAGTGTCTGCAGTTGTGTGATGTTTGGAATTCTGGGAACTTTTCAGGGGTGTATAGGGCCCCAAGCGGTTGTTAAGTTTGTTAAGTTTGTTGGTCACAGTTTGTTAAATAGTTGTGTGCAAAGAAGAAACTAGATATCTTGACGGTGAAGATCAGACTCGGCTATAATCAGCAGGAAGTGGTCTAAGGACCTCCCCCTTTGTGACCCCCGACTTTATGAAGGGATCTCTTTCCTTTCTTCTTTATCCTTTTTTCTCTCTTACCTAGTATCAGGGTTGAGAGGGTGGGAGAATGGGGAACCCACAAAGTAACAAAAGCCAAGCTACAGATTGCAGTGAGTTCGATGCCAGTGTTGTCTAGGTAGTGGGTTCTGGGCTAGACCTACGCAGTGAGACTTCGTCTCAAAAACAAACAAGTAATGGGGCTGGAAAGGTGACTGTGCTGAGAAAGCACTTGTTCTTGCCGAGAGCCTGGGCTCAGTTCCCAGCTCCCACATGGTGCTTCATAACCACTGTAACTCCGTTCCAAGGGATCTGATGCCCTCCACAGACATATATGCATGCAGACAAAGTAGTCATACACAAATAAAAGTAAATATATCTAAAAAATTTTTTAGTTAAAAAAATATATTTAAATTTTCCTAAAATGAAGGGACAGAGGAACATCTTTGTTCCCAGGAAAAGGGAGAGAATTGTCCCCACGGGCCCCTGTCCTGTTTGCAAAGCTGAGTGGAGCACAGAGGAAGACGGATGGGGCTCTCCTGTCTTCCTTCTCCCTTGCATGCAAATTCAAGGGTTGGATAGCAGCCAGAACTTGACTGGACTTGAGGGGCAGGGCTATTGTATGCCGACGCCACCTCATCCTCTTCCTCCTCCCCTCTTTCTCCTGCTCCTCCCCAGGGACGCCCCCTTACCCTGACTCTGTCTCTTCTCTTGTGTCTTTCCAGACCTGTCAGCTTCCCAGAAACACCTTTTGCAGCGTCACCAGCAGGGGCCGACAGAGTCCCTCCCTACCGACAGCCTTCTGGGAGCTTCTCCACCCCAGGCTCTGCCACCTACGCAAGATACAAGCCTTCTCCTGAAAGGTCAGAGTTTCCCCTTGCTTTTGAAATGATGTCATCTGGTGATTGCTGCTGCAGGTTTTTATTCCTAGGAAAGGCACCTCACTATCTCATCCGCCATGTTGTGGGGTTAATGGACTGCTCCTGCAAAGGTCAGAAAATGACTACCAGGGTGTTGGCAATGTCTCCTTAAAATTTAGAACAAAGAAACAGAACAACAGAAATCAGAGTTAGGCTGATCTGGCAGAACTTGTCATTGGCTCTTGTGTTTGTTTGTTTGTTTGTTGTTTGCTTTTTGAACAAACCATCCTCTCCCCAGCACCCCACTCATCTGTCTCTAGTTCCCATACACCAAAACCAAAATCAATATTATCCAGATCACATGGTCTTTCCAATTCCACCCCTCCCCCGTAGAGCCAACTCCAACCTGGCAGCAGAAGCCATCTTCCCTAAATCTCCATGGCTCTCCAGCACCTCTGGAACAAACCTAGACTAGACAGTATGCCATTCAAGGCCCCATGAGACGTGATTTTAGGACCAGGTATCCCAGGTCCTCCTGAGTCCCTGTGTCAGTGGCAGTCCCACCCTGTCCCTGTCCTCCAGGTAGATCTGTGAGCCTCATCCTGAATCCCTCCTGACTCTTTCCCCCGACTGTGCTCAGTCTGCTCAGCCTCCCTCAGATCTGCCCCTTGCTGTCCCAGACCAAGGGCCCTGGAATGCCACAATCCCTATGAATGGCACACACCCGCCCACCAGCCACCTCCTTTTAGGTTTCTAAGTAGTCTGTTCGTGTGCCCCAGCCTTTTCCTCGCTAGAAACCTCCCAGGAGAGGCCAGCCTCCTAACCTGAGCTGTGCTCCTTCTGAAAGCCTGTCCCGAGGGAGGGAGAGACCAGCTCTGCCTCTCAACTCCCTCTGTGGTCCCTGACAGGACTGTGGCCACAAGCAGCCTCCGTTCTCTTAGTCCAGTTAAGAGAGATAAGAAAGAGAAAGTGAGGGGAAGAGGAGACAGAGAACACAGAAAGACAGACAGCGGCCAGCCGCAGGGGCATGCCAGCTATGGTAGAGACCAGCTACTCGGGCATAGCATATATCCATATGCACAAGTGAGAAGAACGTGAGTTTACTCCAAGATTGACAGCTTGCTGGTCTGCTCCATGTCTACATCACAGGGTACCGGGGCTGACAGCAGGCAAATCCCTAGTCTATAAGTGATGACAGGAAGGAGCAAAACTTTGAAGCAAAACCACCTGACTCTAGCCCAGGGACCAGGCCAGCAAACCTGAGGTTCTCATTCAAGGAGGACTGATCCATGTACACGCTCCTGGACCTAACCCTGAGTTTCTGTCCTCACTGGTAGAGCCCCACTCTGTGCCATGTTGGATGCTAATCCTCTGTTAGAAAGTCAAGGAGGAGAGGAAGCCTCTGTTTGACCTTCTAGAGGCCACTGTGCAGCCCTCATCAGGGTCCCAAGAGCTTCTGGTGTGTAAAGTACCGAGAGGAATGTCTGGCCTACCCAGTTGCCAGGTTCCTATTGTTCCCCCTTGCTTATGCTATAGAGATCCCACAAGCCCCGTGACTGAGGAACACATCAGCAGAGGGGGGGAACGCAGCCCCACTCAGGAGAACTGTGCCAGGAGAGTGCATTTGAACCAGAGGACTGATGGGAGTCTGTCACAGAGAGGAAGGAGCATGAATGAGCAAAATGACAGGATAAAAGAGGCAAAGAAGATTCCGGAATGTGTAGCTTGCTGGGGGGACACCTGGGCCTCAGAAAGAACCAAGACTGCAAATGGCAGCAACTGGCTGATGCCAGATATGACAGTGCTGGACCTGGTGTCACAGGCCTGCAGCTCCAGCCACTCTCCACTGGAAGGCAGAAAACAGGAAGAAAAAAAAAAAAAACCTAAGAGCCAAAAGCAGGAGGGTCAAAAGGTCACAGCTAAGCTGGGATGCCTAGGAAGTTCAAGGTCAGCCTAGACAACTTAGGATGCCTAGACCATCTCAAAATAAAAGTCAGGGGCAGTTAAGGCACTGGCTGCTCTTGAGGAGGACCCAGCCTCAGTTTCCGGCACCCACACAGCAGCTCACAACTGTCTGAGACCCCAGATCCAGGGGGTCTGATCCCTCCTCTAACCTCCACAGGCACCAGGCACATGTATGGTATAAATATATACATGTAGGCAAACACTCACTCAAAAAATAAAGGTTTTGTTGTTTTGGGGTTTGGGGGTGTTGGTTTTGGGTTTTGGGAGTTTTTGTTTTTTGGAGTTTTTTTTTGTTTTTTTTTTTTTTTGTTTTTTCTAGGAGAAGGTGCAGCTAATTAATAAACTTGGCTAACCATCTACCCAAATAAAAATACTTGAGGAGTTTCTGGGTTTGGGCCATTATAAATATTCAGGCTGTGAACATGTAACATGTATGTTCAAGTGTACACGTTTCCACATAGAAGTTTAAGTTTCTATTCCTGGGATTGGTGCCCAGTACAGCTGCCTGCCATGTGGCAAGTCCGGTTCACGTTCATACCCACAGCATATGCGTAATCCAGGTCTCGCTGCCATGTGGCATTGTCTCCAGTTTTTTTTTTTTTTTTTTTTTTTTTTTTTTTTTTTTCCATTTTCACTGTTCTGATGGGTGCATGGTGCTGTCTCATTGTCGCAGTAATTTGCATGGCTCTGAGGGCCAACCGTGCTGAGCATCTTGTGTGCTGATCTGCCAGTTACACGTCCTCTCCAGTGAAGTGTCTGTCTTCTGCCCAGTTTCTACTCCACTCAGTGCTATGCAGTGTTCAAGAGCCCTTTGTATGAGCGGCCTTCAGTTTTTCTTTTCATCTTCTTCATAGGGTCTTTCTCAAAAAATATTTTTTGATGTCTAAACTATTCTTTCTCCTAATATAAAGCAAACATTTTACTTTCAGGCATTTTAAGTCCTTGATTTTCTTACCCATCTCCCCTTCACAGTAGAAATTAAGCCAAGACCTCTCTAATGTTTGGTCTACCACTGAGCCACGATCCCAGCCCCTCACTGGAGGATTCTAGGCAGGGGCTCTACCACTGAGCCACGATCCCAGCCCCTCACTGGAGGATTCTAGGCAGGAGCTCTACCACTGAGCCACACCCCCAGCCCCTCACTGGAGGATTCTAGGCAGGGCTCTACCACTGAGCCACACCCCCAGCCCCTCACTGGAGGATTCTAGGCAGGAGCTCTACCACTGAGCCACACCCCCAGCCCCTCATTGGGGGATTCTAGGCAGGGCTCTACCACTGAGCCACACCCCCAGCCCCTCACTGGAGGATTCTAGGCAGGAGCTCTACCACTGAGCCACACCCCCAGCCCCTCACTGGGGAATTCTAGGCAGGGCTCTACCACTGAGCCACGCCCCCAGCCCCTCACTGGGGGATTCTAGGCAAGGGCTCTACCACTGAGCCACGCCCCCAGCCCCTCACTGGGGAATTCTAGGCAGGGATCTACCACTGAGCCACGCCTCTAGCCCCTCACTGGGGGATTCTAGGCTCTACCACTGAGCCACGCCCCCAGCCCCTCATTGGGGGATTCTAGGCAGGGCTCTACCACTGAGCCACGCCTCTAGCCCCTCACTGGGGGATTCTAGGCAGGGGCTCTACCACTGAGCCACGCCCCCAGCCCCTCACTGGGGAATTCTAGGCAGGGCTCTACCACTGAGCCACGCCCCCAGCCCCTCACTGGGGGATTCTAGGCAGGGGCTCTACCACTGATCCACGCCCCCAGCTCCTCACTAGGGGTTTCTAGGCAGGGGCTCTACCACTGAACCACGCCCCCAGCCCCTCACTGGGGGATTCTAGGCAGGGGCTCCACTGATGAGCTGCATCTCTAGCCTTTTTTTTTTTTTAACTTCTTATTTTATTTTGATACAATGTTTCATCTGTTACCATCTGTATCCCAGGCAGAGCTTTACATTGAGATCCTCCTGCCTCAGCCTCATTTTAAAAAAAATGTGGATGCCACTGCACTCAGTGTCCTTGATTATTTTGGCTTTTGTTTTAGGTGAGAGGGCTAGGTCAGGTTTCCACTTTTGCCAAGAATGTCTGATTGCTCCAGCAATTTATTGGAAAGTCAGCCTGAGAAAGGCTGCATTGCGTTTGCTACTTAAAGCAAAAAATAATAGACTGGACACATGTATATGCGTCTTTTTTCCAAGTTCTCTGGTCTGCGCCATCGGTCTTAGGCCTGATATAGGGAGTCCTCCCAGCAGCTTCATGACATACATTATCCCCATTGTGCAGAAGTAAGACTGGGCCTCAGCAGAGTGAATCTCCTTGACTATCATGTCTGTGCCAGGAGGTGGTCTGGACAGGGGTGAAGCCTGGGACTAGCCAGGGCTGGCCTGGATCCCCTCCTGCTCCAAAGACTTTGAGCTCTTCCAGATCATTGCCATGTGGGTGGTCCCCTGGAGACACTGCCCACAGTCCCATTCATGGCTGGCAGGGGAGGGGTCAGCCTCCCTGGGACTTTTCTCCTGTGACTCTAGCTCTCCCAAACCCACACCTCTCTTCTTGGGGTCCCATGCCTTAGGCTCTGCATTCCCATCTCTCCCTGACTTTGTCACGGCCCTCTGGTTACTTTTAGTGCTCCTTGAACATAGAGCTGACAGGAAGCAGCTTCAGGGAAGGAGGAGTTCCTTTGGCTCAGTGCTGAGTTGGTAGTTAGCCTGGTGAGGAGGCCTACTGCAGTGGGATGAACATGTGCTGGTGCTCAGCTCACTTGTCTTCTCGTTCACATCCGTATCCCTATCCCCTTGTCTCGGGTTCAGGGAACCCAGGCTGCCTTCAGATCCATCACATAGCCAGACACTCCTGAGCTCCTGTCTCGGCCTTGTTAGTGCTGAGGTTACAGGTGTACAGTGTCACACAGGCTGTGTGGTGCTGAGGACCAAGTCCAAGGCTTTGTGTGTGCTCACAAGCACCGTGCCTGCTGAACTACACCCCAACCTGAAAAACTTTTAGTTTTTAGAACAGTTTATTTGGTTGGTTGGTTGATTGGTTGGTTGGTTTTTTGTTTTTTGTTGTTGGTGGTGGTAGTGGTTTTTGTTTGTTTGTTTTTTTAAAGACAGGGTTTCTCTGTGTAGCCCTGGCTGTCCTGGAACTCACTCTGTAGACCAGGCTGTGCTTGAACTCACAGAAATCCACCTGCCTCTGCCTCCCAAGTACTGGGATTAAAGGCGTGCACCACCACCACCCAGCTACCAGTTTTTGTTTTTAAAATAGAAGAACTTGACATTGCAAGTCCCAGGCTGGCCACAACTACTTACAGAATCCCTCACTTTTATTTATAGAACGTAGTAGTAAAGGGAGGACAATAGAAGAAAGGCCTACAGGTGAACACGCTTGGGCAGAGACAGCTTAGCAGTTAAGAGCACTCTCTGCTTTTGCAGAGGACCACGGCTCAGTTCCCACAGGCACAGGCTCACAGCCATCTGTAACTCCAGTTCCAGGGGATCTACTACCCTCTTCTGGCCTCCACGAGCACTGACCTCAAATGGGTCACATACATACATTTAGGCAGAACACTTATACACATAAATTGAAAATAAATAATGAAATCTTTAGGGGCTGGAGAGATGGCTCAGTAGTGGCGGTAGGTGCTCTCCATTCTGCCCCAGCTGCTCCCAGCTTCTACTGCCGATTTCCTCCAAGGCTTGGGGCTTGACACTGCCCTTGTGGGAAACTGAATAAATGGATCAGTGCTTCTCTGTCCAGCCGCAGTAGAGCATGTTTCCCTAGGCAGCAGGCCATGTATGCAGGTGACCAGTGAGATCAAGGTTGGTTGTAGTCAAGGCTAGTTTGGTACAGCCCCTTAAACCACTGCAAACTGGGCCCTCAGACAAACAGAAGTTAAGAATGGACTTTTAAGCTGGGCTGTGGTGTGACATGCCTTTAATCCCAGCATTATGGAGGCAGAGGCAGGCAGATGTCTGACTTGGAGGCCAGCCTGGTCTGCAGAGTGAGTTCCAGAACAGTCAGGGCTACACAGAGAAACCCTGTCTCAAAAACTAACAAACAAAACCACAAATGGACCCTTACCCTTAGATCCCCTAGTGCTGTGTCTTGATCTTCCTTTGGGAGAACTTAAAGGCCAAGGAGGGCTGAAGGACGGAGATCGTCTTTTTTTGACAGGGGCATGGAGTTGAGTTTTCAGAAAACCCAGTGTCGGCCAGGAGCTTGAACTTAGCAGTTAGAGCGGGTCTTCATAGGCCCAGCTCTAATGTGTCTTCAAGCTGGCAGTGCTCTAGAGTGTCAAGGGTCTTAACCCTTCTCCCTGCTGTCCTCTCTCAAGATGAAGGCCAGAGAGGCCAGGAGCATCGTCATTGGTCATAGAGGCTCAACACTCCCTCAGTGTCTGTCATAGTTAGGGTTTCCATTGCTGTGAACAGACACCATGACCAAGGCAACTCTTATAAAGGACAGCATTTAATTGGAGCTGGCTTACTGGTTCTGAGGTTCAGTCCATTATCATCATGGTAAGAAGTATGGCAGTGTGCAGGCGGGCATGGCACTGGAGAAGCTGAAAATATCTTCACCCAAAGGAAACAGGAAAAGACTGGCTTGCACATGGTTACAAGAAGGGTCTCAAAGCCCACCCCCACAGTGACACACCTCCTCCAACAATGCCACTTGCTATGGGCCAAGCATATTCAAACCACCACAGCATCCAAGACCTGTGTCATCAGGTCACTTGACCAGAAACATGAAAAGTAGACTCAAAAGCCATGGAAATATGTTCTCTATAGCAGAGGCAACTCAGAAAGGGTAGGCTCAGGGAGCACTCCTCAAGTGCTCCAGCATTGGCCTCATCACATCTGCAGTACTCTCAGTCATGGCCTCACCTTCAGGCTGATGGCAAGAAGGCAGGAGTTGTCTTCATGGTGTTCTATCTATCACCAGGCCATGCCAGACCCAGAGGACATGAGAGGTCATCCGCGTTAGTGCTTTTCCATAACTGTGATAAGACAATATTGCCAAGGCAACTTACAGAAGAAAGACTTTATTTGGTTTATGATTCCTAAGGGCTAGAGGCCATGGTGGTGCAGCAGACACAGCAAGTGGCAGACATAGCAGCTAGAACAGCAGATTAAGGTTCACATCTTGAACAGCAAGCACAAGCAGAATGAGCAAACTCAGAATGGCTCTAGACTTTATACTCTCAAAGCTCATCTCTGGTGACACACTTCCTCCAACAGCCTATGGAAACAGCAACACTAGTTAGAGACCAAGTATTCAAATGCCCAAGACTATGGGGGACATTTCAATCCAACCACCACACTGTCTTTTTAAAAATTGTGCGTGTGTGCGTGCGTGTGTGTGTGTGTGTGTGTGTGTGTGTGTGTCCACATGCATGTGTGCATGTGTCATGGCACATGTGGAGATCAGAGGACAACTTGCAAGATCTGGCTCTCTCCTAGCATGTGGATCCCAGGGATTGGACTCAGGTCCTCAGACATAACAGCAGTGCCATCACCCATAGAGGCCATCTTTTCTTGCCTTTCTTAGGAGCAAGGAAATGGACTTATTTACCAGAAGCCGCGGGGGTCTGGCCCTCCCACTTTAGTCAGGTTATGCTTTAAACTCTGAAACTTATGTTAACAAAGATGTGCTTGGGGTATGAGAGTATACAGTTCATTGGCATAGTATGTGCCCAAGAGTAAGAATCTCAGTTCAATCCTAGCACCAAAGCCTAAAAGAAAACAAAGAGATCCGGAGATATGGCTCAGCGGGTAGAACACTCCTAGCTTGATGGAGCCCAGATTCCTAAAATGGGCTATCACCAGCTAAAGACTATAGGATCTGGAGTTCAAGTTAATCCTCAGCTATGTAGTGATTTCAAGGCTAACCCTGGGCTACATGAAACTCTGCCCCCTACCACACACACACACACAAGCCAATTACAGGGATCAGGAAATCTAGCCCACAATATGATGAGAGTGGAAAGCCACAAATATTTTATAATCTTAAAAACCAGCATTTAGCCATAATTATACCTATCCCTGACCCAACCCCAGATAGACAGGAGAGGCCATATCATGGCCTTGACCAGAGATGATGGACACAGGGAGCCGTGGGGTGTTCATCACTCTAGAGGCAGTGGGACCTAGGAGAACGTAGCCAATGAATGAGGTACACTAAGTCTCTTGCAGTAGTCAACTTTAGGGAGCTGGAGAGATGGCTCAGTGGTTAAGAACACTGGCTGTTCTCCCAAAGGATCTGGGTTCAATTCCCAGCACCCACATGAAAAGTCATAACTGTCTGTAACAACTGTCTATAACTCCAGTTCCGTGGGATTTGATGACCTCTTCTGGCCTCCACAGGTTCCTCCATGCACAGTAAGAATAACTAAAAATATTTAAAGAAAAAAAAAGTAAAAATTAAAAAAAAAAAAAAAAAAACAAGAACCAGTCAACTTTATTCAGAGCACCAGACATTAGATTGTGAGGGTTAAGAATTAGATGGTAAAGTGTACAGTCACAAGGATAAGAGATGCCATATGGCAAAACCATTCTTTTCCATAGAGGCATATAAACAAATAACAGTAGCCAGTTGTGATGAACAACCTGAAGTAAACTCACCCTATGTTTCAGCTAGGAAGTCCTGAGAGCACAATCCAAGAACAGTTCTGTGGTTTTGAAGACACTGAGGTCATAAGACTCTTGTCTTAGTTTCTTGGGGTTTTTTCACAAGCACTCAGGATTCCTCTCACACGACTCCATTCTTGGACCATGTTCTAACAGAGGGGCACTTGCTTTTGTGTCACCATAACCCAAGTGTCTGGCAAAAACAACTTAGAATAACTTCTGGTTTCAAGGGCAGCTGAGCCATAGCTGCTTGGCCGTGTGTGCCTGTAGGAGTGTGTGGAGGGAGGTAAGTGCTCTATCACAGCAGGCTAGGAGACCAAGGGCAGTGTGAGCCCAGGAGCAACCTGTTTCCTCAGGGCACACCTCACCTCCCTAAGCTCCTATAATTCTCCAGAATAGAAACACCAGCTGAGGATCAAGCTTCTAAAACATGGACTCTGGCAGGGGGTGGGGTCACTCCAGATTCAAGCCCAAACAAGAGATACCTGTAGGAGCCCCCACAGTGAGAGAACTCTTGCCCTCCACCACCACCTCTCTTGAACTCTGGCCCTTGCCTGTGGTAAGCAATGCTGTCTGGGGGCATCTCTGCTGTCTCTCTACTCCCCAACCTTGACCATGACTTTTCAATGAAGACTACAACTCAGCCCAGTATGTATCATGGTACTTCCTGGTAATCTTAGCATCAGGGAAGGTAGGAGGCAGGAGGAGCAGGTGTTCAAGGTAATCTTTTGCCACATAATCAGTGCCCAGCCAGTGTGGGCTACATGAGATGCTGTCTCAAAACAATACAGAAGCAAAAAGGCAGAGGCAGCGAGATTTCTAGGTGGGTAAGGCACCTGCTGAAGTCAGTACCTAGATCCCATATTAGAAGAAGAGAACAAATTCCTGCAGATGTCCTCTGACCTCTACATAGGTGGTACAGGCATGTGTGTACACACATACATAAATGTAATAAAAATATTTTAAAAGAATGAAGTGTTAACCTCAAAACAACAACAAAATAAAACAACTGTAATCCAATCCAAAGTTCTTGCCCAACTGAAGGCTGGGTTTTGAGCCCAACTCTGCCTTGTTCTCAAGCCACAAACCCATGGGCCTTGCCTTCCGTGGTGTCTTCTTCCAAGTACAGAGGACCACTGTCCTAGCCTGTGGACCAGACATCTCAACTCCCTGTGTATCACCTCCTAACAGCTAGGGAGACTGAGGCTCTGGCCTAGGAACTAATTATACCTGCCTGACTAGGCAAGAAACAACAGTGAGGTATGAAACCCATACTCCCAGCCTGGGTCTGCTGTACCCACCAAATGCTGCCTATTTGCCTAGCTCCCTCAGAGAGAAGGGAGCCTGCAGTGAGGCTGGGACCGAAGCACCCAGGAAGGCTAGGTAACCCTCTTCTACAGCCAAGAGGCAGAACCCTAAACAGGTAGGGCAGTCGCCCACGTGGCTGCACATCCTCCCGCCTTGAGAAGCCTGCTCTGCCCTGCACTCTCTGTCGTCACCACCTCCCTGGCAGACATCCCGGGTGGGTGAGCCTCTTTGCTGAGCTTCAGTTAATAGCAGATAGCCTTGCCAGCAGCTCATTGCTCCCATCAACAGCAGAGCCTCCTGGATGTTAAAAAGCCACTGGCAAGCAGGTCATGGGCTCCTCTGGTGCTGTCCCTCTAGGACTTCACCTTTGTCCCCTCTCTGTCCTTCAGGTACGCAGCTGCCCCGCATCCCTTGCTGTCATTTGACCCTCACTTTATCCACGATGGCATGTCCAGCGGTGACTCCTCGTCAGGTGGCCTGACCAGCCAGGAAAGCACCATGGAGCGCCCAAAACCAGGTAAGCCAGTCTGGGCTCCACGCTGCCTGCAGCTTCCCAAGGACTTCTCCTGAGAAGTCACAGGTGACCTCCCTTCTCAGCTGCATTTGGACTGTATAGATTATAAAATCATGCCATGTCTGCTTTGCACAAGTGCTTCTGGATTCCATGACATGATGTCATGCTAGTGCCAGGCAGCCACAAGACTGAATGTAGTATGGGATTTCTGTATTTAATATTCCATTGTTTGAGTGCACCCCAGTCTGGTGATTGAGGGATGCTGAGGGGACCAGTTTGAGGCTGCTTAGAAACATCTTCCTCTGTCTCTCTATGAGCATGTGTTCCTAGGTGTAGAACAGCTAGATTGTGTATTTGACTTTATAAGAAACTGCAGCAAACTATACCCCAAAGTGCTGAGCCATTTCCACATCCACCCGTGACATAAAAGCACTCTATGGCGGTGTGTCCTTCACAGCCTTTCTATTCAGGCCCCTGGGGTGGACACTGAGTGCTATCACAGTGCCGTTTCTTTTGTATCTTTCTTCTAATTCAATTCTATTGAACTTACATATTCATTCATTTATTTAGAAAGATGTATGTTATGTAGCCCAGGCTGGCCTCACACTATGTAGCTGAGGATGGCCTAGTATTTCTAATCCTTCTTGTCCATACATCATAAGTGCTGGGATTATAGCCATATATGACCATACCATCCAGTTTAATTTCCATTTTTCTGACTAATGGAATTGAACATCCTACACACAGTTATGAATTCTGTACCTGTACCACTTGAGTGAATACTTAAAACACAGTTTCTTGTAACACCCTTGTAACCCCTTTGAAGCCTAAGGACCTCTGATGAGCAGTCAGGGGGATTCCAAAGGAAGATGGCTACTTGAAGTGTTAGAAAGGTAGGCAGAGAGGCAGACGTGCTTCTGGGAGGCGTTGAGTGTCCTCAGCCATATGCCCAGGATTAGCAGAAGGGAGGACTGGGTATAGTGCATGGGTGTCCTGAAGCAGACAGTGGTTCAGCCCAGGCAGGGGCGTTAGCTTGTCCTTGCTGCTCATCCTTCAACTGCCTTGGGGGCTTATGACTCCATTTGTCCCTCCTCAGTGGCTGCTCTGCCTCGTGCTGCTCATGAGTCTGTGATCTGTTTCCATTCAGAAAAAGAGAGGAATATGTTGCCTGGCTCTTTTAACACAGCAAAGTGCAAAATGGGGAGACTTTAAGCATTCAGGAGAGGCCCCAGGGTGAGGACATCAGACCCCACTATTCTCCCTTCTGTCACCTAGAGTCCCAGCCTGTTTTTCCTTCCCTGGGACCTTAGTTTAAGGTGACTAACACTTTCTCTGACATATATACATGTGCACACACATGTACACCAGGAAGATCTGTGCTGAGAAACCATCAAGAAGTTTAGAACATGTGGAAGACCCAGAAAAGGGAAGTTCTAGAAGAGTGGCTGGGCTAGCAAGGAGCCAGAGCAGTGGCACACACAGGGCCTTGCCGGCCTCCCTGCGGAGAGTCATGACCTCAGCAGCCCAGTTCTGTATAATCGCCGTATGCCTGGCATTGTTCTAGGTGCCTCACGTTCCCTTCTGCTGAGTCACAGCAGTGCGGCATGACTGCCTGGTACAGGAATGAAGCAGGTGAGGCATGGAAGGGTTGTCACTTGCCCAGGGTTGCTGCTGGAGAGTCACATCATTGGGATTTGAACTGGAACCTGTTGGGTCACCCCATCATCCATAGGGTGTGGGTACAGCCACTTGTTTCTGGTTCCAGAGAGCACTCAGGTTAGCAAAGTGTCTCCTAGACCCAGGCCCATCTTCCCTAGCAGGAACACGAGTCCTGAGGTACCCGGGCTGCCTTCAAGGGCTTCAACTGCTGCTTGTAAGCTCATGCTCCCATGGACCTGGCTGTAAGTTCTGGGTCAGACACAGGTCCTCTACAGTGATCCAAACCCTTTGTAGAGGCCTAAGCATCTCCTCTTCAAAGATGGTTGGAGGTCAGAGTCACATCTGCCAGGCCCCAGGGCTGCCCCTCCTTAGGACACTGTCCAGGCCCCAGGACTGCCCTCCTTAGGACACTGTCTAGGCCCTTGTGGTTACTGTTGGTTGTTGCTGGCAGGCGGGAAACCCCAGAATGGTGGAGGACTAGGCAGCAGAGACTCTGACCTCCACTTCCTGCTTGACAGTTTCTCTCTGCGTGACCTTGAGTCAGTTACTTAGTCTTTCTGAGCATTGATGGTACCCTTCTACTCAAGGTGGTCCCAGTATCTACTTCAGTAGTACTAGTCCTTCCAGCAAACTGATGCATGCAGCCAGGCATGGTGGTGCATGTCTAGAGTTCCAACACTGAAAAGACAGAAATAGGAAAATCAAAATGAGTCCCACGACAGCCTGGACTCTCTAGTGAGACATTGTCTCAAAAATAAACATACAGGACTAGCAAGATGGCATTTGCCACCAAGCCTGAAGACCTCTCCACGGACATGGACAATAAAATTTTTAATAAATAAATACAAGTCTAGGAAGTTGACTCTGAATAAGAGCAGTTGCCAGACAAACCTGATAACCTGCATTAGATCCCTAGAACCCATGCAAAAGGCCAGATGTGCACATCTGTAATTCAAATGTGGTTGTACTTCAGATGTGGTGGTGCACATCTGTAATTCAAATGTGGTTGCACTCCAGATGTGGCAGTGCACATCTGTAATTCAAATGTGGTTATACTCCAGATGTGGTGCTATGCACTTGTAATTCCAGCTTCCTACAGCAAGATGGAAGACAGAGACAGGACAATCACCTGTAACCTCTGGCCAGCTAGCTTGTTGTGAAGTGGCAGAAAGAACAAGAGACACCCACATCTGCTGGGGGTCGGGGGCGGGAGTGGTGGCTCATGCCTTTAATCCCAGCACTCAGAAGGCAGAGGCAGGCAGATCTCTGAGTTCCAGGCCAGCCTGGTCTACAGAGTGAGTTCTAGGACAGCCAAGGTTGCACAGAGAAACCCCATCTTAGGGACAAAAATGAAAAGAAAGTGACATCCGTGTCAATATAGTGGAAGGAGAGAGCCAACTCACAAAGACTGTCATTGACCTCTGCATGTCCACCATGGCACTCAAGCACCCACACTCATACATGCAGAGATGAAATAAATATGTGTAGTAACATTTAAAGACCTGCCGGGCGGTGGTGGTGCACGCCTTTAATTCCAGCACTTGGGAGGCAGAGGCAGGCAGATTTCTGAGTTTGAGGCCAGCCTGGTCTACAGAGTGAGTTCCAGGACAGCCAGGACTACACAGAGAAACCCTGTCTCAAAAAACCAAAAAAAAAATTAAAGACCTTCAGTGCATCAGTAAGATTCAGGTCTCCCCTAGAACAGCAGGAAGGGCTGTACATGTACACGGCTGCAGCTGCCCAGTCCATGGCAGACATGCTCAGTCTTCACTGGGGATGATGGTGGAAGGGCATCTGCTTCCCCAAGTTAACCACATAAAACTCAAGGAATGCTTTCTGACACATAGTACATGCTCATCAAATCCCCCTGCTACTGAATGCTGATGTAGGCATGCATTGATAGAGCCTGAAGAACAGACAAGTTAGCCAGAGTGGGACCATGAAGCCATAGTTTAGAGCAGATTATCAGGCCCTGGCCTGCATCACCCCTAACCACCGATGTGTCTCCTCTTTTCCTGCAGAGCCTCTGTGGCACGTGCCGGCCCAGGCCCGGCTCTCCGCCATGACTGGAAGCACTGGCAGCAAGCATCCCTCCAGGCAGGACGCAGCTGGCAAAGATTCTCCCAATAGACATTCCAAAGTGAGTCACCGCCCTGCCCCGCCCCACCCCGCCTCATCCCGGGAGTGAGGCCTGCAAGGGCTGGTTGCTGGCTGGTGGCTTTCCTGGCTGTAGATGGCTGGCAGCTTTCCTCGGGTGTGGCCTCTGGAGCAGGGCTCATCCTCATCCATAGCCACCATCCCCTCTACAGGGGCTAAATAACGTCCTGGCTCCAACCCTTAGCTCAGTATCCTTTGACAAGTCCTTTTCTTCCTCTCTGCACCATGAAGGTCCTAGTAGGCAAGTACTGTGTCTGCAACCCCTGCATTTCAGAGACCTTCAGCTATAGAAGGTCAGTCTCTCCCCATAAGAACGCAGTGTGGCACAGAGTGAGTCAGGGACTCAGGCTCCCTGCTGTCACTTGCTGTCCCTCAAGGCCTCCAGACCCTCTCCTGGGTCCCTTGATAGGACTTGCATTGTTGCAGCCAGTGGTAGGGTAGGAGAGAAAGTGGCTCAAGGGGGAGATTTTTCAGCCCAGGCCAAAGATGGAATGAGTCGCTTCCACATATATTGCCATGGCTAGGGCTCCATCCCTGCAAAGAAGGCTGGGAAATGGAGTCCTGTATGTCTAGTTGGTCTTGGCCACCTTGTTTCTCATGCTGAGCATTGGGACCATACAGAAGAAAAGGACAGAGGAGCCACTGTCCTCAGGAAACTGACATCCCAATGGGGATAGCAAGCCCTAAGTGGGCAGAAGCATAACAACCTGTTAAGAAAGCATAGTGCAGCCTTAGGTAATACTCAGCAGAGCCCTGGGAGGAGGTGTCTTAGCCAGCACCACCAGATGTGCTGAAACAGAACCAGGACCAAAGCAACTCAGACAGGAAAGAGTCAACTCAGCTTACACTTCCACAGCAAAGGAAGTCAGGGCAGGACTTAAACAGGGCTGGAACCTGGAGGCAGGAGCTGATGCACAGACCGTGGAGGGTGCTGCCTACTGGTTTGCTCCTCATGGCTTGCTCAGCTTGTTCTCTTAGAGAACTCAGGACCACCAGCCCCGGGTTGCACCGTCTATGGGGCTAGGCCCTCCCCATCAATCACTAATTAAGAAAATGTCCTACAGGCTTGCCTCCAGCCTGGTCTTACCAGGCATTTTCTGAATTGAGGCTCCTCCTCACTTATGACTCTAGCCTGTGTCAAGTTGACATCAAACTAGCCAGTGCAGAAGGTGACTTTGAATGAAGCCAGGACAGGGCCATTAAAAGAGCTGAGAGAAAATGTCACAGACAGGGAACAACAAGTGCGAAGGCCCAGAGGCTTGTTCCTGCCACATCCAGAGAACACAGCAGGACTCGTGTGGCTGGAGCAGTGATCTAGAGACACCAGAGCATGAGTCAGACCACTGAGGCCTGTGCACTGTGGTAAGGACTCTGATCTGTGCCCTGAAATAGCCGCAGGAGAATTTCAAGCAGGCAGGGAGGGACATGATTCCATACAGATGCTCACAACTGTCTTCTGACCACATACTGGGGACAATTCTGGATAGGGAGATGGAGAGGAGGGGCCGGCAGCGGCAGACAGGCTCCAGGGAGAACAAAAGAAGATGACAAAATGACAGTTCTACATGTGTCTGGAAGCTAACAGGCAGCAGCAAGTCTGCAGATCTGGTTCTGAAAAGAAGGAAGGAGGGAGCTGGGGCTAGAAGGGGGCCCCAGACCTCAGTTTGAGAAACATTCAGTTTGAGATGTCAGTCCAAACACCAAATGAGTCAGGACTTCTAATCACATACCCATTTTACACATGTATAAACTGAGAATGGGAGAAAGTAAACCCCATCATGTAGAGTTACTGTACCAATAAGGGAGGAGCCAGAATGTGGCTATGTCTGGCTCCGGGTGCTAGTGTGAGCAGAGGCTCCCATCCCCAGAGTCAGGATGACACCTGCCTTGCCTTCCAGGGTGAACCTCAGTACTCAAGCCATTCCAGCAGCAATACCCTCTCCAGCAATGCCTCCAGCAGCCATAGTGACGACCGATGGTTTGACCCCCTGGACCCGCTGGAGCCAGAGCAGGACCCCTTCTCCAAGGGAGGTTCGAGTGACAGTGGCATCGATACCACGCTCTACACCTCCAGCCCCAGTTGTATGTCCCTAGCCAAAGCACCGAGGCCCACCAAGCCGCACAAGCCCCCCGGAAGTATAGGTCTTTGTGGTGGGGGCCGAGAGTCAGCCGGGAGACCTCACCCTGTGGACAGACGGCGGGAAGTCTCCCCTGCACCTGTGGTGGCCAGCCAGAACAAGGGCTACCGGCCGAAGCTGTACTCCTCCGGCTCCAGCACCCCTCCCGGCCTGGTAGGGGGCAGCCGAGACCCACCAAGGCAACCCAGGTGAGAACCCACAACCCACTCCAGGTCTTCTAGGAGACCCGGATTGCCTCTCCCACCACAACCCTAATGTTGAGATCCTTCCTCCATATACACTTGCTGATAACTATACTTCAGAGTTGGGTTGGAGAGCACATGCTGTATACCCATCAGCCTCCAAACATCCAGACAGGGAGAGTAGCCCCTAACGGTCCGTCTTCATCTGTCTCTGGTTCACTCTGACCCTCTATCTTCTCCTCTCTGCTCTCTATGACCTATGGTTTTAACTCTGTGAGGAGCTTCAGATCTTACTATCACAAGTGTGTTTGCAGGTCAAAACAGTAGGGACATAACATCTTCCAACACAATGTCCAGAGAGGGTAGAATAGGCTGCCACGTGACTCAGTGGGTCCCGAGAACTGCTCTCTGCCTTCATGGACTGCTCTTCTTACCATGCTAGTGGCTTTCTGGTCTCAAAATGGAGTCAGAGAGCAAAGGGGAGTTACAGCATCTCTGCCATAAACCCCTCTGTGTGGAGAAAGCAAATGCTTCCACAAAGCCACCCACAGCTGGTGGTGTCATGTGACTATCCCAGCTGCAACTGAGGTCTCCAAAAGCCCACTTTAGCCATCCAGCTTCTGGCTTTGAGCCATAGTTCCCAAACCCACCCCTAATCAACCCTGAGCTCTGCTTCAGTAGGTTGGGTAGGGTACAGGAATATGCATTTTCTTTTAAAGCTCTTAGCTGTGGCTGAACATGGTAGTCTCAGGACTGAGCTCTGAGAAGCACCAGTGGGAAGGCAGGTGAGGGAGAGATGTACCTCAGCCGGAGTCAGAACCCACACACTTAGTGCTCCTGGAACAGCAGTAGACAGTCTGCCCAAGAAAGAGAAGGACCAGCTTGGTCCCATCCAGCTGCCCCACTGACACACTAGAAGTCCCTGCCTGAGTGGCTGAACCCAAGACCTCCATCAAAACTCAGGGCCTTCCTGGGATAAAAAGCTTCCTGGCACCTTTGTCTGTGAGCATGTGAACTCCATAACTCACCGTATAACCCCATGCCTTTGTTTCTTTTCTTTAATTTTTGTAAATGTATTCATTTATTTATTTTAAGACAGGGTCTCACTATGGAGCTCTAACTGGCCCAGGACTCCCCAAGTAGTTTTTGAATTCACAGTGATCCACCTGCCTCTGCCTTAAGAATGCTAGGATTAAAGGTGTGTGCCACCATGTCTGGCTTCTTTCTTTTCCTTTTCCTTTTCCTTTTCCTTTTCCTTTTCCTTTTCCTTTTCCTTTTTCTTTTGTTTCTCCTTTTTAAATGTGTCTGTGCACCACACATGTGCCTGGCATCTAAGGATACCAGAAGAGGGCATCAAATCCCTCGGAACTAGAGTTACAGATGACTGTGAGCCACACTGTGGGTTCTCAGAATTGAGCCTGGGTCCTCTGGAAGAGCAGTCAGCGATTTTAACCGCTGAGCTGTCTCTCCGGCTCTGAGCTGTTGATGGGTGCAGTCTCGTGATCACGCTCTGAGAAGCTCACGTGGGAGAGAACTCTGTTTCTGCATAGAAATAGCTAGATTCCAAGCAGTGACTCTCACTAGCTGCACACAGTGGTCTGCTGCAGCCGTAAACTGCAGAATGCCGCTTCCTCCTTGTTAGAGGGATTTCATGATTTCCCCCAAGGGTCTCTAACAGATTCGAAAACCATCATGACTGGGCTAGGGATATAGCATAGTAGCACAATGTTTGCCTAGTATTTGTGAAGCCCTAAGTTCGAATCCCAGCACCACAAGAAGAAATAGGAAAGCTGGGAAAGAAAGAAAAACCGGCTGCAGGATGAGAGTGCCTAAGTTCTCAGCTCTGAGTAGCTCTTGACTCTGGGAGCCCAGGAGGGTTGCCATGGAGACAAAGAAACAGACAGAGGGTGCTATCTTAGGCTACCTTCCTAGACAGGTAGTTCTCAACTTCTGGCCTCACTGACTGCTTCATTCATTCATTCAACATTTGTTTCTTAGAGACCTGTGCTGCCCCAGGTAACACTGGCCCATCCCCACAGATGACAGCCGATCCAGTCACCACTCAGAACAAAGTAGAGCTGTGCCCACTGAGCAGTGCCAGGATGTGGAGGCAAGAGAGCATAGCAGGGCATTTTCCAGCCTGCTGTGGTCCCTGTTCTTGGGACATTGGTGGGATCTGGACCTGGTAGCACAGGCCTGTCAACTCAGCTTATTGAGAGACTAAGGCAGGATGATCACAAGTTCAAAACCAGCCTGGTCAACTTAGTGAGACCCTGTTTCAGAACATAGTAACAAGCTAACCATGGACTGGAGGTATAGCTGGAGGCCTCATTGTTGAGCTGTCCTGGGTTCAACCCCTAGCACTGAAAAGAACATTTTTGTAGGGTTTTGAAATCCATGATATAAAGGCAGTAGTGATGCCAGGCATGCATGGTGGGTGAGGCAGGGGATGGGAACAGATTACCCCATATCTGAGCGGAAGTATTTGCCAAACCCAGAAGTGGAGGAGGTGAGGGGAGCCCCACTATACAAGTGGCCCTGGTGGTTGCTAGCTTTAATTTGCATATAAACAATTGATGCTAATTGCAAGTCATTCTTGTCTACTCATTAAAGCTGCTTCCTGAAGTTTTCTCCTAGGCAACAGGTTTTAGTGTGGAACAGCATTTCCCAAAATGGGGTGCCGGAGGTGATCTGGGTGCTAAGAGGAGGGAGATGTTGTCTCTTAAATGGATATATGTTTCCTTAGGAGGCAGCAATGCTTCCAGCCCACCCCTGATCTTACAGATGCTACCCTGGACCCTGTGGACAATGAGATGAACCAACAGGCTTCTTGCTTTTTTCTCATTTGTGTGTGTGGAGGGGCGAAGGGGGCGGAGAGAGGGGAGGGGGGAAAGGGGAGGGGGGAAGAGGAGGAAGAGGATTATTTGTTTTTGAGACTGAACCTTACTCTGTAGCCCTGGCTAGCCTATAACTCAACTATAGATCAGGCTGGACTCAAACTTGTGGTAATCCTCCTGCTTCTGAGATGCTAGAAGTACCCCCCTAGTTGCTACCACACAGTGTTAGAAACAAGATGATTTTAAGAAACATATTCAGCCAGTTGTAGTAATACACACTCATCATTCCAGCACAGGGAAGGCTGAGACAGGAGGATTTATTATGGCAAGGGCATCACACACACATACACACACACACACACACATACAAACACACCACACACAGATAGATACACACCCACACAACACACAATATACACACACCACAAAAGTGAAGGTGGTGTTGCAGCCTGTGCAGCAGGTTCTTGGTGGTGTCCCGCTCACTCTTCCCTCCCAACCTTCCTCACATTTCCATGGATACGTACATATTCCCCCAGACCTTATTTCAGGAAACCCAAGCACCTCTGACATCTGCTGACTACACTGCCCCTGGTAGCAGACAACTCTGAAGCCTTCCACATCTACTACTGTGGGTCTGGTCCTTGAGAATAACAGACAAAGTGGGACTTGAACCCAGCACCCAGACACCAGTGAGGCTTTTACCTGGACAGGCCTGTCACAAGAGTCCCATGCCTTGACTCCACCTGCCCAGCACTTGCCATTTATTCATGAGCAAGTATGTGTGTGCCAGGCCCAGTGTTGGCTGGCCCCAGGGAGACAACGGGTAAATGGTAGCAAAGTCACGGATGAGCTGCAGTAGCAGGCATTCTCAGAGGAGCCTGCCTGATGTCTTCAGACTGCAGTGTCATCATGTGGGTGCTTGTGTTGTAGTTTGTGTGAGTGTGATCCTAAGGGCCAAAGACGGCCAGGAAAGGTCTCAGCAGGAGGAGACGGGCAGATGTGTGCTGCTTCTGTTTGTGTGTTGGTGTACACGGTGTACCACACATGAAGATTGCCGAGGGTGGCTTGATGAAGTTGGTTCTTTCTTTACACCTTTACATGGATTATAGGAATCAACCCCAGGTCGGCAGGCTTGCATGGCAAGTGCCTTTATCTGTTGAACCAGCTCCCTGGCCCCAGATCTGGGATTTGAAAAACAGTGTTTGGGGTAAGACGGGAGGTGGAGTCCCAGGGAGGATGAAGGTGCAGAGATGGTGCACAGGGGCTGAGCTCTTGCTAGTTGCTATAAGTGAGGAGCACCGGCCACTCTGGCTGGAGGGGGATCTCAGACCGGCCCAGACCAACTCTCCTCGGCAGTCTGTTCTAGATATCTCCGGGCTCCAGAGAACAGGCCAGTCCTCCTTGTGGGGCTGACATTCTGCTGCAGAGAGGAAACAGATGGACAGACAGACAACAACCAAGTGAGACACAGATGGCAGTCAAGGCTCAGGAGGGAAATAGAGAGGCAGGCAGTGTCTTGATTTGTCAGAGAAAGCAAGAGTCCTGGCAGCCAGACAGCAAAGGCCAGTACTTCACTGGCCTGTCTTGCAGTACTCTGGGAATGTCAGGTGGCCGTGTGAGACTGAGGTAGATCCCCAAGGGAAGCGTCACAGGAGATTAGAGAGCACAGTGGGCAGAAGCCCTGCTAGCAGGCTCATTGCTGTGATTAGCTGCTAGGATTTGATCCTGGAGGGTGTGAGAGTCATAGAAGGTGACTGAGCCCCTAATCTGACATATATATCTTTAAAAATATCACTCTGGGGGCAGGCCTGTAATCGCAGTACTCAGAGGCAAGAAGATTGTGAGCTGGAGGCCGGCCTGGGCTAGACAATGAGATCGCTCTTTAATTTTAGAGGGAAGGTGGGACACTCTAGTCTTCTGTGAAAGAAACAGCCTGTTTAAGAGAAGACAGGAGAGAGAACAGAATTTGAAAGCTGCCAGGAAGAGATGAGCCTGGCCACACCCAGAAAGGCCCCACCTACTTCCCTGGCCCCAGCTCTTTTATTCAAAGCCCATGCGTGTAGCCTGTATCTGCTTGTGCAGGTCCATGACTTCAGCAACTTCACAGATATTACCCCACCCCAGACGTTCGTCATGGAAGCCCAACAGCCCCCTGCCAGGTGCTGGCGCCTGTCATGTGCACCTGAATGGCCCAGCAAGCCCAGGCACATAACTACCTGGCCCCTAAGCAGTACACATGCCAAAGTCTTTTGGTTTCCAGAGCAGTTTGTCAGTCAGCTGGGGGATCTGAGACTCTGTTCCACGTGGAGCTGACGCAGCTGGGCGTTCCCAGCAGGCAGGAAGCACGTGGCTTTGCTTCCCGGGCTGTGCTAGCAGTCTCCGGATCTGTCTGGGGATCCATCTGGGGCACAGCCCTAAAAGGTAATCGGGGGTCTGCTGGGGCCCACCCTGCCTGTGTCAGGAGACTGGAACCACATGATAGATCTGTCAGCAAGAAGGGAAAAAAAAAAAAAAACAGGCTATTTTTCTAGAACTCTAGGGGTTGAGGGAGTGCCCAAGATCTGTGGGCAGAGGGGCAGTTCAAAGGCCCTGGGGTAGACACATTTCTGGGTATTTGAGGAATCGCATTGCGTGATTCCTCAAAAGACAGACAAGTGGAGAAGCTGAGGACACAGGAGGGGCAGATGGAGTGGGACCTGTGGGGGTCTCTGTCTGCATGAGCCAACACCATAAGGAGCTCTGCAGTGTTACACATTCCCACAGGGTCCCTGCAGCTGTGGGGAGAACACAGAAGGCAGGTAACCCTAGAAGAGACAGTGGTGGTGATGCTGGCAGGTGGCACTTGGTGGAGGTGGCAAGCAGTGATGGACATAAGATCCAGGTGAAGTCCATCATTTCAGACCCTCAGGTCACTGTGGACACAGAGGAGGGTCGGGGCAAAATGAGGGCAAGCCAGGTGGCGTGCAGCCTGTCTCCCTGGGCTATGTGGGCATGATGTCACTGCCTGCCTGCCTGCCACTGAACTCTTTCAGGCCCTTGGTCTCTGAGGCCCAGCCTCCCTTCCATCAGATGGGACAATAATGGGTGGCCAGGCTGGGCACGGTGCTGGCCATACTTGTATCCTAGCACTAGGAAGGTAGAAGCAAGCAGGTTAGGAGGTCAGGGTCATCGTCAGCTACACAGCAAGCTGGAGGCCAGCCTAGGATACATGAGTTCCTATCTCTAAAATTCTGGTGATAACAATGATAGCTGTGGACATACCAAGGCCATGGATTTAGCATTTAGCATTTAGCATGGGGGTCCGCACACACTGAGTTCAGAAACACCACTGCTGCTGTGCTTCGTATCTGTCTATTACGTCTTTATCCTGCGGATGACCTTGGAATACAGAAGGAAGCTTGAGGCTGGTATCTCTCCTTGAACCTATGTATCACTATAAGGAAGCCATCTAGGCTCTCCCAGTCCAGTGCCCCCACCCGAAATATAGCAGTGGTAACTCCTGCAGCAGGAAGTGTCAGGTGCTGTCTGAGGTGCTGTGTGGGAAATGTTTAAACCAGGCCTGTGTCAAGGATCTTTGCAGTCATCCTTGTCATGTCACCCAGGCCAATACTATTCTTCCTTCAAAGACAGGGCCGCAGCTTTCTGCTGTGTACCATCCTCCATCCAGGACCTACCAGCCCCTTCAGAGCCTGGATGGAGCAGGAACATTGCACAGCCTCACAAAGCCAAAGGGCCATGTCCACCCAGCCTGTGGCTAAAACAGGGCACGAGTGGAGAATGCACATCCCCAGGCCCCTGTCCCGTCTTAGCTGGAGCATGGCCATAGCCCCTGGACAGACCACGCCCATGCACTTGCAGCTCGGGATAGCCATCAGTGGGTCATTTCTCAGGAGAACACAGGCTCACTAATGGGAAGCCAGTGCACACAAGGCACAGGCAGCCTTGCTCATCTGGAAGCAAAGTTGAAGTCTCCATCCATAGGCCACACATCTACACATGCCACGCTGAAGGAAAGGTCTGAGATCACCCCTGCAGCTGAGGTATAGGCAGCCTCATCCTTTTTATCTGGAACCCTCTGTGTGGGGCTTAGTTTCACTTTCCTGCATCCTTACACTCCCATCACCGCCACCTGCAGAACTAGTAACTCTGCAGCACTGCTCGGGAGCGTCTTCTGACGTGACAGGTCCAGTTACCTGAACGCATGTCACATGTAATCTAGATGGGCATCTGAAACTGAGTGTGACAAAACATTTGTTCTTTATGTGGTTTACACTGGTATTTGGGGTTTTTTTGGGGGAGTGTTTTGTTTTGTTTTTGTTTTTGTTTTTTGGATACAGGGTCTAATGTAGTTCAGGCTGGCTAAAACCTCGGGGATTTAGCCAGAGATGATCTGAAACCCCTGTCCTTTTGTCCCTGCCATCAGTACTGGGATGACAGGCTTGAGACTTTATACCTAACCAGAGTGAGCCATTAGAATCCTAAACTTTAAACAAAAGATGCTAAGGATTTGTTTTTATCTTTAAGTATGTACGTCTGCATGTCAATATTACATGTGACTACAGGTTCTCGTGGAGACCAGAGCCGTGGAATCTCTTGGGAGCTGCAGTTACAGGCAGTTGTGAGGGAATCAAATTCAGGTCTACCGGTGGAGCAGAAAGCACACTTTACTTCTCTCAGCTCCTATCTTTAAAAAAAAAAAAAAAAAAAAGTTAATTTGCAATTAGAAATAGTGGCGCATACCTCTAACCCCTGTTGTTATCCCTCGGGAAGTTGAGGCAAGAAGACTGCTGTGCACTTCAGGCCAGCCTGGGAGGTGGCGTGAGACCTCCTCCAAAACAGATCGCAAGGAGAAAGATTTGATCCGCTGGCACAGTTGACTTTCCAAAGTTTGGTTGCAGTTGATAGCAGGAAGCTCCTTGTAGCAGTTAAGCAGATAAGGAGGTGAGGGCTCAGTGGGTCCTCCTGCACAAATCTGACAACCTGAGCACAAAGTGGAAGGAGAGCCAAGTCCACAGAGCTGTCTACCTCCACACAGACCCCTCCCCAGTACACACAGTGACAGTAAATAGATTGTTATTGCTACAATGTGCCTTGACCTCTTGAGTGGGTGACCTTCTTTGTCTTTGCTTCTGCAGTGACATGGGCTCCAGGGCCGGCTACCCGACTCAGGTTTACAAAACAACCAATGCAGAGACTCCCCGGCCCTCCCAGCTCTCTCAGTGCAGCCCTTTCCAGCTCTCCACCTCAGTCCCCAAGTCTTTCTTCTCCAAGCAGCCTGCACACAACAAGCATTCGACAGGATGGAAAAGAGCAGACGAGCCCCCACCACGGCCACTCCCCTTCACTGACAGCAAGAAGTAAGTGCCACCATGAGACCACTCGGCGTCTCTGGATCAGGAAAAGGGTGACTCTCTGTGCTGTTCTATACCCTGGATTTCTGTCTGTGAATAAGACAGGTGACAGAGACCCCTGTTCTTAGGGAACTGACAATTCAGTTGGGGTGACAGACAGGAAATATAGTAAATAAGAAACTGTATTTGAGTATGGAGGCATGCGGCTGTAATGGTAGCACTCCTATCCCTGGGTGGGGCATGCTGGTAGTTTAGATGGGCCCCCCAACTTCCAGCTTCCTACATGGGTTCCAGAGGTTGAACTTGGCTCATGTGGCCTGCATGCCCTCCACTTTATACCCAGTGAGTCACCTCCCTGGCTGCTGGCTGGCCTGCTCGCCTTTGATCTTAGGCATTTGTTTATATGTAAGCTTATGGGCACGTGGGTGTGAATGCCAGAAAAAGGCATCAGGCATCCTTCTCTGCCTATTGCTCTGAGGAAAGGTCTCTTCCTGGACCTTGGCCTCCCATATTCTCTGTTAGACTAGAATCGAGCAAGATACGGTGATCTTCCTCAGAGTTGGGGTTGAAGAAATGGACAAAATGCCTGGCTTGTTACATAGGTGCCAGGAGCTGATGATCTCTGGTTCTCATGATTGTACAGCAAACACTTTAAACTGCTGAGCCATCTCTCCGGCTCCATATAGAGTAAGAGAGAGAAGAAGTGGACTGTGCTGTTAAAAAAGGGCTTTGGTACTAGAGCATAATTTAGCAAATTACTTGCCTAGAATCCCCCAGTGAGGGGTTGGGGGTGTGGCTCAGTGGTAGAGCCCCTGCCTAGAATCCCTCAGTGAGGGGTTGGGGGCGTGGCTCAGTGATAGAGCCCCTGCCTAGAATCCCCCAGTGAGGGTCTGGGGTGTGGCTCAGTGGTTGAGCCCCTGCCTAGAATCCCCCTGCCTTTTAGAGGGTAGTTCTCTTCTTCTTCTTCATATGGGGATCAAAGTTAAGTCCTCCAGTTTGGCAGTAAGCACCTTTCCCATCTCTCCAGCCTTTTCTAAATGCATTCATTTATTAAAGGCTCACAGCAACTCCATGAGGATGCAGTATTCTACCCACTTAACAGATAAGGCAACTGAGCTCAGGATTCCATGCAGTAGGAGATGGCCCTTGGATCAGAGCCACACAGCCAAATCCGAGCTCCTGTTCTGTTGGTTGAGGAGTTTCCGGCTCCCTCCATCTGTTCCTTTCAACACCTTCTTTCCTGACCTGGATGGGGCTGTTTAAATCCGTGGGTGACATAGAGCTTGGGGGAAGAGAAGCACCAGGAGACAGAACATGGTCCTTGGAGGTGTTAGCAGGCTCTGAGAATCCAGTTCACATGTCTCACTGACAGCCAGAGGGGACTCTGAAAGCTAGAAGCTTGTCATTCGCTCTCCTTCGTATAGTCTCCAGCCACCCCACCCCAGAGTTAATGTTGGAGGCTCGGACACACTGGGCATGTTCTGTATTCTGTGTACCACCCACTTAACAGATAAGGAGTCTTGCACAGACTCCTGCCGGGTCCTGTCGCTTACCTCCATCCTTCACTCTGCTCCAGCTACGCTGGGCGTCAAATTTGACGCATGCCAGCACCACCCCAGGGCCTTTACACTGCCTCTTAAGTGTCTTGGGATAGTCTCCTTCTAGGTAGTCTCAGGCTAATGCCACTTGCTCAGACCAGCCTTTACAGCCTGGATAGGCAAGTCTCCACTGTCAATTTGTGTCCCTCCACTGTGATCTACTTCACATTTCTCTCACTGGAAGACAGATGTCTTGGTCACAGGGTACTTGTAACCTGCCTCACACACACTGGGGTAGCTTGGTCAGTAAATGGACTAGCCATGAATCTCACTTGATTCTATAACCCCACTAAGCAAGAGGCCCCCAGCTTTTCAACACAGCCAGAAGATCAAACCCTTCAGACCCTCATCTGCTCCTCTGTGTCCTGTGGCTCCTCTCTGCCCTCTTGACTTCTTATCCCATCCTCATGGGCATCAAGCCCTGTGCTGGAGCTCCCGTCCACCTCACCTGCTGTGTGTGGCTCTGCATGTCCATTGTCCTGAGGGACACCGAGGGACACTGTAGAAACGGATGTCTCACAGTTGTGGAGGGCTCGGCAGTGTCTCCCACTGGTGGCGGTGAGGGAGAGACAGCCTGTCCCAGGCCCTCTCTAGCATCCTCTGCTCTGCAGGAGAAGCTGCTTCACTTCCCAGCACCCATTTTATCTTCATAGGGCCTTTCCTCTGGGTGGGGCTGTGGTCACCTTTCCCCAATCTTACCAGATTATCATTCACCCTGGTGGCTCCATTTCAGCTTGATGTCCTCCCCAGAGACCCTGTTTCTAGGTGCGATCACATTCACACTGGCTTTTTTTCTTATTGAACCCAGTATTGTGCACATGCTAGGCAAGTGCTCTACCCGTAACCTGGATCTTACACTCACACACTCACATACACACTCACACGCACACTCATATGCACACACACTCACACACCCCTGATCCCGACAGTGGAACCCAGGGCCTTTTAAACACTAAGCAAGTTTTCTGTTCTCTAAGCTGCATCCCCAGCCCTGGTCTTTTGAGACAGAAACTTGCCTTGCCTCTGTCTCTAGAGTTATAGGGCTGTAGGTGTGTGCCACCCTGTCTGGCTACAAATATATTTGTTAAAATCACAAATAGAAAAGGCTGGCTAAATGCTTTATATTTTAAGATTTATCTATTTTATATATATGAGTGTTTGCTGTATTAGCATATGTGTACTTTGTGCATGCCTGGTGTACATAAAGGCCAGAAGAGGGCGCTGGATCACCTAAACTAGAGTTATAGGCAGTTCTGAGCCACATGTGGGTGCTGGAAACTGAACTTGGGTCCTCTGCAAGAGCAGAAGTTTTTCTCAGCCACTGAGCCACCTCTCCAGGCCTGACTTATAAGGTTACTAGGCAGGACAGGACCGTGTTTTATTTTCCAGAGCTCAAGCCCAAGGCCTATTTGTCCTAAGCAAGGTTTTCTCTACTATGTGGCATCCCAGCATGGAGCCTTTTACCCAAACTCTCCCTGAGTGTCTCAAGGTCATGACCTCGTCACTCTTGAGTCATCATCATCTAACCCAGTTTTTCAGAAAACACTATTGTTGACTCCTGGCTAAATTCCTTGAGTTCAGACACACTGTCACTGAAATATGACACTGTTGCTGGGGTCAGGCTTGGTGGTAGAAACCTTCCCTTACCAGGCACTCACCAGGTATGGTGGGGCCTGCGTCTCAGAGGCAGGAGAATAGGAGTCTCTCAGCTGGGCTACTTGGTCACAGTATCTGTTACTCCTGCCAGTCTTGGAGTTTCCCTCCACATGGTCACCAGAGAACTTAAGGAGCCTGTTCAATGTCTCCACCTCCAAGTCTCTAACAGTCCCTTGTGTAAAGGTTGATGGCCCACAAGCACCCATACTGTGTAGCCAGCGCAAGGAGCATGGCCTGTCAGCCAGGCTTTGCTACCTAACCCCAGACCCTCCTGCAACCCCACAAGAGGGATCTTGTTCTTACCCCGTTTCCCAAAGGCACCAAGGTCCCCACGTAGACAAGGCCTAGCAAACTCAAGGCTCAAACCAAGAGCATCTCATCTCTCAGATTCAAGCGTGGGGACCATATACAAGATGGCATGCTCCTGTTTTGAGAGAAAAGTCTTGGGAGAAACCATCACCCTGTGTTGAGGCACACACTGCTTGATGCGCTAGAGAGAAACAGACCCTGTGCTTACGGCCTGAGCGTCTACCACAGTAGGGCACCGTGCTGGCTTTGACCAGCAGCTCTGCCTTCACTCCACCACCAGAGGGATGGCAAGGGGTGGGGACCCACTACTGGCTGCACCTCAAGGTCCATTCTAAAGTGAAGTGGTGGCGGCTCCTACTGCAGGGATACTGTGAGGGCTGTCAGTCATCCCAAGTCTACAAGCACTAGGTGGCCTTTACCAGCCACTCTGTGCCAAAGGCCCGGAGCCAGAGCATGGCAGCCTTCTCTGCTTAGAAGCTTCTGCATCCTTGGTTTCTCCACCTCAAAGGCTAATCTAGCTGAAAGGCTGACACTGCCTCACAGCTAGGTGGCTGTGTAGTGAGGGAACACAATTCAAGTTGCTGTCACCATACTTGAGCCTGTCCTTCAGTGTGCAGCCACACTGACACCACTCCCCTCAGCACCACCACATGACACATTCAGCACAGAGACATGATTTTTTAAGGGCCTCCTTGTCCGAGTAACTGAGAATTAGGCACAGGAGGCCTCTAGAACAGCTTCTATACATAGGACCTGCAACATAGTTGAGGCGTAGTCAGGAAGACAAGGCTCCAGTCACTGCTGAGGAGCCAGGCATGAACATCTGCATCTATGAATCTGGACAACCCACTCGCTCGTGGCAGCGAGGAGCATCCCGGGACCTGGGAGAGTGAGTGGCCACAGGAGGTGATAGTCTGCCACGGCTGCTACCTCCAGCCACAGTTGCAGATGCAGTCCGTGGGTCACATGACTTAAGTTTGCGTTCATACCACTTTGTTTTAACCTAGAATGTCAGTGTTCTTGCCAGGGACGTGGAGATGGTGCTAGAACCCATTCTTCATGGCTACCTGAGGAATGTGCACAGTTGCAAACACAGTGTCCAGTCATGGCCCAGGACCAGCATGCTGAACTCTGCTTGTCTGATGAGGAAGTCACTATGTGGCTCAGAGCAGCTGGAGAGCACGCCTCCCTCAGTTTCCCCAGCTGACAGAAGTACTTCTGACACAGAAGTCGTATTGAGGGTTCAGTGGGCTGAGGGTGCTGGCTTCCGGTGGTTGACTGACACTTCCAGGCTCCCTTCTTCCCCTGGCTCAGGGACCCCCAACTCCAGCTCAGTGCCACCCAGAAAAAACCAGAGGAGCCTCTCCTGGGCACCAGTTACCCTCAAACGACAGGGCTGGCCCTACCTTTTCCTATTTCCTCTGCCAGCCATGTTGGCAGATCCCTGAACCTTGCCAGGTTGACAGCCATACTAATTAGCTTAATTAACCTGGTCCCAAGGGAGCCACCCCATCCGGAGGACAGATGCCTGGGATGGCGCATAGCCACGCCTGACGCAGAGCTTGCCTGCGCTCCTGGCCTATCTGCCATAGGAAGAAGCTGCCACTGGTAGAGTCCTGTCCACACTGCTTCCTTTTTCTTCTGCTTTTTTAGCTTTTAAAATTGTTATCATTTTATGTATATGACAGTTTTGCCAGCATATATGTTTACACCACATGTGTGCAGTACTTATAGGCCAGAAAGGGCATCAGAGCCCCTGGAACTGTAGTTGCAGGCTATAGAGAAACTATAGTTTGTGAACCTCCACATGGGTGCTGGGAATCTAGCTAGAGTCCTGTGGAAGAGCAGCCATTGCTCTGAACCACTGAGCCGTCTCTCCAGCCCCAGAGCTTCCTTTATGGTGGTTCTTTTTCTGATGGTGCTAAACCACAACATGGAAAACCTGAGTTTAGACAGCGTGGGCAAATCAGAGTTATATCTAGAGGTGCTAAGCAGGTAAAATACAGACGGTAGGAAATTAAATACTGCAGAATGTTCAAGGTTTTGTTGATGTCGTTGTTGTTGTTGAGTTTTTTGTTTCACTGGGGGGGGATTGTTGTTAGGCTTGGTGGTGCTTCTTGTTGGATTAAGTGTGCGGTCGTGTGCATGCCACAGCAGGCCTGTTAGAGAGCAACTTTCAGAAGTAAGTTCTTGCTCTACTACGGACTCCAGGGATGGAACTCAGGCCGTCTCAGTCTTTCACAGCACGCAGTTTTACCCACTGAGGCAGGATCTCTTGCAGCCCAGACTGGCCTAGAACTTGGTACTTAGCTGAAGGTGACCTGAACTCCTGCTCCTGCTTCTCTTGCCGAAGGGCTGGGCTTACAGACACGTGCTGAGCATGGCCCTGTACACGTGGTTGTGTGTGCATTGCTTGCTGTACACCGCTTGCGTGCCTGGCACCTGCAGACTTCAGAAGCATAGGAGTTACAGATGGTTGTGAGCCACTGTGTGTGCTGGAAACCAAACCTGGTCCTCCGCCAGGGCAGCAAATCCTCTTAACTGAGACATCTCTTCAGCGACCTCCTCTTTCTTACTTCTCTTTTCCTTCCTTCCTTTCTTTCTCCCCCTCGCCCTCCTCGTCTTTTATTACTGTTGTTCAAAACTGTCACTGTACAGGGTGACTTTGAGCTTACAGTCCCCCTGCCTCAGCCTCTTGAATGCTTCAGTTATGGGAGTGTGCACCACATGTGGTTCCTTGCTCCCTTTTGTGTTGTATCAACACAGGTACTGGCTGTGCATGTGTTTCTGCACCTTTGCTTTTGCATCTTTTGGCAGTGGCTTTATAGTAGGGCGTTTACAGTGGCCTTGTACTTAAGAGCTATGGAGTGGCTTTTCCATGGAATTGTTTACAGCCACCAGCCCTAAGGTCATTAGATTTGGATAACTGTAGAGACCAGAGTGTAGGGGTAATTATTATTGGGGGGTTTCTACCCACCTTAGATTATTTGGTTTCCAAATAAAAGACACAAACCCTCTAGAATTATAATAAACCTTAAAGCGCCAGAGCTGGGCTGTTATCAACCCTCTGTGATATTTTGTCTACTTTCCTGTCAATAATCCCAAAATATCACTTGCTGTGTTCTACCTGGGCCACTCCTACTCCAACAGGCCAGCCCTCACAGCCATGTGCTCAGGACCCACCTACCCCAGGGCACCTCTTCCTTTTTCTTCCTCTCTCTTCTTCCCCTCATTGCCCCTGCCTCATACCCTATGTCTGGGCACCAAAGCCCCGCCTACCTTACTTTTGCCCACCTACAGGCTGTAGGTGTCCTTATTAACCAGTCACAGATAACTTAGGGGCAAAGTTTATATGACAAAAACTGATATATATGAGAATCTGCTAGTCTTGGAGTAACCAGGTCTTGGATGGGATACAGTATTTAGCATTTAAATACATAGAAGCATCGGAACAACCAGAGAGCTAGCTAAACAAAGAACAGAGGTGTTAAAGCCCAGCTGTCTGAGGGAATTTTATTGGCATTTTAGGATAGAGCTTAAAGGTCAGCCTAGAATTCCCAGTGAGGGGCTGGGGGTGTGGCTCAGTGGTAGAGCTCCTGCCTAGAATCCCCCAGTGAGGGGCTGGGGGTGTGGCTCAGTGGAAATGCAGTTGTTTATCATGGCACTAGCTTCCGTCCTCAGCATCACACACACACATACACACACACATACACACACACACACACACCATAAATAAAAGTTTTTGTTTTGTTTGTCTTTTAAATCCTTGCTAGGCAAGGACTTTGCCACTGAGGACTCTAACCCCACTGCATAGAATCTACAAGTTGTGTTAGCTCCACAGATAGGACCCATACACACTCTTCACATCATGTGTTCCTGCAGGCCTTTCTGAGTGAGACATTCTCTGAAGTAGAACTGTAGGGTGGAGGAAGTACCCATTTCAGTGTATTCCATGGGTCTTTTGCACTCTCTCCAGAGGAGGAGGCTGGGCGATGTTTCTCCATAGAAGCTGCACTGAGACTGACCAGCTCTTCATCAGAGCAGAGGAACTTGCGTTGGGAATTCTGAGAAAAGCCAAAATTCAAAGGTTGGGGAGGGAAGGTCTTCCAACCCCCTCAGAAGAGCATTTGTGAGTGACTTGCTTTGCCTTCCTTCTGCCTCTTCCTGCTCTCCTCCCAATTGTAAACTTTTAATTTGCCCAGAGAATTCCTTCCTTGTAAAGGACAGACAGCATGCCCTAGGCCTGCAGGCTGATTTAGGCAGGAATATGGCTGGACAAAGAAAACCCACTGCCCTCTCTGCCTGCCTTTGTTAAAATTACAAGGGCAGCCACTGAGAAACAGAAAGGAAGATGCAGACTTCAGAGACGTCCCCAGCCCAAAACGTCTCACTTCTTTTCTGGGCTCAGAGACTTTTTCATTTTTCATTTTTTCTCCAGTAACAAATGGTAAAGGCCAGACACCAGGCTGCTTTAGGGTGCTTATGATGATTGTTGTCATAACACATGCTTGTGGTGAAATAGACTCACAGTTCAGAAGAGAGTGCCCCATCTCTCCACCACGGAATGTGACTCCTGCTCCCCAGAGATCAGTCTTCATACCTCCCAGAAACCGTGTTCTGTAAGCAAAGTATATTTTCTAAATCAAATGTGGGCATGTTTCACATATCATAATAGTTTTTCATTTTCAGTCCATCTGTGATATAAACATAACAGTCAGAGTCAGGCATGGTGACTCATGCCTCTCACCCAAGCAATCAGGAGGCTGAGGCAGGAGGATAATGTGTCCCAGGCCAGCCTGAGCCACATAGCAAATCCTCTCTCAAAAGAGCCAAGCAGAAGAACAAAGAAAAAGCAGGGGGCAGGG
>JANHMN010000003.1:31598224-31608561 GCA_030674055.1 Rhabdomys pumilio | reverse complement strand
CACCACAGGTGAGGCCTACTGTGTGCCTGGGTACACTGTCTCCCTACTCTGCCCCTCTGCTCTGGAGCACCACAGGTGAGGCCTACTGTGTGCCTGGGTACACTGTCTCCCCACCCTGCCCCTCTGCTCTGGAACACCATCACAGTGGATGGAGGAAGTCAGCTCGTAGCTCAGTCAGTAGAGCACTTATCTAGCATGCACAAGGCTCGGGGGTCCTAGCACTGCTTGAGCTGGGCATGATGGTAGATGCTGTAATCCCAGCTCTCGTGGTAGAAGGAGAACCAAAGGCCAGGGCCATCCTCAGCTGCATACTGAATTTTCAGTCAGCCTGAGATACATGAGGGTAGGTCTTTAAGTAATTATAAATAATTACAAATAAAAGTGGGAGGCAGATGCTGACCATCAAGGAGATAATAATGGCAGGATAGATGATAGGACAGCCGTGCGTGTCGGAGTCTGCAGCCAACTAAGAGTTTCAGTCAAGCCTCACAGTAACTCACATGCCTAGAACTCCAACTCAGAGCAGGGCAGAGACAGGAGAGTCACAGGCTTCCTGGCTTCCAGCCTATCCAAGAAAGCCATAGGCACAGGTGAAGAAAAAGACAAAGAAATAGATGAACCGTGACCAAGGAGCCCTCTTCAGACGAATGCACCTCTGCACACACCTGCACACACACACACTGCACACACCTGCATGCACACACACACATAAATAAGAAAATCAGTTAAGACGGGTAAATGAGTAAGAGGTGTGTCCAGCAGCTATCATGCAAGACAAGCTAATAACTTAGTGAGAAATAGTCCACACTGGCCTTAATCCTCCTGCCTCAGCCTGCCCATTCATTGCTGGGAGGTAGAGGCAGGCAGATCTCTGTAAGTTTGAGGCCAACCTGGACAGCCCCGGGGCTACACAGAAGCCCTGCCTCAAAAAGACCAAAAAATAAATACAAAGAAGATAGTCCCTTGTGGAAGGACGTGTACTAAGCAGCATTGCAGCTGTCCGTACAGCCATGTCAGGGTAGAGGAGGGTGAGGAGAAACCAGACTGTGGGAGCTTTACTTGTTTATATATTTGAGGTGATGCGGGCAGGACCCAAGTTCACATCCCTGCCCCAATATTTAATGCTGTGCGGCCTTGGCATTCCCTGTGCTAGGATGTCACGTGACCTCGGAAGAGCAGAGCCTGCTCAGGCAGCCTTGCTGTGGTGAGGCTTGGTTGTTTCTTCCAGGAATGTGAAGATGACAACTATTGGAAGGTTTGGGTGGGATGTGGTGGTAACAATGAGAATGGATATCAAATGATGACTTCAGCCTGGCAGTGGTGGGGTACATGCCTGTGACCCCCAGAGCACTGGGGAGACTGAGGTCAGCCTGAGCTACATACTAAGACCATATCTTTAAAATTAATTAATTAATTAATTAACCCGCAGGCAGGCTTTCCAAACCACCTGCCAGAGCTGAGTCCAGAGCATAAAGTAACTGGCCCTGGGTGGTTCATCTGGAGAAACAGGGATGGGATTTGAACCCTTGGAGTCAGGCCTCTCAGGACCCAGTGGCTGTGGTCCGCTCCTGTTCTGTGCACTACCAGGAGCACTTCAGCCACTGTATCTAACTAACCCAGCCCTTTGCCCTCCCAGGAGAAGCAGGATAAGGTGGTGCTGCAGTCAGAGGTGGCCAGCCTGCGGCAGAACAATCAGCGACTGCAGGAGGAGTCTCAGGCTGCCAGTGAACAGCTGCGCAAGTTCGCCGAGCTCTTCAGCAAGGAGAAGAAGGAACTCTGAGTTCCCCTGAGCTCGGCTCCCCGGACCACCCCGGGCTGGCAGGCAGTGGGCTTCTGGTTGCAGGGGTGACAGGTCGTCCAGCCACAGCCCCACACCCACTGCCCTGCAACCTTCCTTAGGGACTCGGGAACTCCAGGCGCTATGTCTCAGGCCCCTCTCAGCTGCTCCCTGCCACCCTGCAGGCCACAGTTGCCCATTCCTAGGACCCAGCTGTCTGGAGCTGTGTCAGTGGGAGGGGCCCAGGAGCCCCTGCATGAGAACTATGGACCGAAGTGAGCCCTTTCTTCCCCTACTCCTGACACTCCAGGGCTCCTCTATCCCCAGTGTACTGGCTCCAGGTAGCATGGACATCACCCTCTGAGTCCCCCTTCCATACAGCAGCCAGGAGCACTTTCATAGAGTTTAAATTATTTTCCTGGGGTCCCAGATGGACAGGAACCACTAGCACCCAGATCCACTCCTTTGAGAAACCCTATTTGTACAGCCAGGACTGTTTATATGATCTTTTTTATCAGCTTCTCTCCAAGCAGACACAGGCCCCTCTACCTTGGAGCCACTGCTCTGGCCAGCCACGGGCTCCTCCCTAGGACAGCTAGGCCATTGCCTCCTACTTGAGGAGCCTGGGGACGGGGCTGAGGCATAGCCTTCACCCCTTGTATGGTCCCTCTTTTCTTGTACAAGTCTCCCTGGCCACACTCCATCCCCCAGTGGCCACCAGACACGCTCACTGTGCTCCCCGGGGAGCACTCACAGTGCAGCCCCCAGCCCCCAGATTCTCCAAAGGCAATAAGGGGCAGCTCTGTGGATCCACGCTGCTCACCCAGGAAACACAATCCCTCCCCCCTTTTTCCTTCTTTAAAAACAAACAGAAAAGAATATATATATATATATTTATTTTTTCATGTAGAGTTGTGCTGGAATACGTTTGAATGGCCACAGTCTGGATTTCCCAAACCCTGTGGGCTGGAGGTCAGTGTGAGGACCCGGAGGGATATGGGGGCCGCAGGCAGCAGCATAGATTGAACCCAGAGCCATAGCTAGATGGCCCAGCCCTCAGACCAGGACCCATCACCTCTTTGGGCCCACGATCACACACAACAGGCACTCTGCTCCAGATGGGCCAGGCTGAAGGGTAGGGCTTGAGGAAAGGGTACCCACAGCTCCCTGTGACCTGCCTCTGACCCTGGGGAACCCCTGGGTTGTGAGGGAGCAGCCTGCCACGCCCTCCACTCACCATGGAATGATGGTGGCAAACCAGGCCACCCAGTGTCCTGAACCCTGGCCAACTACTGTGATGTCCCTCTCCTGATCCCTTTTCTGAAGGGTTCTCTAGTCCCTCCCTCTCCTCTCAGAACCCAGCCTGGAGCCTGCCCCTCCCCTCCCTCCCTCCCTCCCTCCCTCCTCCATTCATTTCTTTCTTTAATGTGTCTCCTCATATCTTCAGATCATTCAAATCATTTCGGGGACCTAATCATGTACATTGAGAATTGTAAATTATAATTTTTTGTTTTGTTCTATTATTTTTGTAAGAATTTCTGCACCAAAAAAATCTATTTAATTTGAGGTTCATACTCTGTCTGATGCTGGAGATACCAGCAGGCTTTTTTTTTTTCTATGTTGATTTATTCCATTTGGATTTTTTTATCATTCTTTATTGTCTTTTTCTCCCCCTCTTCCCATCCCTGTCTTGAGATTTCTGGCATGTTTCAGGAGGTTTCAAAGGAAATAAACGTTTCATAGAAATGGCTGGTGTGCTGTCAGGCAGCTGCCTGCTTCTAACCTTGTATCACACCCCTGCCGCACAGCACACACTCATCAGCCCTGTGTCTTCTCCTAGGCATCCTAGGGGAAATCTGACCCTCAGGATGGAGAATGTGCTGAAGTTAAAAAGCCAGGTCTGCGTGGTGTGCATGGTAACCCAAGCCTTTAATCTCAGCGCTCAGGAGGGAAGGTGGCTGGACTTTGGTGCCTTCTAGGCCAGCTTGTTGGAAAGAAGTTCTAGGATAGTTAGGGCTGAGGCTTCAAAGTGGGAGGGGAATGGTCTACTCTTGCCAGGTGTTGTAATCCCAGCACTCTGAGGCAGGAGAGTTCAAGGCCAGTTGTATTGGTACACATCTGGCATTTCAGCCTTGGGAGGTGAAGGGGCATCAGGAGTTCAAGGTCTTCCCTCAGCTACATATGCCAGCACAGAAGCCACCCTGTGCTGACCCCAAGATAAGTGGAAATAAAACCCTTTAAGAAAAAAACAAAAACTTCCGGGCCAGAAGTGGCTGAGTGATTAAGAGCACTGGCTGCTCTTCCAGAAGACCCCCAGGGCGATGCTCACAGCTGTCTCCACACTCAAGGAACCCAAAGCACACTTCTGGTATGTTTTTTTTTTTTTTTAAAAAAAAAAAAAGAAAAAAAAGAAAGTCAGGCAAAGTAAGGTATTGTATGCCTTTAATCCCGGCAGAGGGAGGTGGATCCCTGTGAATTTGAGGATATCCTGGTCTACATAGTTCAAGGCAGCCAGGGCTACACAGGGAAAGTCTGTCGAAACAAAAACACGGGAGATTGCAGGTAAAGCAAGTTCTGCCATGTTTGTGGGATGTGTGTGAAGACTCTGGCCAGAGGCCGCTACTGGGGCCCAAGCTACATTCCCCATCCCTGCTTCATTTGTGTGCCCTGCCCTGCCCCGCCCCACCTACTCATCTCTCCAATGGGTCCCACTGTGCCTTGGAAACCAACAGTGGGAGTGTTGTTCTGCCCACACTGCGTCAGTGCAGGGAGTGGGCTGCAGGAGGGCTGCCGGGGGTCCCTGGGGGCCAGAGGTAAAGGAAGAGTGTCACTAGGTAAAGGAAGTGTCTCAGACAAACTGAAGCCTCAGCCAAGACCAGGTTTTCTATGGCCCTCTTGGCAGAATGGGAGTGAGGGCAGCTTGAAACTTGGGGCCCTGGGTCTGTGTCCCCCCGAACTGTGGACATCCGTGGTGGGCAGGGCACAAGGCAAACTGACTTTGGACTCGGGAATTCCAAAAGACCCTAAAGACTCGCCTCCTGTGAGAAGTCAGCCTCTCTGGACAGAACTGTCTCCTCCCCATGAGCTGTCCTTGGGTTCCTCGAGTCTGAGCTGAACTCTGATCCTCCTCCGCACCCTACCCTCACCTCCCCCCAAATGTCTTCCGAAAGGTGTTTGCCTATATCCAGTGGAGAATCAGCCCTTGCAAGGGCTTCCAGCTAGCTATTCAGACATCCTCACTCACCACCCTCCTCAGGGCCCCATCCAGTCCAGCCCTCCCCCCACCAACCTGGGCCAAGTGGGGGAGGGAACCCGGGAACAAACTGTTCTCACATCCTCTCCTGGCCTGGGAGACATACCACCATCTCCCAACACCCCACAATTCACAGGCGCACACGCACACGCACGCCAAGCCCTGATGGCGCCTGCACTGCGCCTGGTAGTCCCTTCGCCTTCTTGCCCCAGTTTTTCCTGCCCCCTCCCCCACCTCTACTCAGCCTGCCACGATATCTCTTTGGCCTCATCTGCCTGGCACTCTCCAGATTTCTGTTGTCTGTCCACCCCCCCACACACCCCTTTCTAAAGAGAAGGCTCATAATATAGCCCAGGAGGACGATATAACTCACCGTCCTCCTGCCTCAGCCTCCAGTGTTGGGATTCTGAGCCACATGGTAGGTTACCATCCTGGATGCTGCTCCCTTACATTCTCCATTGGCTTCTAACCAAAAGCCCTCTCCCTCATCCCTGTCTTTTGTCTGGGGCTTTGCCTGTCCCCCTACCGCATTTTCTCCCTCTGACTTCGTACATTTTCTGCTCTCTCTCCAAACAACTGTCCACTTCTCTCTCCCCTGGTCTTACCGGAGCCTGGCTTTTTTTTTTTTAAATTTTTTTAAACTATTATTTCCTGGACTAGTCCTCCACCCTGTCCCTGTCCTCTTCCCTCGGAATTCCTGGGACTCTCTTCATGTGTGTATCTCCTCAGCTTTGCCCTTTTTTTCATTCAGTAAATCTGTGGCCTCAGAACACTCTTCCTCCCTGACCATTGCCCTGGTTCTCCACTCCCACCACCCCCATTCCACCCCGCCCATCTCCTTGAATCCTTTTGAGACGTCCTCCTGTCCTCCACTTTTAGCCACACCCAGGACAGGGAATCCCAAGTGACAGCCAGCCATGCTGAGGTGCTATCTCAGAACCCTAGCCTGGGAGGGGGCTGCCTTCTGGTCTCTCCAGCCCTCCCTTCCCCCAGTCTTCACTCCCACCTCCCTCTTTGAGCTGCCTCCCGCTGCAGCTGCAGCAGCCCGTTGCTATGGCAACCACAGCTGGCTGGGTGGGAGCCCCTCCACCCCATCCCCCTCTTCTCTCCAGCAAGACAGGGAGGAGCTGGGACAAAGCCAGAGGGAGGCATGGTGTAGGGGCAAAGAGATGGGGGCCAGCCACAGCCTCTACCCCAGTGAGGCCCCTTGGCTTCCCATGTTGGTGACACCCCAAGAGAGGTTAGAGATGGAAGCAGTTATGGGCAGAGGGGTCAGGCCCAGTTTAATACACAGAACAAGTTAATTCACAGCAGAGGCAGGCAATAAAGGAGACTTGGTGGCAAGGGGGGTACTCCTGGATTGGGGGCAGACTCCCCCAGACCCTCCACCTCCCCCACTTGCAGTCTCAATTTCCCTTTTTTAAAACCCGAACAACAAACACACACAACCACGAGAAACAACCACACCCCCTTGCCACCCCCAAAATGGCTAGCGAGGGGGGTAGGAGGCAGCCCAGCCTGGCTGGGTAGGGAAGGAAAGGGCTGGGAAGGGAGGGGGAAAAAAACTGAGTCCATTGCAATCTGTGCTTCTCACTGCAGCGGGCTGGCTGCCTGCCTGCCTCACCCCACCAGCCTCCCCCAGCTGCATGCCCCAGGCCTGGCAGGCACCGGGCGGGCGCAGGGAGGGACTATGAAGGAGGGGCAGGAAGAGTTCAAAACCATGGTTCACATCATGCAGTGTCCACGGTGGGCACCGTGCCCACCGGCCTGGGTGTGAGCAAGGGATGGTACCCACCTCAGATGGGAGTTGAGACCATTGCAACTCCAGAAACGGGGTGGGGAGGCGCCATTCAGGAAACTGGTAAAGTCGGGTCCCCAGCAGATACTCAACAGCGCCCCTCCACCCAACCAGGCTTTATAGGACTCTGTATATATTAATTTCTTTTTTTTTTTCCTTTTTTTTTTTTTCACTTTTTGTCTTTTTCTTTAGAAAAAGGCTCTTTTCGTGCCACTGGCTGGCATCCACTACCCCTCTATGCCCGCCCAGAGGCGGGGTATGGCTTTGAGGGGAGCAGAAACCTGGTGCCCATTTGTCAAGGGATGAAGAGGGGGGACAGGAGGGACCCTGCTGGACCCACCCACCCGCAGGGTAACATTCCACTTGCAGAGGGAAAACACCTTGGCCCCCCTCTAGGCTTCACCCTATCCCTTCCCCTGGGGACACCGGGTGGGAAGAGCCAGGAGCTCCAAGAGGCAGAAGATAGCACCACCCAAAGGTCCTGGAGAAGTAGAGCCAGGCCTAAGTCAGGGTGATGTAAGCAGAGGCCTTTTCTTTCAAGTGCCGAAGACAGAGGTGGCAACTCCAGCTCCCTGCGGGGGAAGCCATGAGACAAAATTAGACTCCAGCCCATGAAGAGCGCCCCCCACCTGTCCCCACCCAAAGCACATGGGCTCTGCCACCAGGAAGACAACGTTCCAACCCACCCACCCCATGTCTCGCCCACCTCTTCCCTCACCTTCCGGGGGCTCCGCCATGGGAGGGCTCAGGCAGTACATGTGGTAACCCCGATCGCAGTCATCACAGAACAGCAGCTGGTCCTGGGGGGTGAGACCCGCCCAGCTGGCACCCTGGGGGCATGGGCACCAGAAACCGGGGTGGGGGGCTGGGGCAGGGGCTAGGTCCCAGGGGCCCTTCTGAGAAAACTGGCTCTGCAGTCTGTGCTGTGGAGTCCACTGGCCGTGTTTGACAACTCATAGGGTGCAGTCTGAATTTTGTAACTATAGAGTACTGAGTGATTTTCAGAGGGCCAGATACCAACTCAGGAGCAATATATAGGTTCAAATCCTGGCCCCACAACCTTCTGAGCTTGGTGACCTCAGGCACCCTTCTCCCTCTCTGAGTTCAGCATCTTCTTTGTGTAGTGGGAACAGAAGCACCAGCCTCAAGGGAGGCTGGGAGGTGTCATGGGGAAGAATATAAAGGAGCATTAGGGACAATGACGACCGTACTGCACACTAATGCTGGTCACCAGGGGTTATGGGCGAGGAAGGCTTCATGGGCAGAAGTGGCAGAGCCAGGCCGGAAGGGAAGCTGGGGATGTGCCCAGGAGGTGGGGCGGGCACTCACGTCATTCTCCGAGGTGCCACACAGGCTGCAGGACTTGCATTCGATGCACTGCCAGCGGTAGGTCCGCACAGCCGCGGTCATGTTCACCGTGAACTGTAAACACGAGGGATGTCCTGGGGGTCGAGGGGCAGGAATGGAGTTAGAGAGTCATTGTACCCCTGATGGCCACTGACCCCTGGGGAGGTAATGGCTCTATCCCCAGCCCTGACTCAGAGGTCAAGGTGAGCTTTGTGGTAGGACCCTATCCCTGAGACAGACATCCGGAAGCTGGACAGCTGGGCAAGCAGCTGTGTGTTGGCCACCACAGTCTCCTACTCAGCCACCATGACAACCACACTCTGCTCCCCAGAACACCATGGCAACCGCATTCCATTACCTACAGTGCCGTGGCAACCACGGTCTACCACCCACAACACTGTGGCCACCACAGTCTGTTAAGCATTGCACTAGGCAGCCACATTCCAATACCCACAGCAGAGAGGCCGGCCCTCCTGCTAACCACAGCAACGTGGCGCCGACTTCTGCCAGCCAGGATGCTATAGCAACCAAGTTCCACAACAGGGTCTCCACACCTTGCTTCTCCGAAACCCAAGGCACCAGCAAACAAACTTCCTCTGACAATACTCGCTGTGTGAATCTGCTCAGTCATTCTCCCACAGTGCGAAGACACCTGTAGCCGCTGCCCACAGCACTTCCCACAGAGCCTGACAATCTCTACCCATAGCACTCAACAGCCACTGCCCACAACACCCAACAGTTACAACTACATCCCCCATAGCCAGACGCCAACAGCCCACACAGCCCAATAGCCTTGGCTCCGCCCACAGTGCCCAGCGGCCAGCAGCCACAGCCACAGTCCACCATGACATAACAACCACATTCTATTGTATTAAATTGCAAAGACAGCCCCTACTGTAACGACCACAATCCATTACCCACGCTGCTGAAGCGACCAGTCTTACTACCCAGGAGGCCTCCATGGAAAACCACATTATATTAACCACAGTTCTACAGCACACAACCCTGCTGTTCACAGCACCCAGGCGGTGCAATTCATTACTCCCATACTGCCGTTCCCCCACCCACAATGCCTCTCTAACTTCTCTCTACTCTCCACGCCAGGAAAGCACAAAGCCACCCCGGCAGCAGAGGCAGCCCCTAGGACAGGCTGGGTACGGCCCTTACTCCCTTGCCTCCCATCCCCTAAATCCGGATTCTGAGCTGCCCTCTTCCCCTACCATCTTCCAGAAACTATGTGGTGAGTGTCACCTGATCGCCCGCAGTCCGCACAGGAGATGAGGTCTTCCGGACACCCAGTCTTCTTGGAGCCCCCCAGGCAAAAGTCACAGTAGCCATTGGGGATGACAGTGCCATCTGGTGCTTTCTTGGCTGAAAGACAGCAGGCAGCGGTGGGCACAGGACAGGTGAGGCGTGCCAGTCAAAGACTGCTGAAGAAGTCGGGGAGGAGGGAGGTGTCCCTACCTGTGTGTTTCCTCTGTGCCTCGGGGACCCAGGCCAATTCTTTGTAAAACTCTGGGGGTGAGGGGACAGAAAGGGCCTCTTACCATAGGCAAGGTCCCATCTGTCCCCAGCCTCAGCCCCTGGGGCGGACCCTTGGCCCAGGCACTGGGAAGCAGCAAGAAAGCTGGGGGAAGGGCAAGTAATTCTCACCAGAACCCTAACTCTTGGGATAACTAAATGGTCTCTGTATTTGGGTAAAAGTCTGGGAGATAGGAACAAGCTTAGCAAGAGCCCGCGGCTGCCCCATCCTGGGTCTGCACCCCCACATAAGCTTGCCTAGGCCAGTGATTAGCAGGCAGTTCTGCAAAGCCTCGTCAGGAGGACATTTTTACAGGATGGAAGGAAGGTTCTGGGCCAGGCCTGAGGATTTGGAGAAGCTCTCTTTGAGGGACAGATGAGAGATAGCCTCTTTCCTCCATGGCTCAGCTGTCATGGCATGGAACCGTAGTGGGTGTCAAGGACCCTGGGGGCCACCGACATTGCCCCTGGACCCTAGCATAACAGAGATGGAGCCAAGGGGGGGGTCTAGAGAGGGAGAGGAGTCATCTGCCACCCCCACCAAACTCTGAAACAATAAATCAGATCCAGAAATATTATACCCGGGCAGGGAGTGAGAGAGAGAGAGAGAGAGAGAGAGAGAGAGAGAGAGAGAGAGAGAG
>JANHMN010000003.1:31585257-31598214 GCA_030674055.1 Rhabdomys pumilio | reverse complement strand
GAGAGAGAGAGAGAGAGAGAGAGAGAGAGAGAGAGAGAGAGAGAGAGAAGAGAGGGTTGGTTGTCATGGCAACCCCAGAGCCAGCATCCCTATGGTTGGTGGGGGAGGGAACTGTTAAACTGAAGATTTTCCAGCAATGTCTAAATGTGCCCCCACCTCCCCATCCCCAAACATTACCAGGCTCCATTGCCCCCACCCCACCCCTGGCACCTCACCCACCAGCCTTGACCCTCCAACTCACGTTTATGGTTGTTTTTCCGGTGGAAAGGCAGGGCGTGGCGCTCAGTGTGCTCCTCCCCCTCCTCCTCAGCCAGGTGGGTGTGGGTGTAGTGGTAGCTGAGTCCTGGTCGGTTCTTATACCTCTTCCCACAGACTGGAGGAAAAGTGAGTGGGTGTTTGTCAGACTCCAGGGCCACCTCCTCCACCCTGGCCTCCAGGATCACACCACCTGGTTGGCCAAGAGCCATAAGGGACAGATCACTGGGTCCCACCCCCCATCTCTCTTTCCTCTCTGCAGAACTCACTATCACAGACGTACGGCTTGTCTCGGTCCTCCAGGGATGCAGTGTCCTGGCGTTTTCGGAGACCTCCGATGCCATATGCCTGTAGGTAGGAGGGTTAAGAGTAAGAATCCCAGAAATCCAGGAAAAGGCTCATCATTCTTGGGGATTTTGAGTTTGTCGTCGTTGTTGCTGTTGTTGCTTGAGCCAGGGTCTCATTCTGTAGCTGCCTGAGCTAATTCACTATGAAGATCAGGCTGGCCTTAAACATGCAGTGACCCTCCTGCCTCTGGATTATGGCCATGTGCTAGCGTGCCTTAGTAGGCGTCTTCATTTAGACTTGAAAGTCAAACTGAAGAAAAAAAATAAAGTTTTTCTTTTCAGTACTGGGGGTGTGGCTCAGTGACAGAGCAGGTGTCCTGTGGGTGCCGTCCCAGAGTCACACAACAATAATAAAATCTCCCCACTAGAACTGGGCACATTTTCTAGCCGTGAGCCTTTGAATTTCTCTCAGTACACCTATGAAGATAATTCTTTTTGTTGTTGTTTTGAGACAGGGTCTCTCCACACCGTCCTTGTTGTCCAAGAACTCACTATATAGATCGGGTTGGCCTTAAACTCACAGAGAGCCTCTTGCCTCAGCCTCTCCAGTGCTGGAATTAAAGGTGTGTTCTAAGACCTTTTTATTGGTCTTATTGGAGGTGGTGTGTGTGTGTGTGTGTGTGTGTGTGTGTGTGTGTGTGTGTATCGTATGTGGTACATGTGTGTTTGTGTATGTATTTATATGTGTGTGTATGGTGTGTGTGTATATGTTTGTATATATGTGTTTGTGTGTGGTGTACATGTGTGTGTGTGTTTATGTGTATATGTAGAGTGTATATTTGTATATATGTGTTTGTATGTGTATATTTATATTTGCATGTGTTTGTGTATATGTTTGTGTATACATGTTTGTATGTGCATGTATATGGTGTGGGTGTGTGGGCGTGCGTGGTGTGTATGTATGTGTTTGTATGTTTGTGTGTGTGTTGTTGCTGTCTGAGTAGCTGGTTTGGTTTAGGATTGTTTTTATTTCTTTTTTTGTCTCTTTATGAAGTTCAGAATAGCCTGGAATTCACTTATCTCAAACTTGTAGCAATTCTCCTGCCTCAGCCTCCCAGATGCTGGGATTACAAGTGTGGACTGCCACACCCAGCCTTGCAAGACAGTTCTGATCCACAAGCTCCATTTTCGAAACTGTTCATAATCCACTGTGTTTCCATTTCCTCACCCATAAAAATGGGTGTAAAACCCTCTACTCCTTCACATAGCTCGGGGAGGAGGTGGGAGGGAGAAGCTTCTGGAAGATACCTTTCCTTTGGCCCTGTTCTTCCTCCTGGGAATGTCTTCCTCCAAGTCTTCTACCTCGAGATCATGCGGAAACTCCAGCAACTGCTGTTTCTGGGCCCAGTAGAAGGGAGATTGGGGGGTCAAGAAGGTGGGGGCACTGACGTGCTGCAGGCAGGGTGGGAGAGCAGGTCAGGGGGCCTTCTACAAGCAGAGGTGTTTTGGGAGAATGGGGCCATAGGGTACCCAGAGGCCCTGTGGAGCCGGGCGTCTCAGAGCAGGAAGGCACTGGTGAGAGCCTACCTGCAGCCAGGGACGGGGTGCCTACCTGACAGTCCATAATGGTCTCCTCCTCCTTCAGCTCCACTTTCTTCTCTCCAGTCTCAGCACACAGCAGAGCCTCAAGGACTGGCCCTTCTGGGAGGCCACCCTCCTTCTTCAGGGGTGCATCACAATCTGGGAACAGTCCACAGGGAAAGTGGTATCAGCTGAAGAAGCTGTGGTCAAAGTCCCAGGCTGCAGGGAGGTGGGGGTGGCAGGGACAGGATCTCCTACACTCAGCCAACACTGGGCATAAGGATTCAACTTAGGCCCTGGAAAGAATGCTCATACCCTGGGGAGACACAACCACACCCTCAGCCCTACATAAAGAAGACAGGACCAGGCCCCAAATACACCAGAAACCTCAGGAACAATACAGACCCTCATAAACACCTGCACAGAGAAAAGGCACCTAGACCCTCAGATACACCCACAGAAAGTTAGACATTTGAATAGGATACACACAGACACATATGTGGGACATACAAATAGATGGTCAGCCACACGAAGGGACACAGCCAACCTTTGAATTCAGCTGGACACACAGAAGAGATACGATTAAACCCTTGGATACAAAGATACTTATAAAGAGATAGCCAGAGCCACAGAGAAATCTGAACCTTCACTAAGTAGGAAAACGAAGGCAGGCCCTAGGATATACCTGGACACTCAAGACAACCCCAAGGAGAAGCACTCAAATGTGCCCACATGCTTACACAGAGAAACACAGTCTGACATACACAGGAAGACACAGCCAGCCAGCACTCTGGTACTCTTGATACAAGCAGACCGTCACACACACATTTGGACAGAAGAGAAGAGACCAACAGAGAAGAGACCAACTTCTGCCTTTTCTGAACATACTGGAAAACTCCAGAAGAAACACCTAACACAGAAAGACTCTCACAGACACTACCCCAAAAGAGCTAGATAGTCACAGACCTACCACACGCACACAATCAAACACATACTTTCTGATACATATTCTCTCTTGGAAACACCTAAAAAGGAACAGACATTCTAAAACACTCAGCAACAAACAAGAGTTATCTTAACTCAGTGGTTGTCAACCTTCCTAAAAGTGTGACCCTAAATTTAGTGCAGTTCCTCATATCGTGGTGCCCCCCCAGCCACAAAAATTATTTCGTTGCTACTTCATAACTGTAATTTTGCCAGTTATAAATCATAAATGTAAATGTGTTGTTTATGTATGTCTCCGACCCACAGCTGGAAAACTGTTGCTAAATCTTACAAACACACAGGGAGTTAGCCCTCAAGCACCCGCAGAGAACCACAGCCAGACACCGGTGTATCCTAGCTCACTGGGAATCACAGTCAGGCTTGATACATCTAGACACAGATAACACCGCGTCCTCCATACACCTGCTCGCCATGACCCACATAACAGGTACAGCTGGCAGCTCAGTAACTCAAAGAAAGAAACTCAAGACATCTGGGGACAGATAGCCTGCTGTGGGGACACTCAGGATAATAAAGACGAAGTTCAAACAGGCAGCAGGGGGGCTGAGGGCCTCGATTGGGGCCACAGCAGGCGCAGGAGACACTGCTCCACCCACCGATCTTGTATTCGCAGGGCCGGAGCCTGGGGTCCTCCAGGATGTTGAGTCTCCGTTTCTTTCTCCAACAGCGGGCGGGGTAAGTGTAGATCTGTCCCGGGGCCAAACCTAGAGGAGAGAGGCTGTGAGAGTGAGGTCCCTGAACGCAGGCCCCGCCCCGCCCCAGCCTCGCGGCGGGTACCAGGCCCGCGGTGGGTCTTCTCCATCCAGATGTAGCAGTTGTTCTGGGCCACGCCGGTCTGCGAGTCGAGGAAGGGCAGGCGCAGGCTGCGCTCAGCACACAGGCGCGCGTTGTAGCTGCGGCAGTGCTCGATGGCCTCCCGGTAGAAGTCCTCGCCAAGGCTGCGGGGGCGGGCGAGCAGCGGGCGGGAGGCTGTCAGCAAGGGCTGGTGCGGGGAGGCCCAGCACCCTCCCCCGGCCTCCGGTTCCCGCTGGTCCGAAAGGGCAAGCCAGCCAGGACCACCTTCACCTCCCCCATCTCCTCCCACCCCTCTGGATCCGGGGGCGGGGCAGGGTGCTGGCAGGGAAGCAGCTACCAAAAACTTGATTAGGTCTCGGGTTAAGAAGTGTTCACAGACAATATAGTAACAGACCAAAACATACCGGGACCCATCCACACATGAACGTAGCCAAACACCCAATACAAACAAATCGCACATGGCCACACGGGATTCACACACAAAGAGAAACATATCCCAATATTCACAAAGGAGTAGCAAATAAATTCTCTCTGTCGCACAGACACACATCTCTTGCAGAACACAAATATTCCAAATCAAAAAGAAGCCATAGAACTACCCATGAATGTCATGTATCCAGAGACCCAGATGTGTCCAGAGACAAATTATCCACAAAGACCCACAACACGAAAACACACCACACAACACTCATCCCAACAGTCAGTCACACAATGTCAAAAGATAGGGACCCTAGAAATATTTACATATGCACTTATCCAGCTAAAGACACTCCAGCCAAACACACAATACAAAGACATCACAGAGATTTACAAGGGTACACATATACACATTCACACCCCAGGACAGAAACCCAAATTTAAAATACATTCCCAAACACAGGTACACACCTTGGAAACAGAGGGACAGTCAGGTCTGCCCATGTTCACACAAAAATTTAGACCTATCCACACACATCCCCATCCAAAGACACAGAACATAAATGGTGCAGTTTCGCCAGACATGTGCACACACTTAGAGACCCAAATACTCAGATAGGTAGTGCAGAATAAAAGAAACCCTATACATACCCACACATTCAGCTACAAAACAAAAAGCAATGTATAAGTCGCTCAACACACTCCACACCCCAAGACAAAGGTAGCGTGGATTCAACTCGAGTGTACCCAGGCCCCAGCTTCCCTAAACCATTTACCCTCTCTCAAACACTGGCATCCCTGGGAGGGGATATGACCCCTTTCCCCTAAAAATCCTTGGAGACCCCTCCCCCACGTCCTCCACCCGCCCAGGAGCAACGCGTCGGACATCATTCTTGCCAGATATCCACAGTCACATATACTCGCACCCCCGCACGCGGTGACAGCCCCCTGACACCCCACCAGCCCCACCCCCAGCGGCCACACACATACACACACGCGCGCGCGGCCGCACAGACCCGCCCGCGCCGACTCCCCCGCCTCGCGCCCGCCCGCACCACCTCAGGGGGCTGGGGATGACCGTGGCCATCTTGCTCCCCGGGTCCTGCCCCCAGCAGGTCCCTGCCGGGTCGGTCCTCCCAGCGGTCGGGCGGGCGCTGAGGCCGCCCATCCATTCATTCCCGGGGGGCGGGAGCACGAGGATCTCAGCCAATCCGAATGGCAGGGCGGGCCGCCCAGGCCATGCCGGGAGTGGTAGTCCCTAGCGGGTCCTCCGACCCGGGGGTGGGGAGGGGATGGAGGATCACGCAGTCGTTCACACACGCTCACTCACACGCACTCTCAGCCCCACGTGCACAGACGCATGCACGCACACACGCGCACATGGCAGCTTACACACAGTCACACTACACTCGCAGACTTCCATTCACCCCACCTTCACGCACACCGGGCCACAGGCGCCGGGATCTCACAGGTGCCCACTCAGCGGTATCACCAGCACGCCAGACGCCACTTGGCACTCCAAACTTTAGAGAACCCATCGTGACTGAGAGATGACTCTCGCGGCCACCTCAGTCCACTCCTACGAAGGACTACAGAACTGCCGTCATTCTTCCTGGGCTCAAATCCTCGTTGATGGGGACTTCGGGAGCATTACTTAAGCTTTCTGGGCCTGTCTCAAGGGACTGGAGATTACAATAGTAACAGTGTAAGTGGCCGTTTTAAGGACAGCATCTTGCTGTTCAGCCCCAGCTGGCCAATTCTCCTGCCTCTGCTGGAATTAGTGTGTGATGCCACACCAGCAAGAATTAGTACCTGGCAGGTCCTAAAAAATTCATTTATTCCACAGAAAATATATCTACAAAGAGGGTCTGATATGTACCAAGGCATAATGTGGTAACTTTGTTATTAGGAGAATAAGTATCCTGCATTAGTAGGTGTTCAACAAATACTTGCTGAGTGAGTACTTAACACCCACTGCGTGTTTAACACAGCTCTCTCCAGGCTAAACCTTTACTAACCGCATTTTCCAGAGGAGGACTTTGAGATACTGGGAGGAAACCTTACCTGTTCTCAGCCCCTGACTGCTGTCTTGGATGTAGGATTCGTGTGCCTGCCATCCATCCCTACCGGAAGCTCACCTCCTTTTCTTTCCCACCATCACCCACAGACTCTACCCTAAGAGATCCCCAGAGAATGAGCTGACCTACTGAATCACACACACACACACACACACACACACACACACACTCCACACTCACACTCAGCCCCACCCTCTGGGGAATAATTTAGCATTCTGATTGGAGTGGCTGCATACATTAGCATATTAAGTGTTAAGACAAAAACACTCTTGTCCAGCAGGGGGCGGTCCACCCATCCTCATAAGTCTCAAGATTTCCCGCACTTCACACACACAATACACCTCTAGACTTAGCTCCCTTCCACAAATGGCCCCATCCGGCCACTCATCTCAGGCGTCCAAGGCCTTGACTTCTCTGTGCCCCTGGCACTGGTAGGGTGTCTGATTTATGTCCTGACCAGGAATAAATAGGGGGTGCTGGTATCCCTCAGTTGGTATCATCTCCAGACTATGCCACGTTATGCCCAGTCTCCAGGCCCAGTGTTCAGCTCAGAGGGTCCTTGTCACAATTCTCTGCCACCCTCCAGGTCCCCAGCACACCAAACTGCTCCACAATTCTACCTCGGTGCCGCCCTTACACTCAGGTCCTGTCACCTCTGAAGCCCAGGCTACCACAAGGAAAGGGCCTGGCTCCCTTTCCTTGCCCATCACCTTCACAGACCCTTCCGCACAAACTCTCCTCAGAACTTGACCTTACCAAGTCCTTTCAGTTGCCCAAGCAACGCTCCTGTCCCCAAGCCCAGTGCCCTGTATGATAATACTAATTAGTCACTATTTACATCAATACTTTGAGTCAGGCTCTGTGCAAAATGCTCGACAAAGATGGGCTTTTTAGTGAGGTCCTGTGGCTCAGGTATGTCACTCTAGCATTAGATGGCAGCCTGTACCTAGAGAGTTTTTAAGACTCTGTCTTGAAAACTAAACAAACAAAAACCAACAAGAGAGGGAGTGCTGGGTAATCCCAGCACCTCACAGGTGTCCATGGGAGGTAGGAAACTCCAGGTCAGACTCATTGATTTAGTGACTTGGAGGCCAGCTTGAGCTACCTAAGATCATGTCCGTAACAACTAACTCAACAGCCTTTCCGAGCCTCGCTGCTGCCCCCACGAGGTAATGCAAACAGCTACGCTACCCAACCCACACACAGTAACACTGAGGCCCAGAGCGGGCTTCAAGCCCAGTGTGAATTCAGCCAGAGAGAACTAAATTAAAGCTGGTGCCAATGGACTCTTCTTCCCAAGGGGATTTGGCTCTAACTAGCCCTGACTGGCCTGGAGCTCATGTGTACACCAGACCGGCAGAAATTCTCCTGCGTCTGAGATTAAAGGTGTGGGGCCACCACGACCTGTGGCTCTGGCACTCCTGAGGAGCAAGTGTGTCCCCACTTCCAGCCCAATAGACAGACCCTTTGGAGGGTAACCTGAAAAGATTGGCTGCCCCCTCTACTCCTGCAGAGGGCACAAGACACACTCTTCCTCCAACGTGTCTGCAGACCCACCAACGCTGATTGGAACTCCCTCCAATCTTCACTGGTTTCAGGGTGTCCCTCCAAAACACAGACCTCTGTGTGTGTGGCTTTGAATGAGAGGCAAGGATAGCATCCTATCCTCCCCTTCACACTGACCCGGGCACCAGACAGTCCCCCTTGCTCCACTGTAAATCCCTGCTCCCTAACTCTCATCCCTCCCCACCCCCACCCCCCACAGCAAAACCCAGAAGCAACTGGGGAGGGGCTTTGGTCCAAATAACCCTTCTGTGGGTGGATGGAGGTGGGGGCGCACAACCTCTGTCAAACCAAAGCTCCAGGCTCAAGGTCAAGTCCATGAGTGCAGGGGGTGGGGAAAAGGGGAGGTAGCCCCGGCCCCTTTGTGCGGCGCCGCGGGCGCTCGCCCTCCGCCTCCTCAGCCGGGCCGGGAGCGGGGGAGGGGAGTGACGCTCTCCTGCAGGGAGAGAGGGCGGGAGCGGCCACGCTCCTGTCACTCGGAGCCGGCTGTCACCGCCTGGGAAAGAGGGGGTTGGGGGTAGAGAGCGCTGGGACCCGGGAGTCCGGGATCCCGAGGAAGGACGGAGAGAGGGAGATATAAAGAGGTGAAGCTGGCATCGGGTGGCAAAAAGCTAGAAGGGACGGGGAGGGGCTAGCCTCGGACCCATGAAGCAGGGTGTCCAGTCACCCGGCCCCAGGCAGCCAGCGCTCAGAGGAGAGTAGCGCACAGACCCAAAGGGAGGGAATTCCCGGAGAGGGAGGGCGCTCCCAGCACCGGCTCCGGAGGCACCGGTCCCCAAGGGGATGGGAGGTGCTCGCGTTTAGATTGGTATGGGCGGGGAGAAGGAGGAATGCCGCGGTCCAAGTAGACCAAGACATCGGGACTTCTAGGTCTGGAAGACCCGAGAGCAAAGAGAGGAGACAGTAAGGACTCAAATGGGGATGGCCTTAGCTCCCACTCTGCAGCCACGGGGTTCCCGGAGAAAGACCCGACAAGAGGCTGCTGCTTTGATGAGGGGGAACGGGGTGAGATGCGTGAGGCTCCTGGTCCGTACTTAAAGGTTGGTACCTCCCACCCACCCGGGGAAGTCGGGCACCCCAAAGACTCCGAGGAGCAGAGATGGAGTAGGCGAGTGAAGCCCCTACCCCCACTCTGGGTGGGGACACGGCCTCCACCACCCCCTAGCCCGCGGCACATTCCTTCACTGACAGCGACAAAGAAGAGGTGCCCCCGCGATCCAGAAGGGCTCCGGTACCTAACCCCAGGGGCGATAGGGGGTGGAGGGTCATCAGGGGAGTGGGGGCGCAAGGGGGTCCCCAAGTACCATTTATACCATCCACGCGCTGCGTCCCCCACCCCGGCCCGGGGGAGTGCGGGGGGTGGACCGGCTCCTGAGGGAGGGGCTTCGGACTTGGGAAAGGGACACTCACGACTTGAGCGGGTTCTGAATGGCGGTGGCCATGGCCCGCTCGGCTGGGCCGCCTCCGGCCCGGGGCGCCGCTGCTGCTGCCGCTGCGCGCGGGCCCAGCCCGGCTTGCGCCGCCCGCTCTGCCGCCCAGCGCGCTACGATTTCATTCATTCTTGGGGCTGCGGCGCGAGCAAAGCGGGGCGGACCGGGGGCGTGGCTCAGCCAATCCCCGCGCCTCCCGGCGCACGACGGGACCTGGAGTCTAGGGGCGCGCGTCGGCGCCCGAGGGCGCCCCTGCAGGGACTACACGTCCCAGGGGCCGTTGGGAGTATGGCGTACCCATTGGTTGCTGGGGATACAGGGCGGGGTTGGGCATCCCACTAAAGCATCTTTCCTCCCCACTCTGGGGATGCCTGGGTCCCAGCTGGGGCTTCTTCCACCATCTAGTCCCTTACCACTACCACCACCCCAAAGGATGTGGATGACCCACAGAGTGTAAGGAGTATTTTTTTTCATGTCTCAACTTGTCTGAGTGGCTCTAACTTGTAAAGCTGTCCTAGAACAGAAGGGTTTAATCAATGTCTTTGTCCATTGACTTAGCGCCTATGGGCCTGCACTCTTCTTGGCACTGGGAATACAGCAATGACAAAGGCGCTGCTCTTATCGATAAGTTCACATTCTAATGCTGGAGAGCTGGCTTAGCAGTTAAGAGCGCCTCCTGTTCTTCCAAAGGACCCAGGTTCAGTTCCCAGCACGCACATTGGTATGTCCACACTCACCTGAACCTCCAGCTCCAGGGTTCTGACATCCTCTTCTGGTCTCTGTGAGCACCAGACACGCATAAGGAGCAGAGATATGCACGCATGCGCACAAACACTAACGCAGAGAAAATAAAATAAGTCTAAAACCAGATTTTAAAAATAAAAGGTACTGTAGGTGAGTGTAAAGTGAGGCAAGTCTGAAGTGAGCAAGGACGCAGATGGTGTATGATCTCACAGGCCACTGCAAAGAAAGCAGTGTTCCCAGGGGGATTCATCCTCCAAGCCCTTCTTCCTTAGAGCAGGTCACACCTATCACCAACTCCCATTACCCAAGGGTCCTCATGTGTGGGCTTGGAGATGAGCTTAGGGCTCAAGATTGGTTTGCCAGTCACCTGTCATACTTTTCTCTGAAAAGGATATTTAATGTATTTATTTTGTGTGCATGTGTAAATGTGTGTGCCCACTCAGCACTCCTGCTGTGTGCACAGGGCTTGTGTGGTAGTGAGAGGACAGCACACACGGGAGGGAGGGGGCGCTCTCCTACCTAGCGTGTGAGGCCCAGAGACAGGGTTGCTGTGAAATACTCTTCTCCACTGAGCCATCGCACTAGCTGGCTTTTACTCTTTTACTTGACAAAGGTTCTCACTAAGTTGACCGAGTTGGTCTTGAGCTAGTAATACATTTTCTTCTGAATCTTTATACCTGTTATGCCGTGTACACAGTTAATCATTTAGTTCATTGGCTGCCTCCACTCATTAGAACACTGGTGCTCAGCGTTAATCCCAGCACTCAGGAAGCAGAAGCAGGTAGATCTCTCTGAGTTCGAGGCCAGCCTGGTTTACAGAGCAAGTTTCAGAATGTCTGAGGCCACACACACACACACACACACACACACACACACACACAAAAGGAAGGAAGAAAGAAAGAGGAAATGCTGGCTCCAAAGGGTTTGTGGACCCATTCATAGCTCTGCCCTCACTGCCTGAATAAATGGATAAAATCCCAAATTAGTCCTGTGCTCCTGTCCCCTGTGCATTTCTGAGGACAAACCCAGCAGACAGAAGCAGTAAGGTGGTCAGCTGAACTGTCACATACCTGGGGCAGCCTAAGTTGGGGGCAGGTTTGGGCTGCTGTGTTAGGGACATCACCCAGTGGACAATCCTAGGCTGTAGCCTCAGGTCAGAGACAAGGGAAAGGTTAGTAGGAGTCTGGGCCTGGTGATCTTAGCTCTCTGGAGGTGGAGGCAGGAAGATCAGGAATCCAAGGCCTGCTTTGGTTGCATAGCAAGTTGGAGGAAGGGGTCCCTGGTGGGGTGCAGAATGTAAGTGTATTTACTTGTTCCCAGTGTACCATGGGATCTCCCTAGGAAGCTCCTAACCCACTGCGTGAGGTGATGTGTATCTGTGTGTCTGGTTGACCTATGTGTCCTGATCACTGAGCAAGGTCTCTTCTGTATTCTGACCTCCTTCATCCATGCCTCACCATCCTGTCACTTAAATGCCAGGGACCAGTGCTACCATCATCACCATCACCATCACCATCACCATCACCATCACCATCACCATCACCATCACCATCACCATCACCATCATCAATATTTTGGTTTTTTTTGAGGCAGAGTTTCTCTGTGTAGGCCTGGTTGTCCTGAAACTAGATTTGTAGACCAGGCTGGCCTCAAACTCCAACTGTTTCTGCACGACCCCCCCACCCCAACCCGAGTGCTGGGATTAAAGGTATTTTAAACCCTTGGCCATTTCTCTTCCATCGAAACTGAAAAGACTTGCCACTAGAAAGCCGGTTCTTGTGTTTTGGGATAGAGAAGCCACATCTCAAATATTGGGGCCTGCCGGGGAGACACAGACTCTGAACCTCCAACCCTATTCAAGGCCTGGGCACCAGGTCTGCTCCCCATCTCCCCCCCGCCCCCAGCATCTCAGGTTCCTGTATAGCTAGGCATGATGACCTACCTGTGGTCGGCTGAGGTTGATGGCACCTACCTGTGGTCGGCCGAGGTGAGTGGGTGGAAAGCTTAGGGGGTCTTGGCTTCCTTCGTTTTTGTGCATAGTGAACCTAGGCCTCAGGAGGTGGAGATTCGAAGAGCAGGAGTTCACGATCATCCCCGATGACACTGAAGAGAGCTGAGGAAGCCTCGAGTGAATGTGTGTTCTTTGACATAGGCACGGCCATATTAAGGTCCCCAGTACCTCTTACCCATGGCAGTGGCTTCCCCAAGGTGAAGGATGGCAAAGCCTTCCTTTGCTCCAAGTGCAAATGTTGACAATATGTGCAAAAACTAGCAGCTGGGGCTGCTAAGCTTCTTCCTGATGGCAACCCCGAGTCAGCTCACCTATAGAGACCCCCACTGAGACAGGCCTAGCCACCCCCCCCTTTGCTGAGGTTCTGAGTCGTTGAGTAGTAAAGGACCCCCCCCACCATAGTCCCACTTGGCCCCAGCTTTTCTGCACATGTGTCCAGGTGTCTGTCCTTCCTATTTTCACTGCCTGTCAGACCGACTCTCCACACCAGGGCATAGCAACATATCAATTTGGAAAACAGACTAAGCTACAAAAAACCCTGACTTCCCCCCAAAAATGTATTTGCCCATTCATATCTGCAGGTTCCTTCCATGTGACTAGGGTCTAATGTTATCTTGCCTGCTCTTCTTCCTCCTCCTCCTCCTCTTCCTCCTCCTCTTCATCCTCTTCCTCCTCTTCCTCCTCCTCCTCTTCCTCCTCTTCTTCCTCCTCTTCCTCCTCTTCTTCTTCCTCTTCCTCCTCCTCCTGTTTTGGGGAGGTTACCAGGGTGGGGGTGAACCTGGACAGATAGA